>JAUMHF010000011.1:3204967-3239548 GCA_032359275.1 Microctenopoma steveboyesi | reverse complement strand
CCGGCCCCCCCCCCCCCCCCCCCCCCCACACACACACACACTCGCTGCCCTCTCTGTTTCCTCCATAATGATGTTAATAAAGTGAGCAGAATGGATTATCCAGATTCCCATGGGAGTTGGCCTTCCCTCTGCTCCGTCTCCCGCTCCCGCTCTGTTTGCAGAAGGGAATCATTCACTTAGCCTTATCGCTTTGCACCCCCGCTATCTGAGTGCACACACACACACACACACACGCAGGCCATGCAAACACACAGATACTGATTAGCGATGTGTTTGCATGGCTGTGATGTGAACACAGAGGTGGGAAACACAAAAGTTATTTGGGAGAAACATCGGAAACTGGAGGCACGAATGATCAAACACATAAGGTGGACAGAGAGAAAGAATGAAAGGCAGCATTATCTAAATGCTTTCTAATTATTTTCTCCCCGAAGGACAGGGTGTGTGCAGAAATAGTGGCGTATCCCAACTGTGCAAACCCCTCTCGAACCTAATATAAACTAACGAGGCCGATCACTCCATCAGACGTTACCAGGCGGCGAGCAGAGAACATGCTGTAGAACTTTCTCGAGAGAACTAAGCAGAGGTAGGGAGAAAAGACACTCTCTTTAATAAGCGTAGCTTATTTTGATGTGTCACTCCCTGTAAAACCAAATGAGAAATCTAAAGAATATGCTAGAACAACATAAAGAGGATTAGGACATAGACTAAAAAGCTTCAGAGAGACCAGGATGCAGCTCTCCCTCTCTACATACCTGGAATGGGAAAATGATCAGCCCCCGAAGAGCAGTGACAAAGACCAGGCCAGCTGTGTGTCTCACAGTGAGAGATTGGGCACATCTGGAGGCTGTCAAAAGAAGATCACATACCACATATCCAGCGTTCCTACTGCAGCGTACAGTAAAGGTGCTTCTACTTTTTTGAACTTAATCCTTCCATTTGACACCATTCATAGATTAATCCTTCTTTTTCATTTGCATTTTTAACCCTTGTGTTTTGTTTGCAGGGCCTTACTGTCTTATTGTTTGGGAGCCAGGTACTGTATAAATAAGATAAACACACTGAAAGATATTCAGCTAACCCTCGACTTTACACAAACCTGCACTCATGACACATCAAATGATCTTCTCGCAAACGTGTTACACAAAAAAATCTGGTGTTTACAACAAATCTGGTGTGTTTGCAGCACAGACAAATAACTGAACTCAAGATTGACGGATGTTATTGAGAACAGCAAACTAAATGCGCTAAATATACTTTCCTAATTAGACTTGTGCACTACCCATAGGCCCAAATTTGTATTTCTCATTTAGCATATTACTGTGACTGTCAGGATCCTACAGGAAACCACGACCTCATACACTGTCCGGCCACCAATCAGGATTTACGGAACTTAAAGAGATATTTAAAGGGTTGTTTGCTGGTTCAGGGACAGATATCTACACTGTAAACACGAGAGACGAGTGTTTAGTTCTTGATGAATAACTCAGCAGTACATAAGCAGTGATTAAAATACTTCAACTATTACAGCGAGCCAAGCGAAAAGGCACTTTGTCTGATCGGCACCTAACTCTGTCTCCAGCTCCAGAACTTCATTGGTTGTAGTAAATGTGCTGTCTGCCTCGACTCTATCAGGATAATGAATGAATGAATGAGAGCGAGCAGAGAGTTTAAGCAAAAGGAGAAAACTATGAAGGAAACAGAGGTGAGACTGTGGTGACGGAGAAGGAGAGCGGGAGGCTGCGACGAGCCAATTCGTGAAAATGGAACGGAGACTGTACCCGAGTAAAAATAAGCTTATTGAGCTCCTTTAAAACAGTTAGCCAATTAGCTAAATAGCGCACTGAGCCGCGTCCAGAGATTTGTTACGGGCTCAATCAAGCCTCCATATTCATACAAACTGGCATTCAACGTAGAGTCATGATGGAAAAGTGCTTGATTGAGTTTAGACAGGAGTAATTCTGGAAGAATTAGGAATACTTCTGTCTTTTTGTTGGATGTTGGACCTCCTTTCACTTTTCTCTTGGAGACCAATCAGGATTTCACAGTGACTGAAAGACCAATCAAATCCAAGCAACACGATGGAAAAGGGGGAAATATTTCCCACATCCTCTTCATCCTCTGTTCCCTCTTTGACAATCCACCTCTTTTTTCCACTGTTCAGTTATCCCTGTCTCGTATTTCAGACATCATCCACATCATTTTCCATTAGTCAGCCACTTTAGTCATCTATCAAAATACACAGATCTCTTATCTTTACCCTCATCACCAGCATCTTGCTCCGTAGTGGGGCTCTGCAGGGTGACACCAGGCTCAAGGCAAACCTAATTTAGGTTCGTAATTTCTGTCAGGCCTGTTGGACACAGATATGAGGGGGAGGGGCCGCAGGCAGCCGGGAGCATGAAGAGGAGCCAGTGAGGAGTGTTCTTACTTATCTAAGCCTATTTTACTACCTCTCTCCTCATTGCTTCTTCCTCTCTAGATATCTTTGCACTCCTCCCTCTTGAGATGCACCCCCACACACACACACACACACACACACACACTTTCCACTCGCTCTAATTAGTTCTTCTGTGAATTAATTACCATGGGGAATCTTCCCAAAACAGAAGAGAGCGGGTTGAGAGTGGGGAGTAATAAGGGAGGGGATCTGCATTAATCATCTCCCTATTCCTCAGCAAAGAAAAGGAAAAGCTTGAAACAAAAGAGGCCACGAAATGAAAGAACAGCACAACAAAAACACGACAAACAAAATTGTTTACTTCGCCCTCACCTCTGCAGCTGAAACCCTGTAGGGATGTGATTATGGAAACACAGCTCCTCTCACTTCTCATTCTCTCTCTTTTTTGTCTTTTGTCTGCCCCTCCTTGCTCCACTCATTCCTCTTTGATGAAGTTGTGGGAGTTCAGAGAGAAGCGGCGTGGCTGGGATACCGCCCGAGCACAAAACACCATGGGAAGAGCAAACTTTGGCTCATCTGAGGGGAGGGCCGGGAAGAGGTGTGCGCGTGTGTGTGCGTGTGTGTGCGTGTGTGTGCGTGTGTGTGCGTGCGGCGATGGCTCTCTGTGCGTATACTCAGGAGTGCTGTCACACCCGGCTGATTAAAACTTCAAAAGTGAGAAATGCGAAGCTAGAGCTGTTCACTGATATGTTACCTCATGCCAGATCACTTCCCTGTGACCTGAATGCTAATCAAGATGTTTGTTTAGCAAAAAACACAGAGGCTTGTCAAACTTCAGGGGGACCAACAAAACCAATGACTCAGTCCTGCTTATGCACATGTTGCCGAGGTAACCCGGACTCCCAGAAAGAGTGAAAACAAGGGGAAGATAGACAGATGATAGAATATTTTAATGTTTTATCTCCCACATTGGGTGGTAACTAAGCTAAACCCTTCACACACTCACAATGGAGATGTCATCAGACCAAAGCTTTACTCCCCTCCCCACAAGCGCATGTTCACACAGCAATTTGCCAACCACACACAGTTTATACCCATGCATTCACACACTCCGTGTCCACGCCACACCAAGCCATGATCGCGAGCACAATAGCTGTTCCCATGCAATAAAAGACGGACTTGAATGAAGTCCTAAACTGTGGTGCGCCGCACAGAAAAGTGTCCTGAGCCATTGTCAGCTGCAATAAAACAAACAAAACAGACCGAGGAAGTGGATGCAACTGCACGTTCCCTTTAATTCATGTCCAGTGGACTCAGAGGTTGCTTGTTTTGAAGACAGTTTCATTTGTGTACCAGTTCAGAAAATACCGAGAAACTGAGCAGGACCATCCGTCCAGACTGCGGTTTTCATGCTGTTATGATAGACTTTCCAAGCTGCTGGTGATCCCATGTCAACATCCGTCTCCTTGTACCCATAACGTTCTGAGACTTGGGATTTGTTTCCTGTTGTTGATTCCGATTGCAAGTTTAATGAATCTCACCGCAGTTAGCTTGCCAATGAAGTGAAACTCAATTTTGCTGTCATCAGTTGGTGTGATTGTTTCGTGTGGACCCAGAGATGGAGTAAAACCCTTTAACTGGTCTCTAATGGGGGGGCATGGAACCATCTCCCAACCAGACACCTTTCTGCTACTAAACTAAAATGTAAACAAGTTTAACAGACTCAAACTAAATAAGTGGCCAGATATCATCATTCAAGAGAAGGAAACGCTTGGGTTAGGATTAGGGTTGCAAAAAACCTGACGTCACTCCATGGAACACATCCTTTCTGTGAGAAACCTGGTTTGTTGGTGGGGTGAGGAGTGTTATGCGTCATGTGATTGATATCATACACCCCACATCCCCATTGGCACCTAAAAGGAAGCCCTGCTGCATTAGCTAACCATCCCTGATTTATTTCCAGTGGCTGATGTACATATCAATCGTACTCTTGCGTCTGTCCCATTCGATTTGTTGCGAGTCCTAACAAGCCTATGGACAATTGAATTCTGTGTTGACCCATTTGTGGCTCAGTCTGTTTACTGAGGGGGTTTTGACTCTGTCTGAACATTAAACTTTACTCAATGTGTCAAATTTACACATCTGCCTGAAAACACCTTTTGAAGAAGAGGCACAATGTTTGACCCAAAAAGTGTCAACTGCAGCTAAAGCAAGCCAATCCCAAACCATAGCTTTGCTCAGTCCAACTAAATGACATAAGTCCACAGATTTCTCAGACTGCCGCCACCTCTTCGTCACCTTCCATCATTCTGATTTTAGTAAAGGGACTACAATGTATCTCAACTTAGTCTGTCTCCTGTCCTGCACACAGAGGGCTATCAACACCATTTGGAAGGGCGGATGATCGATGACTTACTGCGTCATCCCCCCGAGCATGTTTTTTCAGAGTCATCAGTGCCAAGCCTGCTGACATTCTAAGATAATGTATGCATCAGTCAACCAACCAGACTTTTCCCTTGGGCCTAGAGGATCTGAGCCCAAACTAGAGGGTGGTACATTTTCCCCTTCTCTAATCCCATCTTCAGCCATGAACTATCAGCGGCTATCCCAACCCTGGCCACATAGAAACCAAAGCCCACTTAATCACTCTGGTAATCAGACATTTCTCCCACACAGCACAACGTGTCTCGTTTCTTCCAGATTTACGACAACACTCCATACTCCAGTGTGGTGTATCTCAGGAAGGCTGAGCTCCTGAGCCAGCAGGCATCAACATGTTTCTACCTCATGTCCAGGCAATCTCCACTGCCTTAGCCCTGAGCTGGCATCAGTAGAATAGGGGGTAACAGAGGATCTGGGGTTTGTTGGGGCAGGAGCTGCAGGATAAGAGACATCCACACAAACACAAACCAGATGGAGGAATAGATGGAGCAATGAGTAGGGAGGAGAGCCTGAGTCATCCTCATTCCCTGTCTTCCTCTCACACTGTTTGTTTCAGGGGAGACTCCACAGTAGACTGCCTTCATGTGCACGCTGGATGAGGATAGATCATTTCAGCTGATTGGTCAAAGCAAGTCTAAATAATAATTATAGTTTATTAAACAACAGTTTTGAACAAAGTTTATGTGTACTCACCATGAACTGTCCAGGTCATATTGTATTTCATTTCATCCAGTGTTTTTCAGTCTGTGTCTCACCTAACCGTAGAACTTACTTCAAGAAGGCTTTATCTTTGTGCAGCTGTAACAAGCTCGTGGGACATCTGCATCGTGATGGTTCGTAGGTTCTTCCTCAACATCAAAACCAATCTATTCTCATTGTGACAGTTTGGGTCTTCCTCCAGACTTTGGAAAGTGGATGCACCTCCTAATAACTTGTATTTACAGTATATAGATACCACCAAACACTCTCTTACATGGTAATTTGCTTTCAGTGTCTTATCCCTGACGTTTCATTTGACAGCTGTCTCACCCATGAGTTGCTTTAGATAAAGCTTTTACCAAAACCACTAAATGCTACTGTAAGGTCTTAAAAGGCCAATTAATGTTCCAATACGCCATCAGCATATGTCAACATTTCAGCCCGGTAACGTGAATTTTATTTTGGTATAGTTTGCCGAACGTGTTCTGATGAAAGAGATATATCAGGAGCATATTTGGCAGGAGTGCTTCAAAATGAGAGACCACTGATGTGACCGGCGGTCACATATCTATTGGGACTACATTCGTCATCCCAGACAGAAAAATGGTTGACAGAGAGAGTCTAAAATGAAAAAGAAAAAAGTGAAAAACAACAAGAAACATGACAGCTGTGATGTCATTCACCATTAGAAGTCATTAGTGGTTATGAATGTTTTCAGGTCACGGTAGTGTGGGCTAAAGCCCATTGACATCTTACTGTCACCCCATAAGTAACTTCACACACACTTTTGTGGATGTTTAGTGGTACATTGGGAGTAATGAAGCAGAAGTGGGCTCACAGTAGCTCTTTGACTGGCCCAGCTTTCACTCACCTAGAAAACCACACATGGACACATGCACAGGCCATCACTCCGCCACCGCCTCGCAGCCGATGGTACGACGTCATCAGCAGTGGCCCATCCCGTTTTTCCCTTGGCAGTGTGCTTGGTGTGTCAGGCTGATGTGGCACTGACCTGACGAATGAAAGATGAAAGAGAGGAAGAAAAACAGACAAGCTCACAGACACCTGTCACCACCTCAACACCGCACTATTTCCAGCCATTTGACCACTTATGATTTATGCTTTCTTACTCGTCTGCTATACCTCTGCCTTTGGGTCGATCCCACACGCTACAGGGCGTTCTTAAAACACTTTGTCTGTGTAACGTACACACTTGACAGTCTTCTACATCATTGCCGTAAGTTGACTGCTGCAAAGGCTTAAATTGCATTGGACTGACCAGTGCGACTACTCATCCCGCATCTCTGCTTTCTTACATCACGTTCATGGCGGCCCACAGGTATGTGAGTGGCAAAATTGCCAAAAAAAAAAAAAATGTCAGACTGAACAACAAGAATAGTCTCGTGATTTGATTTGCAAAGGTATAGATGGCACCTAGACCCCAGACACTAGACGCCTCTGTTTTATTAACAGCACATTTTATCATCCAGTCATCAAAAAATGACCAATAGTACAGCATCAGTGCATCAGCAATGAAATATACTCTTGAGAAGGTAGTTGTAGCTGCTGTATGAGAACAACGAAAGTAATCAGGGACAGCCTGAGCACACATTCCCATCCAGAACCAACACCCACACCAGAGCAAGTAGTGCAGAGCGGGCACAGCCCAGAGCTAGGGCTCCATCCCCCCCAGACTGTGGATGATCCAAAACCAAAAAGCTGTCCTGTAAGAAGCAATCGATCCAGACTGTAACAGAAGTGAGATCTTCATCAAATTTTGGATCAACACATTGTGCTGTAAGGCTGTAGAGTGGCAGTTGTTAGAGCTGTCCGTCATTCTGCCGTCCTTTGTCTTCCTCTCAACACATAACTAGTTCCTATGTGGTAAAACTTCTTTAACATTGTTACAAGATAAATCTTTAAGTCTTCTGAGATGAAAAAAGGATGAAAAGATTATACTAAACTTAGTTCATAACGCAACTTGTTGCTTCCAAAACGTAAAAACGTTTATATGATCAGTTAACATTTAGACACAAGATAACGTTACTCAAGTCATTACCGGCTGAGCGTGAGACGCGATGCATGCAGGGTATGGTGACAGAAACACGAGATTTACCGTATAATTCTGCAAATACAATAAGAACACATGAGTCATTTGGAAAGGCTATTACTGATGAGTTCAGAGACAGAAGGTCACATCTCAAAATTGCATTGCGATGTGGTGTACAGTGGAAATTCTTCTTCAGAGTGCTAGTTTCTGGTTCTGATTATGGAAGAGTGTCTGCTCTCCATGTCCTGCACTCTTATAGGCTTAGTACATTTTGTGAAATGTGAGCACCTAACGCTAACTAAACTGTCTCAGGTGGTGAACAACTATGAAAATGATTCGGATTTAACCTTTCAAGTCATATGCTGCCGTACTCCGCATCCCCCTGCGTACTAATCGGAACAGCACGTTTATTTGTGTTCGCTGCACACTGAACGCAGTTGTGTTCAAGAATTCAGAATTCCAGCTTTTTCCATCTATTTATATCTACAAATATTAAACACAACCATTAAAGTGCATATGTAAGTGAGAAAGTATTGTCATGTGACTGCGTTTCTTGTTACTTAGGCGTCCTGTGAAGTGGATTGTTCGGTTTGGTTTTACCTGTGACGACAGCTCTTGTTGTTCAAAAAAGAGAAATCAACGTGTCTGCGGGAGACTAGCAAGAGCACTCTGAGTCTGAGAAAAGAGGGAAATCAATCAGAGTCATTGCACAAACACTGGGCAAAGTTAGTGGAGCTCCAGGAGGTGTTGTCACACCCTCGCAGAATTCATCAGTCACGTTAAAATGCTGCCAGGTTGGCAGGAGAAATGTCAGTTGACACTTGCATGATTAAAACTAAAGGAATGGTCACTGACGGCGCAGAGTACTGCCTTTGAAAACCTATTCCTACTGCAATCCTTGTCCTGCTTAGAGTCGACTATCGTAGCTAACCTGCAACTAACCAATCAGTCAATTTAAATGGTGACTAGAGTGGTGCTATCGTGTTGATGCGTTCCCATGCATATATGAGTAAAGCAAACGAACCTACGAGAACAATCAGCACGCTGGGAACACAAACCATTTCATTTAATCGGTTTCTCATTTAATACAATCTGTGAATGGTCAATGATTTTAAACTAAACAACTAGTCGAAGGACTTCATCGAAGAAAGAGGACAGTTGATCAAGTTGCTCTTTGTTGCTGAGTATTGCTCATCACTGTCAGTCATTGAAAGTCTGACATCTCATATCTTATTTTATTAAACTGAGCCTGATTAGATTAGTGAAGTAATAAATTACTACCGAGTCCATAGACCATCCACCGCTACTTACATACAATGTTTATGTTGAATACGACTATAGCATTTTTATTGTAGATTCTCTCAGAAATGTGCATTTAAAGAGGCAGAAGAATTACAAAAATATGCTGTTGTAAGACATGTAAGGTCTTAGGAATCCCCAGCAAAGATTTTCAGCCCTGCAGCCTATAGGAAGACCAGGGAGAACAAACTGCATGAGGTAAAACAGGGTCAGACCAGGAGTTTACTTCTATTTACTGTGCAAGGCAATGGTTCTGCAGGGGTTCAGCTGGATGTAATAAAGTAATCAAAATGACACGATGGTGTGTAACATAAACCAGACTACACAGAGTGCTTTTCACAGAGGCTTTACATAAGAAAAACTACCAAACAATGAAAATAGAGGAAGATTTGAAAGAAGTGACTATTAGAAGCACACGAAACCACACAGCATGACAAAGTGGACAAAAACATTCCTTAGAAGCAAGTCTGTGAAAACGCACTTTACCAAGGTAACGCTGGATTTGAAGAAGGCCAGATTCGTTGCCTCGTCTTTTCTTTACAGGGCCAAGTGTAAATCACACTGGCACTTGAGCCAAGGTGAAGACATCGCATCGAGTCACAGTGTGAGTACACGGTGACTTTGACTTTTGACCCCCAAAATGTGAGCTGTTCATCTAAACACCTCCTACTCATTACAGACATAAATACATGTTATTACAGCCAAAAAGTGTGCGAATGACTATTTCTGTAACAACCTTCTGATGTATGTTTGGTAGCAAGTGTTTAAGAATTTAGTCCTACAAGAATTAAGGTTTGGATTCTCTGTCGTTTATGAAGTATAGTATAAGTGTGATGTGGTTTATGTTTTATTCACTGGCATATCAATGTGTTTTGAATTCTCAACAATAACTTCTACAACTCAAACAATAGAAAAACAATATGAATTCTGTTTTGTGTGAAAGTCCAACTCATAAGTACATAATTATCTTATACTAAATATAATTAAATTTCAATTACAAGTACTTAAATGCAAAACAAAATGACCCTGTCATTACTAAATTACCAGATAATATATTATTAGATTTCTTACACTGATTTACCACAATTACCAACATCTAAAAATAAGATGAACAAAAATTTGCCAAACAAATGCAGAGCAAATGAAAGCAAAGCAACTCACCTTAAATTAAGTAAAAGTAAAATACACATCACCTCAGATTGATACCGTACTTAAGGACTGCCCTTTATTGCTCTAAAGATGAGGTAGGTTTTTTCGAGGTTTTCCATAATAAAGCTGTTATATGGCCAACGCCTCAATTTATTTACCACAATTATAGCACAAATAATTTAAACATGTACCGTAATATAATAAAAGCCAAGCTAATGTATACACAGGCACATGCTCCAGGCCAAAGGCTCATGTGGCTTGTGGTTAACGGGCAGGCGTCTCCACTACCCCCAGCGGTGTCTAGGCACAAACCCCAATTGCCATCTTGTGTCCTTAGCCAAACCTCCTGCAGCCTCAGCAGAAGGTGAATATTCATCTAACGGGCCCTCGGAGCCTCCAGCACCTTTCTCCCTTAGAGCAAAGCCCCCATCACGGCAAACCAGGAACGAAGTCTAAATGAGGTTGCAACACGCCGAACGCTTGGATCTCACTCCTGCTAAAGATCTTTTTTCCTTTCTCCCAGGGGTAAAACAGAGTTACACAGACCATCTGCTGTCATGCTGGTTAGATAACATTCCTAGTAAAACTGAACCCCTAGCGATCCTGAGCTCAGCCAGAAGATGACATGCCAAACTGCAGTAGCAGAGCGAGAGCCAGCATGCGTGTGTGGGAACGAGGGTCAGCGCAGGAGGGGATGTGGTGGCGTTTCAGTCACCGTCGCAGTTAATGAGCTTCATCAGTCGTTTACTGGCCAGATCTGTGGCCGGTACAGTAACTGCCAGAGCTCAACATATATAGACTTACACTTCCAGAAACGGTTGGATCCCACAGACAAACACGCGAATCCTCCCTCAACAGCATTCGGACCAAGGACTTTTTCTGCTATCACTTAGCAGTCGTTTGGCTCAACATATCTAATCGTCTCAGACGTTTCCTCTAAACTAGCCATCTGGCTACTTCTGCAAAAACCATGAGCTTGTCACCACCTTCACAATAAAAGACCTTTAATCTAGCTTTGGCCTGCAACTGCACACTCAAAACACAATTTTCCCTCTGTGCCTCTTTCTTTGTAAACTCAATTACGTGAGACAATCTGTGGTTTAATACACAATCAGATCCTTTGGCTCTGGGTGAGGCGAGTTATCCAATTATTGAACGTGTTTGGGAAAGCTCCTCCTGTACCTCTCCACGTGCAATGACAGCGATGTACGAGACAGACATTGTTTGACATGATCCTTGACTCTTTGCACATCCATGTCCTCCTACAGTTGTGCGCCTGTCATTTTTAAAACACCAGCGTGTCGACAAAGTCGGTTTCAATGAAATCATTGTAATCACTGACATTCTTGGGGTTGTAAGTAAATCAGCATCAATGTTTTTAAGGTTCAACTTCAGTTAACTTTGACGTCTAAATCTAGGTTTTTTCTTTTAGCAACACAAAGTGTTGACCAGTGAGGGAACTAGGAGCTGGAGCACTTAGTAGCTGTAGCACATCTAGGATACAGCAAGAGTCTGGAAATACTGAGTTTGGTATGGGCGAGGCGTGGCGCTTGCAGAGCAGGGAGGACGAACAACGTGACACAGGTTTGGTATCCTGACCCCACATCCGACATTGTTGGACTCTGCAACACTGCAGTCAACTCCGTGGACCTCTCTACAGACACAATATGTTCCACCTGCTTTTATGTTGTTTCTGGTTGTTCTAAAGATGTTGCTCATCCAAATATCACTGTGCTTTGGAAGGAACACAAAAGGAAGTGGTTCAGTTGGAGTTCCCTTCGACGCAGCTAGCGCTAGCACGATACTGAGTTTAAAGAAACGAATCAACCACGTGCCAGCTAAGATGATGGGTTTCTGTAAGAAGCAGATCCCTCCTGGAGGAAATGCCCTCTGGGAGAAGGTTCGGACTACTCAAGTGTGTGGTTTAAAAGAAGCGGAGTCCTTGAGGCAACCACTGGCGCTTTAAGCACTTTTGGTTTGTGTTTTAATACAGTTCATAATGTTTACGTACATGCGTGTTGTGCTGGATGTGGTTGGGTTTGACCTGTGAGTGACCAAACTCAAAAACATTAGCCTGAAAACTAACTACGGTTCTTTTGGATGATCATTTAGAAAGTGTGTTTTTTGTACAATAATAGTTCTAGCAGATATCAGTGTTATTGCTCCTGACCTTGTTCCCTCAGTTAATGGAGGTCACCTCCACTTGGTCCAGCGGTGTGAAAAACTCCAAGATGTGGTGCTATAGTGGTATTGGTCCTAATTACGTTAACTGGTGTGCAGCTTTCTCTGACCGCAGCACTGAAGGTTTACAGAACTCTCATTATACACTTAGTTTCTACTGTAAACCAGGAAACAAGAAGCCAGCAAGCTGCTGCCTCAAAACCACACAGCTTCCTAGTGCGTTGTTCCTTTTCTTTGTTGTCCTGTGATCGCTGTTGTGATTCAGCCTGATGTTTTGCCATCGGATACGTTACACGATACGAGTTACAAAACGAAGGCAGTTGCTAGAAAGTCAAACTAAGTTTAGATGTTGTGTGTAACAGGCTAAAACCCTTGGATTGGCCAGCGACCTGTCCAGGGTGTCCCCCGCCTCTCACCCACGCACTTGTGTGACCCTTACGAGGCTTCTGTCTTTTGGACTTGTGGTATAATGCAGTTTTTGGAGGACGCTTCCTTAAAGTGCCTTATACCACTTTGGACACAAATATTTTTTATCAAATGTAATCAAACCCCCCTCAGCACTGACAGCGTTTAAGCATCTCTGCGTTCTCTGGCGTCTGTGCAACACACCTCACAGACTTCCACATGACAAACACAGATCCCAGTTGCCTGTGTTCGAATGTGCAGTAGCTCACCAGAGTTTAAAGCTGCTCTGGTAAAACTGATACAGTCTAAACTAAACACTTATGATAAGAGAAACTAACAAACTGGCATACCTTTTGTCTGTGCAGTTCACAGGGCCAAGAGCTTGCATTAGAAGAATTAGAGGGTATTTGAGAGTGGCTCAGGCTAAGCCAAGAGTATCGAGCACACTGCTGAAGATTATAACCCGGCCTGCAGCCCTCCGCAGTCCCGTTTCCAGACCATTTCTGCAAAAGATCATAGTCTATTGGCTGAGTACTGCAGCGCTAAGTGCCATGGAGGGAGGGAATCACACTCAGCCAAGTCCACTGGTCCACTGGCAACAGAGGTTGGCAGTACAAAGTCCCAGCTCCATAGTTTAAACAGCCAACAGTAGATGATTGGCCTGGCAATAAAGACCAACTCTAGCAAACACATGGCAGTGCTTATGCTCTTAACCCTTACTCAGGTCCTAGACTGCATGCAGCAGCTAGGAATGGTGAGTGGCTCAAAGTGGTGTCCGTTATGTCAGAGCAGTCCATTTCTGATCATTTGCTTGCACCTTTAAACAAACAGATGGTTAAAATCCCATCTGAGGAAATCCGACAAGTAAGCAGTGTGCTGCCAGCTCTGACCCTTTAGTGTCAAGCTGTTCCTGAGCAGAGCACGCTATGTTCGGCTGCCCCGGAGCCGTTTGGGGCACTGGGAATGTTCTCTCTGAAGGTGTGAATATGAGTATACAGGACAAAACAATCATCTCTAATGCTTTTGATTTAGTGAAAGCAGCAGTCAGTCACTCAGCTGTTCTTATGAAACCTGCTCACACACACGGAACATCTGCACAGCCTGCGCAGGGATCACATCAGGATTAAAACGTGTGTTTTTACAGCAGAACAGCAACAACTTCACACACGAAAACAACTTTTTGTGTGGCTCCTGCTCTTTCTGTGACACTGGACTGAGCTTTATTATAGTAGGGTCTGTTTTTCATGGTTCAACAACAGGCATAGGAGCCTGTGACACTGCGAGTTGCAGCTTCATTTCTGGAGAGTTGCACACCGGGGCTATGGTGTAGGATATGGTGCAGACGCCACATCTACACCCTACCTACTACATAGCCTACGTGTAGATTTAAAACAGAAACATAAATCGAGGTTTAGACTTGACCAAAGGAGTGAAGTCGTGGGCTGAACAGCTCAGCTGATGCTGACTCTGCATTGAACAGTCAGTGTTTATGACCCATTTTGCATCATGACAGTTGATTTTTCGTGACATCTGACATCATTTTAATGGTACAACTGTATTTTAATATCCATTTATCTTGTTGAAGATTGGAAAGAGTTAACGTCAGACAACCTTAACGCTCGATCACCGGCCGGACTGCTATGCTATGTTTGTTTCTTACATGTACTGACTTACAGTTAATGATTAAACCTGTGACTCGTTTATAGAATACTTTCATAGTGATAACATCACAGAGAAGGGGAGGGGGTAACAGCTCCAGTTTACTTTATGGAAATGCAATCAATAGTAGAATAAACCCTGCGCATTAATGCAATGCATGTGCGGCGCAATCGATCTGTCATCGGTAAGGAATGGACTTCCATCTAAGAGCAGCACGTTCAGCAAATTAAATCCGAGGGTCAAGTGACAGGTTTGTGAGGAACTAAATGTTCCCATGTTCATTCAACCATTAACTGGAAACACAGCTCCACACCTCTGGCCAAACTGTGACAGCAGTGGGAGCTCCCGCATTAAGCTTCACATTTCACATTTAGTATGAACTGCACGTTCAAAAGCTCACGAACACAGTCGGGACGCAGGACATGGAGAATCACAACTTCAATCTCCAGACTTTAAGGCCAGCACGTGGCTTTCACATCTATCAACATGCTGCCCCGACACTGAGGCAGCGTGAGTGAGGGCCAGACGAACTGACAGCAAGGCGAATAGGACCGAAACACAACCAGCAGAGAGAGGCTCGGAGATAATTAGAACAATAGATGGAGCCGTGTACTCTCGCAGCCTGTTTCTGTCCGTTTTCGTCGCCGTGCGTTGGATGGAGAAGATCAAATTGCAGCGCAGCGCCCCGCCAGCCAGGTTTCTTGGAGCGCTCGCTGCTGCGTTCGGCCAGGATTGTGTCAATAATCTGAGGCGGTGGACTCCTTCCACCTCCCAACCCACTGCCTGTTTCTGAGCCCTGCCAACCACACACACACACACACACACACACACAGCAAACATATGGAGAGACAGACGTGTACATTAGCTCGTTCATACTGCTCGGTGGCATGTTTTCAATATTGTTTAGAGAAATATAATATATTAGTACAATCCTGTACATAAATAAATATAGTTTTCTTGTCTTCCAGAGAAATGTTCTCTTAACATGCCGGCAGTGCTTATGGCCCATAATTCAACACTACGCATTTGGTGTTGAAGTTTTCTGTTAATTATGTGGGTGTGTTTATATCGTTTCGAGCCTGCTTTCTCTTTGATGTATCCTCAAATAAGATCATTAACGTATCACCTAATCTAATATCATCAAATCTGACAGCTTCATTCTTACCCCCCGCAGCATGTCAGCTTCCTGCTGACATGCTCCACAATATATGGAACAACACAATCTCCCACAGCAGTTATGAAAGAGAGATGCATGAATGGGGACTTATTCAATAATACACATTCAGTGTTTTAGATTTAAGTGTAACTGTAGATGAGTTAGAAGCTGGGAGCTATTAGATAATGTTAGATTGCATTACATAAGATCCACAGAGAGGCTAATTTGAGATCCTGCAAAGTTCTCTCACAACTCTGTGATGGCTGAGGACTAAAGGAGGCCGCGGCGGGCCAAATCTGGTCAGCGGCGAACATCCAGTATGAACCAGTGGGAGAAGAAACACTGAATAACTAATAATAATCACACGCTCAATTTCTCGCTCACTCAACTTCGCCTGGGAAATTCTGGCTTTTAACTATTTGCTGTGTTGCAGCAGTGAAAACGCTAATGTAATGAAAGAAGAGTTAGTTAATGATGTGGTCCGTAGCTGTGGAGGTAACGCTGAGGCATACGTTACAGCTGATCAATGTGCCGTTTAACCCGTTATCTGCATTATTCCTCTCCTGTTTCAAGTTTTGGTAAGACTTCCAGTTTCCAAGGCTTTTAACTATTGTGTGCGCAGTTGTTGCAGGAAGTGAGAAGTGAACAGTCACATGTTTTAAGCCTGTTTTTCTCCAGCTCCCAGTTTTCCTAAACTTGGAAAAGATAGAATGTAGGGAAAAACACAAACACAGCGTTTACGGTAACAAGCTGGAATAGTTGTGATTCATGCTGGATGCTGAAACATCTGGAACAGGAAGGCAGCTGGGATAACGGGTGGGGAACAGACCCCTGGACTAAAGCCTGCTGTCAGGGCTTCATGCAGTTAAGGGACGTCACATTAACCCCCACGTCCTCTGGCCTGCTCTGCTGTGAGTCCAGTATATTATGTAATAAACTGACTCAGAGATTTACCGCTGGGAGAAATTAGGTGAGAAGGCAGCGAACACAACGTCAATGACATCATTTTCTACTGTCTGAATTCAAGCAGCAGTACTTCACTCACTCACTTTGCCTTTTATCGTAGCGTCATGAGACGACAGGAAGGGACGAAGAAGAAGTGTAGAGCAACTTAATAAATAGACTCTGAAGAACCCTTCATACATCCATTCATGAATTATCCTAAACATTCGTCCTCTCAAAGGTGGCCTGGTAGCTCAGTGGGTTAAGCGTCAGACTGGGATGCAGAAGGTTGTGGGTTCGAACCCCGTCTGACTCCTAATCCATCCCCTACCAGGTGTGTCTCTGAGCCAGACACCCAGCACTAGCTCCCTGTAAGTCGCTTTGGATAAAAGCGTCTGCTAAGCGAATTAAAGTAAAGTAAAGTAAAGGTCACATGAGTCAGGGCTAACCCTAACCAACGCACGCACAACTATCAAGACTTGAATGAATGAATGCAAACTCAACATTGTTTTATGCTGTTGACATTCAGGCCAGGAAAACGTCAAGGCGACTGCAAATCTACTTTACTGTAAAGTTACCACAAGAACATTGTCTATGAGAGCAAGTTATGAGCACTGTTTGACTGTTTAATAGTTGCTCTACTCTTAGAGGCGTTCACAACTGCCAGCTCAAGTTCCATCGCGAGCATCGAAGGTCAACTCCACCTCCTCCTCCACCCAAAGTACCACTTTCACCCCATCTCCAAAGTGCAGCAGCCTTCACATTTCCATTCTCAGTTCTAGCCTTATTTTAGTTTTAGCTCAAAGCATCCAAACCTCGGATCAGGCCCGGGGTGGGCCCACTGGTTGCCGGCATCTGGATCCAATCAAGGGTGTTTGTCGTCGGGAATTGAATCAAATTAAAAAATGTAATATTTAATGCGACACCAGATGGAGGCGGAGAGGTGGAGGGGCCCTGCGGTCAGCACTAATATCCCCTTCTGAAGAGCCATGCTGCTTTCCTGGAGGGAGAGCCTCTGGAAATATGTACACACACACACATGCACGAGACAAAAGTCCCAGCGCACATTAGTGGAACCACAGTGGCAAATGTACTTAAACACATAAGCACACAGCAAACAGGTACAACACATGTAAGGACAAGGTTGATTACTGACACACACGCACACACACACACACACACACTAAAACCAACTGTTGCTGAGTCATTAAGCTCAGCCTCCCTCATATTCCCTCACAGGTCAACATAGCTTTTGGTAAACATGTCAGTTCAGCCCATAGATTTAGGGTTTTCTTGTTTTGTGAAAAAGGGATATAAATCTCCTCATATGATTTCAAAAATCCCTAAAACAGCTGTCGATATAAATGTTTATCTACCATCATACTTTGTGTAATTGTGTGCTTATTTAGTTTGTTACACATGTTAGGACAGCATGGCTCCAGTTTTCAGGAATAAAGTCACGGTAGATTTAGTTTCTCTCATTTGTTGCTGATCATATTATTATTTGTTTGGTTCTGTTGTTGGTTTGTAGCACAGGGAGCTGTTTCTGACTACTTGTTCTTTCAGCGCGACGAGATCCCTCTGATCTGATCTTTGGTCTATAAAACTTAACTAAACCTGACCCGTGCTCAATTGAATTAAAGTAAACTAAATTAACTTTATACCTACAGATGTCTGGTAACAATACTGTGGTCTCCCACAACCTCAGGCCTCTGCCACTGATTAGGTACCATTCTGCTATGTGGACCGTTTCTCAAATGAGCCCGGCATGGGGGCGTTATCGGCAGGCGTTTCACCCGGGATCAACACATTGTGAACAACTTTACTTTGGGGTTTGAAGTAATTGCTTACAGTGAACAATCAGCACTGATGACCAGCAGAACAAACGGAACTGAGGTGATCCATCATGGATGTTTATGGATATTCTGTATACACTGGCGTCAGACCCGTTCACGCTGAGGATTATGTCCGCAGTTGCTGGTTCTGATAGAAGCCGGGAGTAATACGAAGCGTGTCTCAGTTTGTATGTTGTTGATTATCATCTGTCCGCTGCAAAGTTGATGTAGAGCCTCGAAAGACACTAGATCAAGTGCATATGCTGGTTCTGATGATGTTATAAGGCGCGATTATCACAGCTGAAGCCTAAAACAACAGCTGAACTGATGCTGATTTTAATGTAATGTGCCTTTCATATAGTTACCTGCTCATCGCCATTGCTTCCCATGTTAAACAGCAGTTACTGCTGAAAAATGTCTTGTTTTAGACACTCTTATTAATGCTCCTATGACTATCTGAGTCAGTTCACTTTGCCAAACAATAAACAACAATAGCCAGTTCTAACAAATTGTCTTTTAGTCACTGACTATTTTCTTTTTCAAAAGTAATGATTAATAATGTGATTTCACCATTTGTTGAAAGTTTCTTTGAAGGCGCCGCGCCAACCACCAGTGCAAAGGAGGACAAAACGTTTTCCACCACATACGAGTCTACGATATTAACAGCAGAGTGTGAGTTGTGAGTTGGGAACAGATTGTACGTGCCCACACGGTCCTGAGAGATCTAATCATGCCTGTGTGGATGCATCATGTGTACAGTGTGTACTACTGGGAACGTTAACTTTTCAAATAACTCTGACAGACTGGGCTCTACATAGCATCAGCCCATATTCCACCCAGCCCCAAACTACTCTTCGACTTCACATCAATATTCATCAACGGTATATATCAAGTGATTTATTAACGAAGGTGTCTGGATCACTAACTGAGCTGTATTTAAAACCCTTTCTCTGTGATATCGCTCCAGTTAGATTAGAGAATATGAAGTCTAACGCGTGCTTTGCGACTGAGGCGACTTTTTGAGCGTGTGTGTGTGTGTGAGTCTGATTAATGTAATGAGGATTCATTTCAGCCCCTCTCAGAGGACCACCCTGAGCGAGACACAAGACTGCACCGCACCTGGTTAGCTTTCCCTCACAAGCACAGCAACACTTTGTTCATGCTGCAGGAATTTGCATTGCAAATCACTATTAGAATTACCATCACTCGCAGACTGGCCCGACTAGCCATCTCGTCCCAGTATGTGTGCACATGTGTGCGTGCATTTGTATGTTCAACAACAGTGCAGCTCATCGCGACCAACAACCCAAACCTCTTTCAGCACTTGCTAATATATGCACAAAAGCACACACTCATACAAAATCCTCTTGTGCATGATCTCAGCATCTGTGTTTTGTCAGCATCTGCTCGCATGTGCACATACACGCTGGGAAACCCCAGCAGGCAGCGAAGAATCCATAGGAGTGGCGTGGAAAAGAGTAAGCCCGGCTGCTGGGGAGAAATCCAGCAGAAGTGGTTTCCATCCGGAAACGGTTCACTGGTGCCCAGCTACTCTCTGATCCCCTGGCGGTAACAATATTCAGATGACATTTCACTGCAGAAACTTAATCCCAGTTTCCCCTGCCAGAGATACCTTATTGCCAGGCTGGCATCTGTGCCCTAAAACATCTTGATGTAAACGATCCACACACACACACACACACACACACACACGTACACAACTGGAAAAACACAACCACAGCTGATCCTCATCCAACTCACACCCTCTGACCAGCAATACTTTCCCTCTCCTGCATGCATGCATTCGACATACTGTACAATACATTCCTTGGGGCTTATTGTGGTTTCAGTTGATACGCAGGCAAAACATGAGAATAGCATGTTACGGATTACATACAGTACAAAATGAGCATAGACTGAGAGTAAGATTCAGCCCTGTTAGCAGAGCACAGCTGTAGACGAGGACAGATGCCTGCACGAGGAGTCCAGCAGAATATTTTTAAAGCTAGGACGATCTCTGATCATGTAAATCTGCAGAAAAGCTTTGTTGGTCAAAACTTGCGCCCAGATTTCTGGCAGACTTTGTGGGGATCATCACTGAAGATACCCCCCCGAGCAATGTATGGCTGATGATGCCAAACGGTTACAGGGCAAAAAAACTGCAATGGATGAGATGAGATAAGACAACCAGGACAATTTTGCATAAATAACTGACTTAAGTGTTACAACCAATTAAAGAATCTGTGTGACTGAATAATTGAATTAGGGCGAGAAGAGATCCAGCTTGTACATGTACAGTCAGCTTTCCCCAGATAAGTAAAGGTTAAAGGAAATATAATTCATCATTGCTGATATTTTGAATGTATGATTTTGGCAAAGCTATGTAGCATTTTCTTGTGTTTTCCACAGTGGGAAATTGTGATGAATAAGTTCCAGTATGAGGAATTGGTGATATTTAAGAGGCTGAGTGGTAAAGGCAACTACTACTGTTGGAAACAGTTATCTTGATTTTTTTGGATTTTGTCAGCAAGTGTCTGAGTCTCCACCTGGTTCTGATTCCCACGCCACATCCAAATCCGAATGTTTACACTGGAGTGGGGACTCTGCTTTGTGAGCTTCACTACCACTGTTACAGATGGAGCAGTAAAACAATGGACAACCTTTCATGCAATAGTGAAGAAGCTAGGAGGTGTGTGTTATATACAGATATATATATATATATATATTTAAATACACATGTGCTTGTCGACATCTGCACTATGTTAATGTGCATTTGTGGAAATCATGTGTGTGCAAAAGCATGTGTGAGTGCGTACAAGCATGTGTGCGTATGCGTAGGCGTTCGGCATGCCTGCCAGTCTGGGGTTCTCCTGGCAATGGAGGCTTCCCGCTGCAGCATCAGAGGTGACGAGGTGCGAGGGCGTACACACACACACACACACACACACACATACACATAAACACACACACCAAGGGTTTTCCTCAGTCTCGTGCCAAAGTGGAGCGAGGAGAAGACCAGTGTGAGGTGCGGGGAAAAACTCAGCATTAAAATAGTGACGGCTTTTTCCACTGGCACATTCCCACATTCAGCGAATACACAAAAGTGACAGGTGACTAGGTCTGGCATGGCTTCTGCACACACATACACACCAAGGAACAAACACGTGATCCTCATATGCATACAAAGTGTGAAAAAAGAGCATTTCAGACATTTGATACATGCACTAGTACAACACGTGCATGTATGTGCCCACGCAAAAGTGCTTATTAAAATACCTTTACATTCATCATTAACACAGTAAGTCCACTATTAAGAAAAAAAGAGTTTTTCCTATGAGCTTGGGGTTTTGGCTTGTACGTTTCTGTGAAGTGTTCCACGCCGTGAACTTGATTTATTCATTTGTCTTTGGATCAAGTTGTCTTTTCTGTAGCTTTCACTCTGCTTCCATTTCATACTCTTTACAGTTCCGGTAAGCAATAACAACCCATCATGTTCTTATTGCTCTCCGGTGCGTGGCGGGGTCTCTTTGCTTGGCAGTTATGAGGGAACTAGTCACACAAACACACACACACACACACACACACACACACATGCGCACATATATAAAAACACAAACTCATGCATACAAAATATATAAATATGCAGATTCAGTGTTTTGCGTCACAGAACAACCACAGATATTTTGGCTAAATTTGGAAAGGAGGAATAAGGCCATACTGTGTTACAATAAACGGCCAAATAAATGCAGTCAAAACTGGCATATCCAGTAAACATACATTATTCATGTACTGCAATACTGCACTTATTAGTTTTATATTAGCTAACTTTAACCTGCTATATTTTCTTATGAACCACAAGAAGGCAATAAAAGCACAACAGTAAATATCATGACCGTGTTAGGAAACAGCCGCTCATATACTTGCTGCAGGTCGTTGCATCCTAATCCTTCTGCACATAAAAGCACTTCTTGCAATAGCACATGTCTCTAGTACAGTTCCCTGTTGCACTAATGCCCCCAAGACAGAAGGCGTCTTTTAAAATAGCACCATGAGGAATTTTCCTCATTGAAATTCACCTAGTTAGGATTATGAAACAATGATCGTTTAGTTGTGTTACATAGACTTAAAATCTACATGGCCGTGTTAATTTAGAGATTATGGGTTGAAGTGAAGTGTAATACTGATACAATAGTTAAAACACACACTGGGTTTAAATGACTTGACTTTAATTGTCTTGTGGGAAAGTCCCAGTTTGTGACCTAACCATCTACCACAAATGTGTCCCACTGTCTCTCCCTGGGAAACAGGGCAGGATTTTTAACACCCACTAACAACTAAACTACTCTTTTAGTTGTCTTTTTTTAGATCATTTTATATGCCCTGAACAATGTACCAGAAAACATTGTATATTTATTCCATGTATTAGTGTTATTTTTGCTGACAGAGTGGTTGGAGGAGAGGTGGACTTCATAACCAAACCTGAGTACGTCCATGGATGGTTGTATGTTTTGGGTCCTGTCCTTCCCATTACCTTACTCAATTTGCCTGTTAAATCCCACAAAGAAACACTGTGGCTCTTGTGGCTCGGCCAATGGAGGACTAACTCAAGCAGAGAGTCTCTTATATAAATCCAGCGTATTTAACACACATATTATGTGTAATATGATGTACGCCATGGAAGACACCAAGCAGACCCAGCACATAACGCAATCAGCACCAGCAGGAAGCCTGATCCTGTCCTGCCTCTCCCTAAACCGCATCAGTAGGCATACAGCAGTGTGCGCGAGTGTTTATGAGGTGTCCCACTACTGTTCTGACAATGGGACAATAAGATAACAGATACAGTGATGTAATGCGTATAATTTACTGGTAAAGACAGAGACACTATGAGCCGTTTAATTATCCATTTATTTCAGAGAGTGCCAGTACATAAGAAAAGAACAAATGCAAAAAAAGAGGCAGGGAAAAGGATCTATTGTGTTTGCAATGTGTGTTGTTGAGTAATTGATTCCATTTTCAGCTAACGAGGTTAATACTGCTGATAATATTACCATGATGAAGCCAGCTCACCAGCTTACAGACGTACCTGCATGGGTATCATTATACATTATACCTGTGACCATCCAGTTAGGATGAGACAAAATGCTTCAAACTACAGGATAACATTTTTAGTATTATAAATCTATCTTTCTATTTTAAGTCTGGATGCCTGCAGTTATGTGGCATTGAGACAACTGGTCTATGGTACTGTTGAGGTCTTATTAAAGATAGCAGCCATCTGTACTGTTGGGTCAGGTGTTCTTACTTTATCTTGAGGATACCCTGTAGATCAATGGGGTTCAGGTCAGGGGAGCTGTCCAGCCAATCAAGCTGACAAATATTATGTTTAGCAAACCAATTAGTGGTACTTTTGGCACTGAAAACAGTTGCTGCGTCCTGCTGGAAAAAGAAAATTGCTGTTTCCATGAAGCTTGTCAGCAGACTAAAGCATGAATGCTCTAAAATGTCCTGTAGACAACTGTGTTTACTTTGGACTTCACACTGTGTTTCAAGCACCTTGGACTGTGTGTCTACTTTGGGACCTACATTTTCAAATGAAATGCGAAAAATTACTTTAATGTGAAAAGAGGACTTTGGACCCAGTGGCAGATCTAGAAAATTTTACAGAGGGAGGGAAAGGGCAAAGGAGTAACATGAGGCCTAGCTATTAATTAACTACAGTAAAAAGGGTGCTGTAGTACCGTGGGCGGGGCCCCGGGTTTTTTACTTATGGTTGCTCGTTAGCACCTGTTGCTGTTTTCAAGATAAATTTAGTTAAATGAAATCAAGTAATAAACTGAGTTTTCTAAATAAGACAATTAAATAAATACATAAATCATCTAACAATCAAATACTCAGAAAAATCACATTACATAAAAAATATTTGTACTTTTATTTGTAGGTTTTTAGGTATCTAATATTATATTTACAATGATATTATTTGGTGTATTAATATTTAATTTAAACGATATTAGAGGCATTTGGAGAAGTATTTAACTTGTAACAATTATGGTTTTAGGGATAAGGGGTGCAGATGGGGGTGCAAAATTCTAAAGGAGGGAGGCAGTAGACTCCCCCCCCCCTGATCTCCTGTAGATCATCCCCTATTTGAACTTTTTGAGCAACAGCAAACTATTTTTCCATATAGTCCAGATAAGATGCTTCTCTGTTTGCAGTGCGGCTTAATGCAACACTTTTTGCCCGTTTCCTGAAGGCATCTGTGCCTGGTAGTTCCTGATGCACTGACCATACACTGAGCTCATCCCTGTTGTATATCCACCTTTTCATACGACACTACGCCCGTGGAATTCCCTTGGGATAGTGTGGCATTAATAATAGCTTTGCACAGTACTGACCTATTGCCTACATAAACTTCAACGATGGTATGTGCAGGGTGCACTAGTGGACGCTGGGATTTTTCAGCCCTAAACAGAATAATTGCTGTGTTGCAGTGAAGGTGATAGAGCGGTGAATGTGAGTCATGCTGGTTTCCCCCCTGTCATTATTCTGTCATTGAAACTTCACACGAAACCCATGTACAGTCCCAAAAGCAATCCAGACACTCATTCACATACATGTTAATAAGTTACTAATTATGATCTCCACCCACTGCATGGGCAGTTCAAGTCACAAATAATAAGTAAATATCATGTTCAGCAGCAGCCATTGTCCTTTACACAGTCCTAATAGGGAGCTCTGAATATTAGCGCACTTGCTAACTAAGTAGGTAGCGTTGATTGTCCAGTTAGCGTCTTACAGTTTTAAGCAGTGAGCTGCTTGAATGCATGTTCTCTTAATTTAATCCATGTGAAGGTTCGTCATTGAATGCGTGACTCTACATTATTTCCATTATTTTGCCTCTGCCTGTGTGTAGCTTAGTGTAGTTTGTTGTCATTAGTAATGCATTCATTACTGGCTGTGCTATTATATTATTTGTTTTATTGATTAGATCTGAGATTTCATTACTTTATTGTAACATAAGACAACAGATAACATAAGTCTTAATCTGTTTATACGCCCGTCCACTGACTCAGTATAAATGCTACAGTTTGCATTCTGATTAGGTCCATGCTTTGAACCAGCAGAATATTACAGCATGTCCTTGGAATTCGCCTCATATCACACAGTGATAAAAACACCAGACACACTAAAGATGCAGACACAGTAGTAATGTGCTAATAGAAGGAAATATATATTGTTTTATGCAAAGACCCATTAGAATTCCAGGTTAGATTAGTACATTTATATCATTTTAGTCTATTTTGTGAGTTTTTAAACATGCTAGTAGCTGGCATAATCGATAGCAATGTCAAATTCTATATTCCACACGGCAGTAAAATCCTGACCTTTCAATAGCAAACACAAAAGAATAAACTGTGTAATTCTGTGGGGACTGTATGTTACCATGTACCCACTAAACAACAGCAATGTTAGCTTTGTCTGCAATACAAGTGCCCAAGTTCCAAGTGTTAGCCTTATTAAAGTTTCTCTCCCCTAAGCCCCCACTTTTCCAGCCATCCTCCACTTCCCTGTGATCTATTTCTACCCATATATCCCTTTATCCCTTTTTCTGTGACCCCCCCCCCCCTTCCTCCCCATCTTCATTGCCCCAATTAGTATTCCCAGTCAACCATTAGGCCATCTCAGTGGTAATAACCACAGAGCCAGAAAGTATAACTTTACGAGCTGTGATCCGATCCAACTCCATCCCTGTTCAATGAGGACACGCAAGTGGTGCTGTAAAGGCCACTAAACAAACTCTTTATGTTGGTCAACAGCTATTAGAAGACGGATCGGGTGGTGGGGGACAACACTCTGGACTTTCTTTTGGATGTTGACTGGAAAAAGCTCAAACAATGTGTTTGCCTGATCTTCCATAAGGGAGGAGAGAAGCCAGAGTGTAGAGTTTGAGTCCGGCTCTTAGTCGTACTAATTCCCACCTGGGGGCTGGTGCAAAAACAACAGCAGTGTCCTGCTCGAGATTAAAAGCCCCGCCTTAATCGTCAGACTTTCTTAGTGTTTCAGTTCACGCCAACAACCAATTGTTCAGAGACGCGTTTGTCTGAACGAAAGACACTCACAAATCTAGGTCAAATGTCAGCTGATGCTGAGTCTTTGCGCTGACTAGTTATTTGACAACTGACAACAGCAACCTTGGCAGTCCCGGGACTGCAGTGATGCAACGGCGAGCATGGTGACAGATGACCTACTGAAATACGTGCTGGTGGCACTTGCCAATGAGCAAAAGAATGTGAGAGAGGAGAAGGAGGAGGCGGGAGGAGGTGCTTCAAAACAAACTCTCACTGAAATGCTGGTGACGGATGGGTCTCATGCTGAAAACTCGAACAACAGGCCTTGTCATGACTGTCAGGTCATGGTGTCGGGTGATGGAGAAAACACACCTAAACACATGAGACCAGAAAAACGGGTTACGCTTTAACCAGAGGAGAATGCTCACGTTTTTTTATGTGAGTGAGAGATTTCACGTGCTGCTTCTATAGTCTCACAACCACCCGAAACACAATACGCGTTTCAGAATGCCACTCTGTCTCGACTACTGTGCACTGTGATCTTGTCAGTATTTGTTTGTGCTCCGACGCTATTTTCGTTTATTATTCTGTAAAGGTTGTTTCCAAATCTAGCTTTAACGTGTTGTTTCATTTGTGCTTGTTGTTGGACGATGCCGTATAGAAAATGGAACGGACAACGTAGACATACACTGACAATTCATTTAGATTAGTGAGTGTAGGTGCACGCACATGTGAATGTGTTAGTAGCGTGCTAACTGTGCCTGCATTTGCATCTTCAGATGCAGCTGAGTCAAGGGTAACAGATCTGATTAATGTGTGAGTGTGTTTCCATTTGTGTCCAGATGCAGCTGAGCGAACAGGAAATGCGGTGTTAACTGGAGTCTCACTGTAGCGGCTCACGGGTTAAATGGTGTCACACTCAAAGGAAAGGGTTAAATGGAACCACATGGGCGCAAACGCACAGACGCACACAGACAAACAGATGCACATATGGACACCTCGTACACATGGAAGAAAGAAAAAACAAAAACGCAGGCTCAAGTTACCCGTGATGTTTCTCGTCACTCTCTGCGTCTCTGTTAGTCGCACACACACACACACACACACACACATTGTATCACTTGCCCTCCTCCTGTATCTCCTTAGTGCCTTTTTGACAGTCTGGCTAAAGTGCGGAGGAATAAGAAAGTGTGTTGATGCGTGTGCGCGCCGGCACTACTGCCCAGCAGCTGAAAAGCTTCTTCTGTTCTACAGCATATTAGCGGTTTCGTCAGGGTTGTGTGTTTGGCCCCATTGCCATGGGGACAGACCCTGCCGACGAGCTTTGGGCCACCCTGTTAGCATTAGCACTGGACAGGGAGCGGCAGGGAACCAGAGGAAAAAGAAATGCCAGATAGTGAGAGATAGACACTGATTTTTTAATTTCCATCCTATCCCCCAGGCTTTCTCTCTTTTCACTATGCAGTCATTTGAACTAGCATATAGCTCTTCAAGAATATTTCAAAAAACCTTTCTTTATTTTCTTTAGATTATTGGCAAAGATTATGCAGAGCTGTAACATATTTAGGTATATTGTATATGTACATGTCATTCTACAGGTACTTATAGCAGAAATATCATAAAGGTTTTGCAGATAATTTTAATAATGTAAGGCTCAACTCTGGAGAAGTTTTTAACGTTTGCATATGAAAATGGGTGATATGAATGTAACCAGTCTTAACTCATCTCCTCCATCACTCTAAAGATGGCGAGGATGACTTGTAGAATTTGTAGAAAACATATCGGGATCAGTAATAACCCAGGATGTTTTTGTGAGCTAATTTCATACATTTTATTCTCATTGGCCCATGTCATATGAGACACTATGAGACAACAAAAGCGTTGGGATGAAAACTTCTAAAGCTCTTTTCAAACCCTCTCTTCTGTTGTTGGTTGCGTCACGTGTTCGTCACACTGCTAAACAACACATTTCCATTCGTTTATTTCTGTTTGGGTCAAATAGGAATGAACCACCACACAGATGATGCTGAGGAGTGTGTATTGTTGGTGTGTGTATTTGTTCCACTATTTTCCCTTTATTTCACAGTAGGTGTAAGAAAGCCAACATGCAGTGAGATAAAGTTGCCTGCAAAGTTGTTTATCATAGTTAAAATCGAGCAGCTCTTAGCTTTTTGTCAAAGTGCCAGTTCATGTAGTGGGAAAGTGAAGTTGCTGTGGGGAAACTGTCGTTGCTGATGCATTCAAGGACTTGGCTGCTAAAAAAGACTGCCTTCATGAAGCAAAACGCAACAATAAAGAAATAAGGATCATGTGAACACGACAGCTAGCTCACAAACAGACTGCTTACAGCTTACCACACAAGGATAACGTTATAATGTTACCCTGACACAGTCACATAGTTACAGTCACAATGTTAATGATTTTGAATTAAACACTTTTAATTATGTACTCGATTGCCATATAAATCATCTAATTTGTGATATATTTTGATTCATTTGATTCATTCATCATTTTTCCCCAACTGAGATTTACAACACCTTCACTTACCTATATGTGCTTTCTTATATTATGTTCTACATTTAGTCTGCATTGAACATCTTTATTAGGGAGGTTTAGCACCACAGTCCAATTCAACTGTAAACTATGCAACTGTTTTTAAGGATAACTTGACGGTTTCCTGGCCATAAGACTCGTGCTTGAGTGAGTCAGATCAGGACAAGCTGCCAGGGGAAATGTCTTTTGCTCTTTGTTTGCTTTGAGATAAATGAGATTCCAGGGAAGTTTGGGAGTTGTTGGAAAACAGGTATCTTACAAGACCTGGAGGGTCTGTTAGAGAGAGGGAATGCGCACACACGAGCGCATAAAAATGTATACGCCATGCATGTGCACGCGTTCACATAATCAAGAAGCAGCACATTCACAAAACAATTCCCTACCAACACACGTACACACACATGCACACACACACGCGCGCGCGCCATGGATCCTTGTTGAACATCCAAAACAGTAACCACAGTGTTTACCCACCTACGCTCAACTGTAGCCTGTTACCACGACAACAGCAGCAGCTATAACTCACTATATTGACTGAAACGATCATTAATCTTTTCAAGTTTCTCCCAATGGACCTGTAATGATACGTTAGTATTCCAGCCTCCTAGTGCCACAGCGTTGGTGGACTATCTCCCACCAAATGAAAACATGAGGCAATCGTACCACTGAATGTTGGAGACATGGAGAGAGAGAGAGAGAGAGAGAGAGAGAGGCTTGTGACCAAAGGGCTGCCAGTTTTAATCCTAGGACTGCAAAATTTGGACTGGGGAGAAAACATGCAAAACTGTCTCCTACTGGGACAAAGTGGAAAGTATGTGGTGAGTTTGAACTAGTGATCCATATAGTGCGCACTAGAAATAAGAGAAGAGATAAATCGACACCCAAAACATTCAACAACATTGCTTCTAATATGGGGGGACATTAAAAATGAATACTTTATTGATCCCCTTTGTTGTGTGGAGCTGCAGCTGCTAGACCTGTGTCAGTGCTACTACAGGGTAACGGTGTCTTGTCCAAGGAGGACGAGACCTGTGGCTTTGTGGGGACTGAGAATCAAACCGCCGACACTTGGGTTGGAAGACGACAGCTCTTCCCACTGAGCCATTAAGCAGCCCACAGATTCATCAATCCATCCATTCATAACCATTTCAAACACCCATAACAAGCAAGGAACTGGCCTGACCCACCGAAGCGGGTGCTTGGAGCAACATTGGAGTTCAGTTTCTTGCCTAAGACTTTGCATATGAACAGGAGGAGCCAAATGCAAGGGGATCTGGTGACCTGCCAACCCCACAGTCACTCTACTAATATGGTGAAAATTATTTAGATAAAGCATTCAAACATTCAGGTCCTGACCTCATGCGCCCACTTTTTCTAAGGCTTATTAGCCACACAATGTCTGCCATGGTAAAATTCTCCATAAAATGGCCTAACAGTGTATGAACTGTATAATTTCTGCAAATACAGAAGTTATTTTTTGAATGTAACCAGCTGAAAACAAGTAATCCCTCATTAATAACATCAAATCCAGCCTTGTTTAACTCGAAAAGCATGCTAATGCTGCCGGTAAATGTTCCATCATGTCACTCTGGCAGACTTTTATTCCAGCCCAAGCTTGCAACTCAAAACAAACCGCTCATAGAATATTGTACATACCCAAGGCCGCATTCTCCATTCTCTTGCGCCGCCTGATTGACCGCAGTGGCGTGTTTGTTTTGCTTGCACGCTAGGCAAAAACTAAGATAAATATACAGCATTGGGAAAGCTACATGTGATGGGTTATTATTGCAGCATTTTATGATGGACAAACATGTCTTGTTGCAGGGTGGGGGGGTGGGGATTGTGTAATGAGCACATTTTCATCTAACCGTAATGGCTTTGGGGTGAGTGCGAGAGGGAAGGCAAAGTGTTTGCAGCGGGATTAAATGAAAACTTCATTTTCTGTTACAAGTCTTGGAGTAAAGTAAGAAAGGGTCGTTATATGTTTATCTAAGACCAAAAACCACTGAGGGATGAAGATGGAATTTAAGATGTAGATGCACTGGACTGTTCAGGCCCATATGGTGAAGATGGTGACTTTTTGTAGCTTTCTTTTTTTGCTTTGTCAAATATATAATTAACATAAAAGAGCAGGGATGTAAAATCATTATTAACTCAAACTGTGTGTGACATTAGCTTGTTCAGACCGGTAATCGGAGCAGTGTCAGGGAGAGTGAAGGAGGGAGGGAAAGTTAAAGAGAAATCCGCTTCATTTTTAAACCACAGTGTTAGCATCCATTTTCTGTTAGTTGATTAAAAGTTTCGGTTTCCTGTTATTTTGGAATGATGAATGCCTCGACTTTAACCACATACTGAACTTTCACTGGCATTTGGGGCTGCAAACAAAGTAATATTAGCATGCTGATGCTAACAAACAACCGCCTATTTGCACATTTGCATTTGATTTTAGGTCACAGTGCATCTGGCAAGTTTAATTTTCACCTTGCTTTTAGCTTGGGCTGCAAAAACAAGCGTTATGAGGACCAATGTCTGTTTAGCCGTCAGATGCTTTAATTAGTCATTCATTTGTGACTGTGGAGGTAATGGGAATCTTTGGACCTTTTCCACTCAGAAAAAAATAAGTTACCTTGCGGTTTGTACACCGTAAGGCCAACATAATGACTACTAGTATTAAAAAACTTTAATATTTAAGCTTAAGCTATGTTTGCAACTAATTGCATGTAAGTCTAATGCATATAATAATTAGCACTTTTCAAGACTTGCAAAGTAAATGGCTCTCAAACACACACTGAGATTCATAAAACTGCGTGCACACACCCGCACATCCTGTCATTAGCTTTCTGTACTGGAACTGGATCTCAATGAAATTCTAGATGTCTTTTTTTTCCCCCATCCTCCAACTGCCCCCCTCTGACGTCAAACTCAACAGCAGCAAAACACACCATTGATGACTGGACGTGGCAGCCTTACAGAAGTTATTAACGCGTGTCAAGAGTCCCCTACCCATAACCAGTTGTGTAACACCAGTAAATCACAGTATGTTTCTATTTTTGCACTACTTTGGCTGAGGTCAGTCTATTACACAATGAAACCTAAGCATATTTTTTTTATTGTACTTCCATTTATCCTCTACTTTCTCACAGATGCTGTTTCCTGAACACAATATGCATTATGTTCACCCTGACTCTGCCTAAAGTTGTACACCTTTTTAGGTTGATACATGTTTTAATTGATTTGCTTTATTCCAATATGTAAAAATTATAATTTGATGGCGATTCACATGTTTTATGTGTCACAATATGATCCTTTAAATTCTCTTATTTCCTCCCTATTATTCACTGCTGAGTGTAAGTAGCCCAATTTTGTTCTGCTCTAACTTCACAATGCTTTTACTATTGCATTACTAGCTCTTCTCTGTATCTCTCTCTCTCTGTAGACAATGGTAATAACACCGTGGTCCATATGTGGACTCCCCGGACCCAAGAATTTCGTCTTCTTTATTTGACTATTAGGCTATGCGACCACTGGGGTGCTTTGTCACAAAGATGTGATACGACACCACATGAAAGAGCCCATTGAATGGCATTTTTACATTCTCATATCATTTTTGTGCCTCTCCGGCATGTTGTACACTGTAGACAGGAAGCAAGCACATCAAAGACAAGAACTAAGTGGAGGACCATTTCCAGAGCTTTCCAGGATGCTCACTGGGTGAGAGGTTTTTCCTTTTCATCCCAGGAATAGAAAAGATAGCTCCTATGTGCCAGGGGAGGCTTTGAGGGTGTTGCCAAGGCATACAGAGATCAGAGAGAGATGAGTCTCAGGTCAGAAGGATGAGAACGAAGCCTCCATGGTGGGATATGACCTGGACATCCTCACAGACTCATGTTACTTCTGTGAAACTGAAATGCCAATGCAGCAAATGGTTTCTTTTCCAGTTTAAGTTTCCTTCATCTACCACCCATATACCATCTTATGAATGTATAATATGCATCTATACATATAATGTAAGGATATTTCTACTATACACAAACTACTACTACCTGAAAGTGACTACCTGCAGGACTGGAGAGAAACACTTGGGGCTAAACATGATGCTAGAGACACTGTTCACAAGACTACTCATTAAAGCAAAACTACCTACCAGAAGCCTATTCTGTCGCCCCTCCCTACCGCCTCTATCGTAGCCAATCTAATTCAAGAGTCTAAATATGAGTCTTGCAGGCTCTAAGATGACATCATGATGTCAGGGCTTCCTGTAGAGCGCCTCCTCATTCCCAGTGATCGGGCTGATGATTGTGGTATCAACCACGAACCTTTTAATGGCCTTGGGTCCATGTGTTGCTACACAGTTGTTGGTCAAGAGGGCGTACAGGACTGGACTACAAGAAAACCACTCTAGAAGACGTCATATCACCTTCTATCCCCATCAAATAGGCTCCTTAGGTGAAACAAAGTTCAGGATCCAGCTGCATTAAGCATAGCTTAGTCAAAGGTCCCTGAGCTTAATACTTATAATGTCCAGGTGGGTGAGAATGATGTGAGTGACACAGTGACCTCAAGTCCAGAGACTTACAGTCTGGTCAGTTCCCCACCTCCTGCCCATAGTCAGGTTAGAAAATGTGGGGGTGTTTAAGTCTTTAGCTCCTGAAATAAAATACACACAACTTAGAACTTGTACTGTTAATATTGAACTTGTTTCAAAACAGCCTATTTTATTCTTATATGCGTTTAAGTTTTGGAAAGGTTTTTAGTGGTCAGAGAACAGAAGTAGTTAATCCACAGATGAGGATGTAAAACAGAAGAACATCCGACTCTGAGCAGTCCAAGCTCGGATTCATCACACTCCACTGTCTAACAACGAGATCCAACTACCTCTGGTACATTAGCCACTTACACCACAAACCTCAAACCCATTGTGTGTGTGTGTGTGTGTGTGTTTGTGTATTGAATATGTGTAATGGAATGAATTTGAACGTAATGTTTTGCCAACTTAATTTTTATAATTCTTTTGGCTCTTGCTACAATGACCAAACTGTGTTTCGTGCCATTTGCTATCTACACACAAACACAAACACACACACACACATCTGTGCATTATGCACATTTACTCTACAAAAAAACATTGCGATGATTACATACGCATTCAATAAATAGAACTAAACATGCCATCTGTGTGTTTGAGTTGGCGTCAGAACAGATGAACACAGAGCAGAGCTGCACACACATTTTGTCTCACTGAGAAAGATAAATGAATGTATTTGGGGTGTTGGGGGTTTTGACATTAACTATAATTAACTCATGGACGACCACAGAACTTTTCTTTTGCTGCAGCTAATGACAACCCCTTCCCTTTCTATGTGCCATAAACATTGAAATATGACATTTTTTATGAACAATCAGTTGTAATAAAATCATGTAACACACACTCTGTACATGAAACTTCAAATCATGTGTCCCCCTGTAGATCATTAGCTCCTGGGCTCCATGCTAATATGTTCCCATAAACTGTAATATATTAAACAGGTTTAAGATCCACAAACCAGGTTGCCAGTACCTAAACATTTTAATCTGCATAACTGATCATTTAGCCACGCAGTGTCAGCAAACAAAGTTGTAAACCCAAAAGAACTGATAATTCAATTCAATTCAATTCATCTTTACTTGTATAGCGCCAAATCACAACGAAAGTCATTTCAGGGCACTTTACATAGCAGGTTTAGGACCTTGCAAAAATATAA
>JAUMHF010000011.1:3098227-3204806 GCA_032359275.1 Microctenopoma steveboyesi | reverse complement strand
AAAGAACAGCAGGTAACACAGATCACAACAACAACAAGGAGCAGCAGACGAAGCACCGGCAGGTTGGTAGGACCAGCGGCCAAAAAGGAAAGTTTTAAGTCTACTCTTAAAGGTCAGAGGGTGTCTGACTGATCAATAACAACAGTACAGGCCTGTTTATTCTTAGAAAATAATGAAGTATAATCATGCACATATTTCATAGGAAACTATCACAGAAATGACATTTCTATTTTCTTTATGTGTTTGTGGTTTGGCATCATGTATGCCTTCCCATATATTCCACTTAAGCAAATGGTTTGATGCTCTGCCTGTGGGAGACATTGTTGTGAAAAGAAAATAATCTACATAAACACGTTAATGGTCACCAAATGGCAGCGCTTCAGCACGCTGTCCTCTGTGTCTTTGATGATCCCTTTCACAGCTTCCTCGTTAGAGCCCTGGATCGGCGTATAGACAGCATCGGCAGCGGGGATTTGTGGCGAGGGGAAGAGGCGCCGTTAGTGAGGTGACACAGAACGGGATCTTCATGTGAGGGATAAGAGAAGAGGAGGAGGGTTTCTGAACAGGGAGTCGGTTACTCTTAAGTCACTGGTCGACCACTGGAGGCCCATAATGTGTTTGAACGTCAGATAAAACATGAGACGCAGTCAGAGTTCAGCAACTGAAGGCCACATTGTAACAACATGTGCGTCATACGAAGACTTGTGTAATGTGTGTGTGTGTGTGTGTGTGTGTGTGTGTGTGAAGGGAGCTGAGGACTGCAGCTCTCTATAATGTTTGTTATTGTCACACATTGTGTTTTTCCCCCGTCGCTCCCTCCATCTCTGTTCTCACTCGCTCTTGATGCTACATAATGAAATCCATCCATCCCAATTAGGAGGTGTCGGAGTGTGTTGCGGTGTGGGATCTCTGAGAACGAGGGTGTGTGTGTGTGTGTGTGTGTTTCCGTCTTTTGAACTGTACTAATGTGAAAACAAAATGGATTCAATTCAGGACAAAAGCCTTGTGCACATGTATGGTACACAATGTGTGTGTGCGTGAGCAGACACACACACACACACACCAGTCACCCCCACACATGCTGCAGGAGAGTTTTTTTGTTTTTTAGAGGAAGAGGGGTTAATTACTCACATTCTTCGATTCTTCTTTCCACCCCCCCACCCCCCCACCCCCCATGCCTCTGTTTCAGCGTCTTCCTTCATTCTACACTCAAAAAACACCATGAGGTAGAAAAAGGTTTCTGTACTATAGGACAAATCTCCTTCTTTTATTCTGGGGTGGAGGGGTCAGGGTGGTGGGGGGGGGGTCCATCTGAACAATCAATACTTTCACAGGCACATCCTAAACCTCCTCATATAAGGGGCTTCTTTTGAGGTGGAGGCTTTTTACAGCAAGTACTTGAACTCATCTTTGTGATTCCTGAAACAACTGAAGGAAAGTGGTACGTAAAGTAAAGAAAAGTAAAGAAATCAGTTTGAAAGACTTTGTTATAACCCATAAAGCACTTATTTTCTACAGTGTAAACTAATGGCAGGGAGGAGGATATGGGGATGAAGAGGAGATGAGGGAGTTAAAGTCCCAGGGAGACTCAATGGGGACCAGCTGCAGGGTACTGGGCAAAGGCCAGGCAACGTTCCGGATAGATAGAAAGAGGACAAGATACCCCCAGGAGAGGAAAGGAGATGATTGGACAGTAGATAAAAGGGAGTAACACTGAAAAGAATACGAATGAGTGTTTTTTGCTGTGAGAGACTTTCTGTAAACATTCGAAGCCTCCACTTTTCCATCGTTTGACATACTGCACATTACCCTCTATCCAAAATCAAAGAGCAAATAATGTCCCTTTTCTTAGGGGTGAAACGGAGGCAGTGACTGACGACTGCAGCGGAGGGATGTTTGGTTCAAATCCACCAGACTAAGGCCACATTCAGACAGAAAGCACCCGCACGTGAGGGAAACTCAACATGCCGTGTTGGTGGGGTCGTGTTGATTTGGGAACGGATGAGAACGTGATTATGATCCAGGAAGTTTAAATACTGGGCTACTGGATCGTGGCTGTTTTATGCAACTCTGGCCTGGTAAACAGTAGAAATACTGTATGGACTTTATGCAGGAATCTACCTGGAGCATGCTCGTGCACATTTTTATGACTGGCCAACACGCAGCCTTGGTGAATGGAGCTGTATCGCAGCCTGAGACAACCTGACTGCTCTCTCAGCAGCTACTGTTGAACTCTTCAGCAAAGCAGAGCAGCTTTATTTACACCTCACCTCTGCTGTAGTGAGACAGGAATGAGTCCTGGCTCTACTGGCGTTGGTTTAGATATTAGATATAAGTCTGGTCTGACTAATACATCCATCGAAGGATAGTTGACTGGAAGAGCTACTGTATATAACCATGTCTGCAGTTACACAGCTAGAAAGCCGCTCACACTGAACCGACAGCAAAGTCAGAGTCCTCAGGAGAAACACAGTACCATCTAAATAAACGACCATCAGATTTATGCTGAGAGCTATTAATGTGTGGTTAATTTAGCTCAGGAGGAGAAAACTACCTTTCATCGACAGCCACACCTTAACTGAGAGAAACTATGTGTTTTCTGTGTAGACATCCAGAGTTTCCATCAGAAACGAGGGACGGAGACAGACGAGCTGCCGCATGCCTCGTCTCCTGTCTCCACTGCACGTAAAGGTGCGTCGGTGGAGCAATCCTGCCATCGTGTGTTGTGAATCTGTTCGTGACGTTTATGCCAAAGGTGGCTGGAGCCCACAGTCTGCACTTATGGCAGACATGATTAGCAAACACACAAACCCCTCGAGAGCGTGGGGTCACTCAGAAACACCCTGTTCTCCATGAAATCATAGTGTATTTGTTTACCGCTGCTCTAATGTGGCTTCAAAATGGTTTTCTAATGATTGGTTTGCCTTTTAAATTCATAAACTCATTTAGCAAAACACAAAAGGCCTCTGTATGTGCAAGTTCAACACATTTCTCCAGCTACAATAGTCATTTACACCTCACCTCACCTAACAATGTCTACATTGTATTTCTGATTAATACCATGTTATGAAACCTGATTTTTTTTTTCATCACAATCACTGAGACTGATGTCAGTGTCTCACCAATCTGATCTAATCCTAATAAGTGTAGTGAGTCAAACAAATGTGATGGGATGATTATGCAAAGTAATGACTGAATAAGCAACATTTTTAGAAATGTGCGCTGGTGCCATCTACTGATGAATGTCTGTGTTACACCTGCAAAGAACTGGATCTAAAGTCAGTCTGTTGAATGTAGAAACAAAAGCAGTTTCTATAGGAAGGGCCTGTCTTATTTTTTCATCAGATTCATTTTAACTTTATATACTGTTCCCTCGTTTACAGCAATTCAAATAGTAATACAGTTATCTCACTTTACACAAGTACCGAACCATCACGAAGCATCACTGACGCAGAATGACTTACTACTGAAACATTTGACAGGATTTGCTGCATCTTTATAAGATACATGTCCCATGTTGCCCTCTGACTTAAACAATAAGTCTGAGAATTAGCAGTTGGAGAAATGTATTTTACAATGATTAAACAAGACAAACCTATGTAGGCGATTTGGCATTAGAGCTAGTATTAAACAGCTTAATCTGTACCAGGCTGCATGTTTCTGTTTCAGACTGAGGCAAACGTACCCACCACGGTCCTATGACAACGCTGGACATTCATGATGCTTTCACTGCCACCGAGACGCAACCAACACAGGAAAAGAACATGGAAACAAGTCAAACTGAAAACCCACAACGACCCTTTATGACTGTTCAGTTACAACAAATACAGATGTTCTATGTTTTGATATTTTCCCAGCTGCACAATAATATTTAGATTGACAATGGAGCAAGCGATTGTGACTAATGTAGTCAATTACAGTGACAATGCTGCAGAGAGCTGTTTGAAAGGCTAACGCTACACAGGCTAAATTTGCTTTCTGAAGCCTTTGTTGGCAAAAGCACCCGATAGAAAGGTGTAATTGAGTAAGCGTCATTACAATTACCACTATATATCTCTGAAGACTTTACACTCAGTGAGATGGACGGTGTGTTTCAGTGAAAGGTTTTTATTCTGTGCAATGATTGGTAACTTAACCAGTGGTTGATAAGTTTGGGAGGAAGTGAAATCGCTGGCTGCACAATCAGATTAAGCTACCTGAGAAAAACTAGGCGACGCAGTGATTGCAGTGAGTTTAGGCATCTGTGGACAGACAGACACTGAAACATGGAAGTCCGAAAGTCATCAGAAAGAGCCGGGTTGTGACGATACGACCCAGATTCCTCTTTGTTTGAGCGAGACGGGGCCTCGCAGGATCACACTGCTACAGTATGTCATCACATTGATCGAAACCTGCCTCACAATCAGGGGTTGACCAAATGCAGACAGGAAATCACCCACTCACAGAGAAGAACCAACAGAAGCGCAGGAGGAAAAATAACTGCATTTGCTGGGAGCCCATTTCATAAACATAACCTGCTCTCACGTATGAAGTTAGACTTTACAGAGAGATACTAATTATTTACAGAACTTGTCAGGCTCTGCAGGCCAGACGATACCTTTCATTACTGTTTGCTGTTTCTGTAGGACAAGTAAACAGAGAGAGGGAGAGATTAGAAAAAAAACCTACACTATTTCTCGCTTCGAATTATGACTGAGGCTGATTTATACACTCGGTACAAGGGGGTTTATCTCCCTGCAAAACTGCATCCTCCACAGAGTTTGCAGTACTACGAGGAGTTTGCTTTTCGCCCGGATGATATTCTCATAGTAACGTACCCTAAATCAGGTGAGTTGCTTCTGTCTTTATCACACTGGTTTTGAGAACAAAGTCATGTACGTAACTGAAATAAAGAGCTGATTCATATGTTTTCATGCAACTGTTGTTGTACTTTATTATTTAGTATTCAACATATGTGCTGTCACTGGTGAGTGTTTCCTGTTTGAGCTGCACAATACGATAAGTTACATAGGAATAAATGCTGCTCCCACTGTAAAACATTAATTATTGATGATTTGTGCCTTTAAAGTAAATAAGAAAGCAGCGTGTAACCTCCCTATAGGGCAACCTATACCTTGAACCTTGTCATTTAACATATTGTGTAAGATGCACCCATATATGGAGGTTTTCTTCTGTTTGATTTTACTAAGCTGTGAAAAGATTTTCAGCCCCTCTCTGATTTCTGTATCTCATCCCCAGTTTCAGTAAATCAAATACATGTTTTTTATCATTATTAGCTCAGATCCAGACTTAGGCTTTAAATATAAAGCGTGCCTCTCACTGTGGAACCCCAGAGCCTTAGAAATAACTTGGTAACCAGTCCCAGACTGACCAGTACAGTGTGGTAGAGACAGTAATGGGAAGAACACATCTCTCCATGAACCAGGAACAAAATCTATATGAGCTCAATGGGATAGGATTCAGACTAGGATCCAGTCCCAGCCCAGACTCCATACCTTGTGTGTTCCTTAGCAAGACACTAAAAAGTATAAAAATAAAGTATAAAAAAGATTCTGTTCAAAAATACCATAACAAGCGCAGAGCTGATGAATGAGAGAATGTGAGGAAGTCTTTTTCGTTTAGGCACAACTTGGATGCAGGAGATTGTCGCTCTGATTGTTAGCGGTGGAGATCCGGCCTCTGTGGAGACTCAGCCCAACTGGAATCGTGCGCCGTGGCTGGAAGTGAATCAGACCCGCAACCTTTCCCTCTCAGAGAGGCCGTCTCCACGCACGCTTTCTACACACTTTCAATATAACATGATGCCACAAGGCTTCTTCAAAGTAGAGCCAAAGGTAACTCTGTCGTGTCGATGGTGCCATAGCTCAGAAATGTCTGTGATGTAGATCAAGACAACACACACCTTACAAGTTTGAACTGGTTGTTTTTCTCATATTTTATGCACACATTGGAAAGTAGCTACCAGAGGATGGAAGCTCACGTTAAGTCGTTCACGTAGCGTGTAGGAGAGAGGAGGCTTTAAAGATTCAAACCTCCCTAATCGGTGGCTGTCATGTGGTCACTGCAGGTCATCTATGTCATGAGAAACCCCAAGGATGTGTTCACGTCATCCTTCCACTATAATGGGATCACCACCTTCCTGGTGAAACCAGGCCCACAGAGAGAGTTCCTCGACAAGTTCATTAACGGAGATGGTTGTTTTCATTGTTTCATCTATTTCATAAACAGTATTTTCTCTACACACAAAAAAAGCAAATGATGAGTAAAGTCAGCTGAAATACTGGGTGATAAAAGGTATGATATGATGTATGTGTCTTTCTTCCCCCCAGTTGCTTTTGGCTCCTGGTTTGATCATGTGAAGGGCTGGCTGAATGCTGAGGATAAAGAGCACATTCTGACCATCGCCTATGAAGAAATGATAAAGGTGAGGCCTGACTGACCTTAATTACCTGCAAGAGATAGGAACTGACCTGTGTTGTTGTCCACGGGGCAGGACCTGAAGAATTGCCAGAATTGCTCAGTTCCTGGAAAAACCTCTGGACGCGGATGTCATAGATAAAATAGTGGAGCGATGTTTGTTCAAAAACATGAAGAAGAACAATATGTCGAACTACTCTAAAGCTCCTGTAACGCTCATTGACCAGACAAAGTCAGAATTCCTCAGAAAAGGTGTGGTTGATAAATTGCTACTCATATATACACACACACGCACACATTTATACATATATAAATATGTAATACATTGTTATTTGTACATACGTGTGTGTGTGTGCGTCTGCATGAAAGCTTTGATTGCAATTCAGGGTTATTCCACCAAATATTGATCTTTGAACACTTTATGAGTTCAAATGTTATTGGCTGTGATGTCAGTAGTTTAAGAATAAAACAAAAAAATATATTTTACTCAAAAATATACATTTAAATAGAAAGATCAGAGAAATGGACTGATTTTGCAGTGTTTTCCTAATTTTTTCCACATAAACACATGTGTTTATATATATACAGTATATATATACATATATATACTGTATATATGTATATATATATATATAATGAGTGTAGCAGCTGTCCAAACAACAATTCCAGGACGTGGAAATATAGTGATGTAAATGTAACGTTTAGCTTTTGATTTTAACATAAATATACTATTAAATCATGAAGATAAGGCCAGTGAGTGTTTTAGTACATGTTTCTAATATTTATTTAACATTCACTTATGAACAACATATAACAACAATCATATCCAATCATTTTATCCACATGATAAAAAAAAATCTGACCTGTTAGCTAAGCTGCTGGTTGACATTTTTCAAAGCAATAGATGATAAAGTAAGTGTTGTAATGCAGTGATGTCACTGAATGAGGCAAAGTTCACAAAGTGAGACTTCCACGTAGGCTGCTCTTATTTTGAATTGTTTTGCATGACGGTGTCCATAACATACTCAAATACTGTGTGCACATCAGTGACAACTATTCAGTCATTACACTGTGAAGTAAAGAGGTGTAAAACGACACTGGGCAGCGGAAGCCTGGTATTTCATAGTGCATTCTTATCTTCTTAACAACCGCGTTCTTCAATGAAGGTCAACAGCCTGAACTTGAATATTCATCAAGTTCTGATAGTCAGTTTTACTTGCACTGTAAAAGAGGCAGTCAGCACTCTGTCTGTATAACCTTAGCCATCCAGTCAGACCTTGCCACCAGCAACCTCAGTCTGTCGCCCGATGACTGGATCAGCTCCTTTCCGCTGACGGACATGAAAGAGAGGAAGCGACAGAAACTATGATGGTCACACACAGCAGTGGTTGGTTAGCGTTAGGGTTAGATATTAGATCATTCATACCTCTGGTAGTCCAGCCCGAGCAGACTAACCCCGTTAACAGCCAGGATCCTGTCTCCTGGTGCCAGCTTCTCACAGCGGGCTGCAGGCGAGTCCGGCATCACAGCGCGGATGAATATGCCTTTCACCGTCAAGGACGTGTCCTGGAGGAGTTATACAGAGTTCCACTATTACCAAGCTGTAAAATCAAGGGCTGCCATATACCTGATGTTATACTAGATTGTCTTTCACTCACCCGTGTGTCAACCAGAGCGAGGCCGAGTCCTTTTTCACTTCGCTCCAGCTCCAGGCTGAAAACCTCATCGTTACTGTCATCGTACTGGTCGTCCTCCTCTTCCTCCCTCTCCTGCTCGTCCTCTTCTTCTTTTAGTTCAACAATTCTCTTCATACTGGGGCAGCCTGTTTTCAAGTGGTCTACTTTCAGTGCAGCCAGACATTCAAAGACTAGTCCACCTAAGAAGAAGAGGACAAAGGAGATCAGTTGTCCAGTTCATTTTCCTAAAGAAGGCAAAACAGCAATGTTTACCTTCGTCACCAGAGGATCGCGGAAGTGTCTCGCTGTCAGCCTGCATCCATTTCTCCTGCTCTGCCTTCACCAGATCGCCGGGATCTATGACGTGTGGGGTGTTGGGTGGGGTGAGGAGACAGGAGGGGTCCAGAGCTGACCTCTTAGTGTCTCTGCTCTGCAGCTCCAGATTCCTTAGCTTCTGGGACAGAAGGAGGGCACCACATGAGCTGAACCCATCCAGGTAGTGGGAGGAGAGAGGGGAGGGTGGTGAAGGCGGCGATGGAGGTAATGCAGCTGAGGTAGTAGTAGACGGTGACGGTTCGTCCCCTAGCTGCTTCCCCGTGGCCATGGCACCGTCGGAGTGGGAGTGAGACAGGGTGGAAATAAACTCTTCGAGCCTGTCCAGCTGTTCCCTCACAGCTGAATCTGTCACGGCCCTCCCGAGCTGGAAACGGTAGCCGGCGTCAGGCAGCACCAGAGGATGGTGGGTGTCGAAATTCGCCAGGATATCAGCTGAAGCAGGGAGCAGCATATAACATGACAGTAAATGTAGGGAAAGTTACAGCAGATGCAGTACGATGTGTCCTAACTGGGGTAAGATTGACGGATCGCCAGTGTGGTTACACCTCACCAGTTGTGTATGCGGCTGCTAGCTCGTGAGCGGGGGGGGTCCAGGTGTGTCTGTGTGGAGACACTGGGCTGTAGAGACTCAACAGGTGGTTCAGCTGGGCCGGATTCAGGGCGGGGTAGTCACACCGCAGCGACACCCAAGATGTCTGCACACACAGCCGCAGTGGAAATTAGTTTGTAATGAGTTGTAATGTTCTTCCAGTTACTGCCTTATTCTAACTCTTATTATGTTTAAACGCCACACTCGATGCCACTCTGCTCTCCGTCACTGGCATCCTGAAAGCCCAGCACTGTATGATACATACACCTGCAGCACTGTGAGGCACAATGGCTTCTTCTTCAGTAAGCTTTGAACTCCTGCATCAAAGAACGCATGCTTTCACAACAGCTAGATATTTCCAGGCTCAAGAGATCTGCCTGCACCTGACTTCCCTTCCTAGTGAGACTAAAGGCCTCGACCAGACATAAGAGAGGTCAGAGCTCCTACCAGAACCAGAGGTGGACACCACACTGCAGAATGAGCTACTAGACTCCATTAAAGTGCTCTGTCTTGTTGTGTGTGATGATTTATAGCTGGTTAAACGTACATCTGCTGAACGTGTAGTGTTGGTGTGGGGTGTGTCCTTTACCTGCAGTAAATTTTTTCTGGGTGTAGCCAGCAGATTTATGGCAGACGAGAGCGTGTGAGTGTGCTCCAAGGCTAGTTCTCCCAATCCGGCGGCTTGGGCCCAGTCCAGGAGCATGTCCAGATTGGCCCGCATTCGCACACCTCTGGACCACTGGTAGAAACCAGGTTCTGAGCCTGTGCACACATCAGAAGTACGACGTGTTTGTTCACTCACTTGCTTATGTTTTCATCACAGCACAAAGCACCAAACCCGCCACTAACAAGAATTAAGCGAAAACGAATCTGAATCTTGATTATCAGTGAGAAATCGTTTGGTTTTCGTGTGATCCGACAACTTATTAGCACAGTTAAAAAGAGAGGAGTGGATTCATTTTTATGCAGTACCATGACTCCTGTTGGCCACCAGAGAGCAGAGCAGTCACAGCTACCAACGATTAGAATTTGCCTCTTGACTTGTTCTCTGTCATTCATTACGGCCATTGGAATAAACTACTGCGGTTTTATTCACTTCCATGCTCTCTTTAAGATGTTTGGTTTCACTGAGCGTAACGCTGGTGCTGTAACGTGCAAACAGAATGCTGGCAGCGCATCTGTGCACAGGACAACCTGTCCAATAGTTGACACCTCACGTGACACTGGTTCCCACAGTAATCCGTGTGTGTGTAGGTTTGTGATGCTGGTACCTCTCTCCATGAGCGAGTTGAAGAGTGACGCGTTGATGAAGTAGAAGAGGTAGCCAATGAACTGAGAGGAAATCTCGGGATGGAGATGGCAATCTGAGAGGAGTCTCCAGGTCTCAGTCAGTACTTCCACAATCTGCTGGATCTCACCGGGTACCTGCAGGCCGCCGCTGCCAAGCACCCCAGCACACTCAGCGGGCGCCTGAGGGTCGGGACTCTCTCTGAACGGGTTGCAGTCGAGCTGGCCCGGCAGAAGAGGGTAGAGGACCTGAAAAGACAGAACAGTTTGGATGAAGGGAAACTGTGCATCTGTGAGTGACTCACTTACCCACGTGGAGCTGGAGACTGTTGACAATTCTTGTGGGTCAATTTGAGGTTGGAAAAGTTAACGTTGTGTGGTGGATGGTCTGATCACTGGGATAAACTAAAGCACGTAACCCTCCTAACCAACATGTCAGACCACCCATCTTGCAGCTGCATGTCTGACTCACGCTATAACATGAGCTGATATGAAGTTAGTTAGACGCAGCCGGTAGTTGCAGCCTTTACTTTCTTCCAGCCAAATGTCCTTCCTGCTCTTCAGGGTGAGCCCGGACAACGATAGCTTTGTTCGGGTTAATTGTACACAGACATCCCCTTTTTCCTCCAATCGCGCTCTTACACCCACCGATCTTCCAAGGCCAGCGCCAGCCGTAGATCCACATTCCTAAGAAGCTGAATATGGCTCATGTGGGCTTGGCGTGGCGCTGCAGCAGGACTGCTGAGTGAAGAGTTCTGAAGGAATCCACCCTGAGGAGATCAGTTTACATTTACTATACGTCCGGGGAAGACTGAGCATGCACAGTACAGCCAAGGCTCCCATCACACAAGAGACAGTGGACATGGACATTTAGCCAAATAATCTCGCACTATTTCTGGTTGGAAAACATCACCCAGCAGAGCCAAGTCAGAGAGGCTTCGTGCATTTCGAAACAACTCTGGATCCTGGGAGTACCGCATGCATGGCACATATTATCCCCAAGTCAAACAAATAAGTGTTCATTCTGTGTTGTCCGCCTATTTGTGCATTCATTGTGAAGGGAGAGTAAATATGCAGTCGGACCACAAGCCCGTTTAAGTGCGTCTGTCTTCATCACGACATGTCTTCAGTAGGAATAGCTGCTCACCAGTGGCGCCTTTTGTTTGCCTCCGTAATTACCTCACGTCGGATGGACGAGCACGAGAAGCAAAGAAAATGTTAGCGTTTCAATTTTGATTTAGATCCAATTGTGCTCCAGATATGGAGGCGCTTGTGTCACTGTGCTGTCGGAAGGGTAGAAGAAATGGTTAAAATGCCCAAACCAAATCCTGGGTCAGGATGGCTGCACACCACTAAGCGCTGACATTAATCACTACATGAACTGTTTGCATTAACAAAGCAAAAAGATAAATGCTAAAGTAAATCATTAGGCCTTAACAAGATTACTTCTTATAGCTTGGCACATTCCTCACAAATTCCCGTCTATCAGTCCAGGGAAAATATGAATCAGAGCCCGCTGTGAAGTGACAGGTTTGATAGATGACCTGACAACCCTGGATTAACTGGCAAAGCGAAGTCCACATAAGACCTGCTACTGAAAACTCTGTTTACAAGTGAAAACCAGCTTTTCCACAAGGCCCTCAGACTAAACAGCACGGCCCCTCAAAGCCAACATGTAGTAATACGGCCTATTCAATATACTACAAGGCTAAGTTGTGAGACTTTTGCCATCTTTCAGCTTAGAGATGTGTAATTCTACACAATGAGCATAGTATTTTATAGGTACTGAGCTCAAGTGACTAGCTTTAATGATAATAATAATAATAATAATAAAAATAGAGTATTCCTAGTAGTAACTGAGTTTGTTTAAGTGTTGGCATGCTGGTAGCTCAGATAATTGTCACATCAAGTGTTTGTCACCTTTATTTGGAGCCATGTTTTGTGCAGGTAGCGTGTGGCTTTAAAGCCTGAAAACGCCTTGTGTGGCTAAAACGTATGCTGTTAAAGTGAACTGAAACTACCTTTTTACAGTTAACACTTTGAGTTCAGCATTCAGACTAGTTTTATGTTTCTGGATTATTTATGGATTTACTGACAAATCCCATCTGGAAGTCATCTGGTTCATCGGGCAGACTTGTTGAGAGAAACGTATGCTGTGTGTGAGCAGGTAGTTAGATAACCACATCCTCCTGCGCTGAGCAAAAATGTGCTGTCTCAAACTCACAGCACGGCCACTATTGAGGAATTTCTACAGTTTCTTCCTAAGAGGGACAGTGTCAAATCACTGACATCTTTCCTGCACGGGGAAACTGCTGTGGAAGATCTCTCGAGGCGGGTGCGTCAGACACAGTCCATCTGACTTCCAACTGGCAGGACACATAAGACTTTAGCTTGGCTGCTGCGGCATTCAGTGCAGCACTGTACTAACGATATCTCTGATGTGGCTCCGTACATCACATGGCTGCCTCTTTCTTTGGGTCTCGTTGGTTTCAGCTGGACTGGGCGAATCGTGATCGGACACCCACCTCAGCCGCCGTGTCTACTGCAGCTACTGACAGAATAGGAAAAATATTCATAACACAGTTTGACGTCATCATATGAACAAGAAAGAGCCAATCTCCACTTTAGCACTTTTTGGACAGTGTTTTCAGCCACACCCACGCAGCCCCAATGGAAATTTGTCTGCAAGTCTCCCAGCACAGTTCCATATAATGGGTGTGGTGCTTCACTGAAGCTGCACACAGCGGGATACTGTGGCTGCAATGAAATAGCGTTTTGTCTTTTTCCATAAGACAACAGAAGAAAGAGGAAACGTAAACCTTCATGCTGTTGTCTGTTTGTTTGTTTCCACTTTGGAGCTGGGGAACAGGCTGCTAACACTAGAATATTCACTCATCTTACTGGCAGATGTTTTAACTTATTACCGGCGGATACATCCAGAACATGCCTTTATGAGCTTCATAATCTTTCCATGTTCCTCGCCACCTTGCAAACTTGTGTCCACAATACCACTCATCGACTCACCACTAACCACTATACTATCTATACTATAGGCTGGAAAGGCATTTTACTCCACAGCTGGCCTTCAACAATAGCTGTGACGCTATATTCACACCACAGATGACAAATCACTGGTGCGGTGACAGCTGCCATTTATTGTCAGTGGAAAAAAAACGTAGTGAAGAACCTAGTCGTACTGGAAGCTGTGTGAGAAGAAAGGATAGAGTTAAGAAATGCTCAGCTTTATGAAAACATGCCGTGACGAGGTTCCTCAAAAGGCAGCTGCAGAGAGTACGTTTACTATGTGACACGAAGGATTTTAAATGAAACGGAGAAAAAGCAGATCCTGGTTTCCTGATGAATTACTATGTGTGTTCAACAGATTATGTAACATAAGTTACATAAAAAAGTAAAAATCTGACTTATAAAAACTAATTACTGGCAGAAACGGTGGCAGAAACAACCGAGTAGTCGCGGCGTGGCCTGTGAACAAACCATTCAACGCGCAGACACACAGCTTTGCCCGAGCCCAGCGTGATTTACGCTAATCAAAACATTAAAGCTGCAGGCTGTAAAAACCAAAACAGTGAGATGAGTCAGATAAGTCTCCGTGGTTTTATTATTAGGAGCAGCTTCTGTCAAATCGCACATATTGATCTGATTCACTGTCAGAAATAAATATTGATTAGCGTAGCTTCAACATCTGTGCATCAGTGTTATGAAAGTAAAACACATCTTGTACTTCATTGGTGTATTTCCCATCTTTTCCCAGTTGACCAGCTGAAATATTAGAGGTTCCAAAAATCTTTGGCAGCACCGAGACACCCCCTGGCTTGTTTCCTTCATCCTCCCCCAGCACACACATACACACAAAGACCCTTGGTGTCCTGTCTCTCTCCCATATCATAATGCCCCCAGTGTGGTCTGGCAGTGTGGCTGGTCCTTCTATTAGAAAGCTGACAGGGCAGCTGACTGGGGCCCTTTATTCAGAGCCAGTCTCTGATTATTTTTCTGTCTTGCACTGCACATCATAATCTTCAGTGAGTGGACCAGATGGTGCCTGGTAACATGCCTCTCCTTTGGCTAAAAAGCGGTGAGTTATGTAGATAGGTAAGAGTTTCCCGTGCAAGAAGCAGCTATGCAAATACAGCATCCGCACATTACTATTAATAATCATTCATGCAGTTCGCGCTCTACCAGCCTCTCACCTTGGTGATGTAATAGACACACTGCTGGAAGGCAAGCATGATAACCTCCTCCAGGACAGCCATCGTCTCCTCACTGGCTGAACGGACACGCGACAGATGAAGCTCAAACGTGGCTAAAAAAACATGCAGATACGTCCATAAGAAACTGGTGCAGATATGGTTAACACAGATTAGCAGTAGTTTGTGGTTAGACATGCCTAGAGGTGTCATCAGTACAATACTTTCATACTGCTACTTACTGTTTATTTAAATTTCACATTAAAACAAGCGACTAACCCAAGTTCTCGTCATATTGTGTTTCCTCTCCCTCTTCCTGTCCTTGTTCCTTTGTGGTTCTCCACTCCAGAATCAGAGGCAGCTGGTACTGGATGAACTGCAGCAGCTCCAGACTGTTGGACATCCACACCGTCAAGGGGCGAAGTCCTGAGAGGACCTTCTGTAGGTCGAGAGGTTGGAGGTCGTCCGAGTTTGAGCCGTCGCCGTTTAGACTGAAATATAGAAAAGGGGAGTCTGGTGTTTTCTGTGCATTGTTGTGTCATTATTGTTAAACAGAAACAGTAACGTGTGCTTACACTTCTGGCTGAGCTGCAGCCAGATCCTTAGTGTACTCCTGCAAGACAGCAAAAAGGGAGAAGAGAAGAACAGCAAAGCTGGACACGTCGTGGGCCCACAGATTCCTCTTTTGCGTGTGGATGCTCCAGCTTTTATTTTTTTGCACTTTTTTTTCAGTATTTTCTCATTTATTGCAGATTTTCTTTCCCTTCAAACATATGCCTGATGTGTCAATATCTAAGCAAAATCAAAACAGAGTTGAGGGCTGTGAAACCAAAACAATGAACTGCAGAGTAGATCCATCGACGAAAATAAAAATTATAGCAGCTTCGTGTCCTTAATACTGGACCTAGTAAAATGTATTTTACCATAACTTACCCACATGGCGCTTTGCACTCCACTGGCAATAAGCAGCAGAAGCCTGCGTAGTTCAGAGTTATGAAGACATGTTGATGAATACTGAATACATATGCACAGCAAAAATGCCACCGTCAGCGGGGGTGGGTCTTTGGCACTGCTGCTTCCCATAGCATTGATCTCCTCGACAATGCGATCCTCGTCTTCAGTCTCATAGTTCAGAGTCAGGCTGTGGCCCTCAGGTGATTTCAAAGAAGGAGGGGCTCTGCTCAGGCTCTGGAGGTCGGTGCTGATGTTGCGGAGGCTTATTTCTCCAGTGTGGCTTGTTGTAGCGGCAGATGTGCCGTGACCCACAGACCCGAGCTGTGTGGCAGCACAGTTACCTTCCTTCAGCAGAAACAAGAATCTTTAAGCACACTGTAGGTTTGTGTTCATTTAAAAAGCAAGTCTGACGCAGCAAGAATAAAATATATCTGTAGAAATATGTATAAACTACACTGAGATCTGGTTTAATCAATCACCTTACCTTTTGTGTCACAGCTAAGGGATCCTTAAAAAGGAAAAGGTAGTGTTGTCCCAGGCCGATGACGTCACCGGGGGTAAGCTGCGCCTCTGTTCTCAGTAGCTCACCATTCCTCGTCACTGTGGCGTCCTGGTAAGGGCGAAGCGTGGTGGGGCTGCCAACGCCGCTGCGCCGAAAACAGCAGTGTCTCGGAAGGATGTCGGCAGCAAAGAGGAGGATTTCAGGCTTCGGCGTGTCCTCGTGATTGCTCTGCCCACCGGTAACGATATTTGGCGCCACAAGCAGGTAGATGACAAAGTCCTGAGCGCAGAGAAAACAAGTTACACAACAACAAAACAACTGAGTTCATTTTGCCTCTGGTGTTGGATGCTGCCCAGTGCTGATCTGTTCCTTTTTATTTGGAACATTCATGTGACAGCATCTTCTATACGTTGTCGATAAATGATTTTATATCAACTATAAGATAGGTCTGTTTAACTGTTCGGAGTTCCACCACCAGCCACATAACAACAGGCCTTCTCACAGCTTAACAGTCTGCTCACGTGGAGGTATTAGAATTACGTCCTCGATTCCAACCCTGATTATACAAACAATGTTTATTAATCACAGTAAACAGGAAGCACAATGTGCAGGGTTTATTATGTTTGACCTTTCCCTTGTGATGCCTGTCTTTTCCAGTGGGACAGATTTAACCTGCTAAATGATTTCCAAAATAAACTCTCTAAACCTTGTTCGTGTAGTCACGGTGGATGATTGGAATCTTACAAAGGGGCTTTAGGGAAAACGGCGGCGTGTGAGAATCAACCTCTGTGTTGCCCACTGTTAAAGCCCACTAGTAATCAGTCAGGAAGCAGCAGCAGCGTTGTCTTTTTCTGTTTCCTGATCTGTGTTTTGACACAGTTTTTTTTTGCTGCCCTTTTCTATGATGAGTCTCCCGCTTTGTTTCTCGCTTCGCACTGTGATAACGTGCCGTTGCCCTCAGCACTGACATACCTAATAGTGAGCAGAGGGGCAGGACACTGTACTTGTTCTGTTTGATTGTAAAACATGTGCACATTCGTCCCATTCTTTCCTTGCTCTGCCCGCCCCAGGCAAAAAGTCATCGCCAGGTGATAATCCACGTATTATCACAAACTAAATAAACAGCATATAGGATGATGACTGCTCTGAGATTGTGGCTGTGATGACTAAAATATTAAAATATTCCATTTAATGTTACTGTTCTGATTTTGAAAAAGGGTAAAACAATGACTCCACCCGTCACATGTATAAATACACATCACTGGGCTCATTCCAGCCTGTGTGTGTGAGCTCCACACCTGCGCGGCGCTGCAGCCCTGCAGCAGCAGCAGGTACGGACAGTCATGAGGAGGGTGAATGGAGTACTGTGTGGTGTTGTCGTCGCTGCTCTCTGTCTCTTCCCTCTCTGACTCCTCTCCTTCTCGCTCGTCCCTCGGCCTCGACGTACAGAGGGCCTCTGTCTTGGCCCGTGACCCGCCGTCCCCTTCGGAGGGAGCTGCGAGGCTGTGAATGTGGTTCTGCTCGGGGCTCGTTTCTGAGGTCTGAATGAAGTTTTCACTTGGGTCCTGGAGGCGCTTGTCATGTGGCGTGTCATGTTTGACATCAGTATCAGGATCTAACAGGTCCATTTCGCTTTTGCTCCTCCACAGTTTGTGGCCTCGTCCCATAGTCCTCTCTATGAGGGTGGAGGTCACTCTGGAGCGGCTCTTCTGCAGCTTTCGAGCCTGGGCATTGATACCTAAGCAATAAACAGACAGGGGGTTAGATTGAGCTCTGCGGTTACACAATGCGCTCACAGAGCTGCTATGTAAATACATTAGGAAGAGGGGGGATGAAATGTGATAGGGTGACACCCGTTTTTTTTCCTGAAGTAAGGTGAGGTGTGCGTGAGCCTGTGTCTGTGTTCGTCATTCGCACATCATGCGTGATTGCCAGAGTCAACACGGAGAAACCCCACACAGGAAATAGACCTCAGTGGAAAGAAGGCCGGAGCTCATGGAAATAAAAAAAAAACAAAGCGTTCACCCACACAGCAGGCATCTACAAGCTGACACTGATAGAAGGCTATCACAAGCTGCGCCGTTCACAGGGGCAGAACACCAAACAGGACGCCCGCTTACATCATGACCACAGCTGTGTCAACCACAATAGCAGTGATAGTAGACATGACAGAAAGGGATTCACAGTGCTATGCAGTGCCATGTTTCTGTTGTATCATGCTTTGTAAGTGTTCGTGGACATTTTAAAACAGTGTTAAAGTTAAGTGCGGGTGTGGTACTGGAACAAGTTCAATTCAGCCAAAGGGTGTCTGCAGTTAATCCAATTTAAAGTCTCTTAGGCTGTTTTAATAGGAGTAAAGAATAAAATATTAGTGCGAACGTGTACCAGAGATTGAAGGAATGAACAAAAAGAAATTGTAGACCTATTAAAATATAGTTTGGACTGTGTGGCTTGGCAGTTTTTCACTGGAAAAACAGCATGCCAACAAACCGCAGTTTTACTGAGAGAACCCTAAAACTACATTTAATACTGACAACGCTTTAATGAACGACCATTTTCTAGGACATGCAGGCACCCTGAATCAGGATGTGGTATTCTGAGAAGTCATCAGTTCCCAAAGCAGCCCGAGGCTAAACTCAAACAATGTACCAGCAGTGACGGTGTCTTTCTCCTTGGATGTCTTCTCCTCTACCGAGCTCCTCCTCTGCATCTCAAACCGTCGTGCCAGACCTTCTCTGGGTTTCCACAACGACTGCAAAAGGAGCGGCTTCTCGTTGTCGCCGACCACTCTGAACCCTTCTGTCTTCCACAGATGCTCTCCGGTGGAGCCAATGGTGTCACAGAGAACATAGGACTCCGCCTCCTCCTTCCCCAGGCCATACCTGGATGACATAGTTTCAGCATAATGATAAGACAGCAACTATGTTTAAAACTGAGCATTCGTATGTAATGTTTTATCCTGACTATGCCACAGAACATGTCATAGTATGTAAACATTTATTAGGATATTTCATTAAACCCACATCAGATAAACAGTTTCCAGGGGTTTAATGTATTAAACTGTATAATTATACAACTCAACGTGACGGCCACAGTGTAAATGTTAACTGAGGGAAAAGAAAAGTGATTTACTCTTTCCTGTACATGTTGAATACCACTATATTAATCATCCCATTACATTTTTAGCTGAAAGATAAGCAAAGCCTGACAGACTTCTGCTTTCAGAGCCCCGGCAGACACAGTTTGTCTTTCACTCAAGTCTGTGGTTTGCTCCTGGCCTTTTCAGAGCTCCTAATAAACTATAAACACACACACACACACACGCACACACACACAGTATAGCAATTACAACATCAAAATGAACACACTGGGCTTTCATCAGTCGATTCATAAACCCAAAGACAGTTCTGAATGTTTGTTGGTGATGTAACATAAAGGTATAGTGCAGCAGGGGAAGCTTGAATACGTAACCCACCCTGAGTAGACTCACTGGGACACATATGGTAGGCAGCCGCACACACACACACACACACACACACAAACACGTGCGCACACACACTCGCTAACACGTGGTCTCACCGTTCAAGGGCCTCTTTGACTAGCTCCTTTGCACTGGAGTGTGTGGTGGCCAGGACACTCTTATAGTGGGCGCCTTCGCAGATTTCGTTTCCAAAGATCTTCAGGATTCCTGGAGCAGTGATCTGATTGGACAGCTCAGACGGGTCATCGGCTACTAAAGCATCTGCAGAGATCACTGGAAACAGAGGAAAGACGGTTTTCTCGCTAGGCTTTAGCCGTGGTTCACGAGCGCTGATGACAGATAAACATTTACCATAAACCCTACGGCAAACACATTCAGTGCATTCCACATATATGAATACAATACGTTCAGCATGTGTCAGTCTTCACTGTGAACTGTTCAATAAACTGTGCTAACAGGAAATTAGGAATATGTGCGCAGACAGATGTGGTTATGGGTATGGAAGTGCTTCCTTTGTTTATCTCCCAGTCCAGTGGCATTCGACTTAGCTACGTAGCACCGCAGAGCTACTGAGTCGTGATCCCTTTCACCTCTGTACAGCGTGACGCGCAGCGTTCACAGCTGCTCCTGTTTGTTCACATTAAATCTAGTAATGAGTCAAATTCCAAAATGTCTGGATCTTAGAATTCCTGTAATGCACCCGATATCATGATTCTAGTTTGGTAAAACGCCCACATCCTTATTCTGTCATTCTTTCAGGCTCGCTGTAATATATTTGTAGTCTCTAAATCCAAGCTTAGTGAATAAATCCTGATGACATCATCAGGTTTAATGCTCAGACTTCACACAGCTCGTCTAAAGCAACAAAGGACAACTGTGTTCACAGACTTCTCCCTGTGGCTTTAAATGACCCGAGTCATGAACCTCATGTCTGGGAAACACAGACAAACGATGCCAAACGTTAACTAGCGTCACATACTGCTGGCCTTCCTGGATTGAATGGACAGCGACGACCTGATGCTCGCAGTCAGAGCCATGGAGCCGGAGGCGGACGTGGACGTGGGGCCACGGTAGACACCTGAGAGGCGGTCGGTATGGCGACGGACGCTACTCTTGCTCGGCTGTCTGATGACCACACCCTCAGCCGACCTGCTGGTGGATGAACTGCCTGTGGATGAAGCCGATCTAAGGGAGGATGGAGAAGAAAGAGGAGAGCACGTACTGAGAAGATCCACGATAATGCTTTGTGCAGCTAAAGTGACAGCGAATCACTACCAGCTTCTCTGTAGCATCACCACGAAGAGGGAAGAGGAGAGATAAACAGTGGGTAAAGCAGAAAAACTGACGACATCAGAATGAGCTGAAAGGTTCTATCACCCTGCTACAGCCTTGTCCCCGTCCGGTCTCCGTCACAGCTGCCCTCAGTGCATGCAGGAAATAATGAAGTGTTGTTTAAGGAGGCCAAGCCTGAAAGCTTCTTATGGTTCAAAGGTTCTCGCCAGTTATGCCTCCACCTGAATGTAACTTCTAACTAATAGTATTAGTGATGGTGAAACTCTGCGGTGGAGCAGTGGAGTGTGCTGCGGCAGGCTGATGGCGCACAAGCAGGTCGTAGGTGGTGATGGTCACACCACGCTGCTGCACTCAGAGGTTTATGACAACTGAAGCACACACGTGTTAAAAAATGTCTTTTTCATTCGTTCATTATGTGATTTCTTTGAGTCCCTCGAGCTGTGAAACCAGAGTCAAAGACAACTACTGGTGTGATTATACTGTATGAGCGTTTTTATGAGCAGAAGAAGAAAGGAGAAAGAAAAGGAAAATCAGGAAAGGTTGACAGATAAATTCTAACTCATCATAACCATTAGAGTTCATCTGAAGTGTGAAGTTACACTCACTGCTGAGAGCCATCACTTGTCTTCCTCCCCAGCTTGACAAACCGTCTCTTTGTGGCAGCTGCAGGTAAACTCGGCGGCCTCGGTGGGAGAGAGCGCAGCTCCTCTGAGGAAAACTTCATGTGATTCATTCCTGCCGGGTTTCGTGCTGAAGTTAAACTGGTGCAGATCCCCCGGAGAAGTCGAGAGACAGAGAGAGCTGCCTTGTTGTCCTATCAGCGCGTCATTCCCTCAAACTGCTGGGCTTTACTCCGGGAGTGTTTCATCCTGGACGAGCTGCACGAAGCCATTCAGCTGCCGCTTCGTTTTACGCACCTCCGGAACAGGCGCCGCAGATGTTTCCAGCTGTTGGAGCAGCCGCGGACCGGCTTGTTCAGTCCAAAGGCTCAAGTTACAGCCTCCCTTCACGCTGCCTCCTGCTCGCTGACAGATCAAACGGGATTAATATAGTTGAATGACAAGAGTTCAGCGAGATCTGGTTATGGTGTGCATCATATATATATCCCATTACGCGCGCTGCTGGAGAAGGCAGTTTGTTTCTAATTCATCCCCGAGCTGCTCTCCAGATGTGCGTCGACAGCGCAACTGCTGGAAGATGCCAAGTGCGCACACACACACACCCGCCCACAGGCAACTTTCAAAATAAAACCGTCACCAACAAGCGCGTTTCGTTTTCTTAAAAAGCCCAGTACCTGGAAGGTTTTTCTAATTTTGAAACGTTTTCGTGGACATAATCTGTTGAGTTTGGACTTACATCAGACCACGTCAGAGACCCAGTCCTCATGTGCACCATGAGCCGTATAAACCGATCAACCAGACGTGGGTGAACCCATGACTCCATCTTCTGGCTGCTCACAGATCGCAATTGAGATTGCAGGAAGTCTTAAGAGTAAAATCACAAGTGAATGATGGGATTATACACGTCAGATCTCAACGGGGTAAAAAACATGCAGAATCAAATTAAAGACAATATGCATCAGATTAATCAGTGATGATTACATTTCATTGCAGCAAACTCAATATCGCACTGTGTGATAATGTGGCCCCCACATGCTTGTATGCCTGACGACCTAGTGGCAGTCAAGGTGTTGTTGTCAAGCCTGCAGAGGTGTGCGTCCCCCCGTGGATGCGCACTGTTACCTGTTACCAGGGTCATGAAGTTATCGCGTCCTTCGCGCACCTGAAGCTGCGCACATCACGTGTGGATGAGTTGGACTACCTCTGTAGAGTCCAGTGAGAAACAGTCAGAAAAGATGAGGAGAGATGTCTGCGGCATCCACCTGTTAACCCATTCTTGTTGTTGGGTGCTAGTGCCTTTCATTAACACCTGAGCTGATCAGATCAAAAACCCAGAGGTGTCAGCCTTATTTCTATTATCTGAAAAGTTTTCAGTCAATTTTCTTTCAACAGTGTATAATGCTGATCCTTTTGTTTGTTTCACTTTGACCACCAGGGGGCGTGCTTTGCCCTGATAACAGAAGAAGCACATGAGACGTTTTAAAAGAGACGATCTACAAACGTATCGTTGATTAATGAACAATAAAATACAGTTAGGAACAGCTTTAGTATTATATTTTGTATTGGTACAACCGCACCAATATATAGTTTTATTCATTGTTGTCTGTTTTTACTTACTTTATTATTTATTTATGGTTTTATGTGAGTTTTTATGTGAGATTTCTCCTTACAGGACTTTTATCATCAGCATTACTACAACTGCTATTACTACTATTATTAGTAGTAGTAATAGTAGTAGTAGTAACATGACTTAGTCAAAGTATTCGCTGGCTTCCTGCATTAATATTAGTAGTGTTGAAAGTAGAATTATCTTATTCTAGTTTTTATTAATTATAATGTTTGCAGCTGCTCAACACCTAAACATTTTCCTGGGGGATCAGTGGAGTGTCGCCTCATAGCAGCCAGTGATTTAGGACTTATATGTAGATCAAGGGGTGGGGCTGCTCTGCACAAGCCCTGCAGGCATAAGGCGACGTTGTTGATCCCTGAGCACTTGTGGCAGCTCCTGCAGTGTAAATACAGGGATTCCCCCATGCGTCATGGTAAGTTCATGCTCTGCAGGTCGTCTGCTCAGTGGAATTTATTTACCTGCACCACAGTAGAGAGATTATCCAACTAACTGTGGACACAGAAGCATCTGCCTGTGGGGCAAGGTCAGCTCTTTTTGGAATGTAGGTAGAGAACAGAAGGACTTATCTGGTAATCAGATCGCCTGTTTGAGGAGTGATACCTTGAGGCCTGGAGACTTAGCGTGGCTGCCAACTGCAGAGTGTCAGTAGTTTGAAGTTGGTGCTGTTCTGAAGGCATGTTTGGAGAAGTCCTCTTTCTCAAATGGTCTCTTTCATCGCAACACTACAGCATCAGTGCGTGGCGATGGTGCTTTTATAGTTTTATCTGAAATTTGGTTAGAATAGACATATCACAAAACTACTACCACATCTCAAAGATTACTGAGAACTGTGAAGCTCAGTATCTCTGAACTCTTTATCTCAGGCAGATATAACCTTCCAGAGGAAAATGGAAAGGAAATGAAAAAGTGCAGTGGCAATAAATATAATAGAGATTTCAATGTGCACAGTCCTTCATATCATGTTTCGCATAATGCAGAGACATGTTTTTACTTTACTAAGTCTTATTATCTGTGAACTTGAATACTATTTTTTTCACTCTGTTCTGATTGTGAATTATCTAATTCCACAGTGTGATTTCTTGAACTTTCAAGGGCTTATTCTATTTGTCAGATATTAGTAGAGTGTAGTTAGTGGCTTTGTACTTGCGGCGAGTAACAGTCTACAACAGTGGCATGACAGTGGCTGGGGTAGCGTGTGCAGTACGGGTGTGTCCAAACATTAGGAAACATCACTGACAATCAGCACTGTCAGTAATTTTTTCGGCCAGCCACTACACTAAGACATCAATTTACTTGCAAAGTTCAGAGCTCTCCAGATACGCCGTCTTTTAAACATTAATGACTTTTTAAATGTGACGGTTTTTGAACCTTCAAGCAAACCATTCCAGAACACTGTGGACTAGATCAGGGAGGATGGCCGGAGTGTTAAACACTCCCTATAGGTGTGTATACAGCTCTAGTCTACAATTATGACAATAATTTCCTCCTCCTGACTTGGTGTGTGTCCTGACATGTATGTGAGTGTGTGTGCAATATGAAAACTAGACTTTATTTGTCTAACCTCAATCCCTAATTAAGATAAGATAAGACTTTATTGATCCCACATCGGGGGAAATGGGTGTATTACCACAGCTCCAGACAGTACAAGAACACAACAACACAGTATAAAAAGGAAATCAATTAAATGAAACAGGTGATATATGTGTTAAAAACAATGTGCATGTGGTCATAATAATTATCTGCTACATGATGCTACTCCACTACTGTGGGCATGAGCATGTGTACAACATACAGTACATCCATCCGCACTATATGTACATATGTATCTACATACATATGTACATATATATGTACATACATATATACATACAGGGACACTTTGACCGGAGCAAGGACACGGACTACGACAATGTCCCCTCACCCACGTTAACGTGTGAATGTTACGCGTGAACGGCTTAGGACGTCTAGGTGTCAGTGGGAAAGAGAGGTAGAGAGACACCGAGAGGGAGAGAGGGGGCGGGGCGCCGTGAGCGCACGCCCCGCCCCCTCCTCGCGCTAACCTCTCGCAGAATTCGCTCCTCGCTCGGTGACTTTTTTTTTCTGCTTCGCTTCTCGCCGGAGCGGAAGGAGGCAGGTCGGTCCACGCTGTTACACACACACACACACACACACACGCACGCACCGCAGTAACGCTACACCCCCGAGTGTGTGTGTATCGGTGGCATGTGACGGTTCCGACAGGAAAAAGCGAGAAGAAGAAACGCGAAGCGGCTGCGCTCTCCGGCTGTTCCCGGGCTCCCGCCGCCACGGAGATGAAGCGGCTCTGCGGACCAGAGCTCCCCTTCTGGGTGAGTACCCTCCCGTTCGTGTCGGTCTCGACCGTGAGGAAGTGTAGGTCCAGTGGTCCCGTGTGTACTTCACGTACTACCTGACAAGGTTGTTTCTCTGCGGAGAAGTCCAGTAACTAGCTGACAACAGACCCCTCGATAGCATTTACTAACTCTACATGAATGTCACGCTGTGGCAGGACAGCACACACACAAACACACACACACACACACACACACACGCACTACCAAGTTGAGGTAAAACTTACTCTTACTGCAGTATTTGTACATATTAGGCCTGTCTCAGAGACATGGCAGCTACGTCCCCTCAGGACTGTTGAAGTGAAGACGCAGTATCATGGCGTGGGAAGAAGCTAATGGACAGCCTGTCACACACACGATAGTCCCATCAGGAGAATTAGTGCATGCTGGTAAAATCACACGCATAGGTCCCCTGACACAAGCATCACACCAGACACCAGTAATGGTCACATCAGTGCCACAGATTTATTTTCATCACTATAGTAGATACCTACAAGGTCATTACCACTCAGTGTGGCATCACATTTATTCTGTGTGTGTGTGTTTTTACACCACTTCCTCAGAGATTCACAGTGGTTAACTCTAGTTGCTTAGTGTCATTTGTGCCCCAGGGAATGGAGATGTGGATTTAATCCGGGGACTAATAAACAAATGCAAGCTGTGTCGGTGGTGCCCGTAAAACAAACACTGTCAGCAGCTGCTCAGTGTCTGATTCATAGATTGATTCTTTTCATTATACCTGGAATGAACCAGAACAATGTGCAAAATGCTTCCTTGACGAGGTCATTGATAAATCTGCTGCTCAGAGCTGTGTCTGTGGTAAACGTTCACCACACTGGAGCAGGGTGATAATGAAACCAATACGTCACGCGTGCACAGCAAATAAAACACAAAAAATGTGCGACTAAATGTGTTTTATGGGTAATGAAAGCACATATTTACCAGCCTAATATTGTCATTTAACATTAGAAATGAATGACATCATGTTAATATATATCCTGTTCTGATGAAACACCAACAACCCCCTCATCCCCCCTTTCCCCCCACTGCTCTTAGGTTGAAATAGGATAAGATATCCAAAGTCTGATAAGAGTATTAGAATAAGAATAAGAATCCGCTTTATTGTCATAGAGTATTATTATATTCACTTATTACAATGACCCTTAAATTAGTGAAAGCAGATAAAGGAAATAACCACATCTTTTATTAAAGTGAAAGTCAGAGTGATGTACTTAAAAAATTCTGAAAACTGTGAGAAACGCAGCCACAGGTTCTCTTAACTATTTTGAACATAGCCTGTATGTTAAAAATGATTCAATATTATTAATTTTATGCCACACAATACTTTGGTTTTAATTTGTTTACAGCCGTTTTTTGTGAAAACTAGACACTATTATTTATTTCTTCACATGAGGCTGGAGACTGGTGACCCCGGTCTCACTTTTTAGGCATTATGTTGGTTATCTTCTTTGCTCTGTTGCACTTATATTCACCGGTAATGAGAGAATCTACATGGTATGATCAGCTTTCAGACCATGGTATTTTGTTGCAGCTAACCTCCTGCCTAAGCTTGATACTTGCTTGTGTGTCATGGAGTAGAGCAGAAGTGACAAATCCCCCACCTGCCCTACCCACTGCCGATTACCTGGTTCAGGTGTGTTCAGCCAATCAGAAGCCGTATGTGCAGGGCTGGTTGGAAAACGAGGAAGAGGGCCACTCGTGTAGAGTATGTGGTACATTGTGGTAAAGGCAGACAGCAACTGCTGTGACTGGTCCACTCGGTAGTATTGCAGTAGTCATACAGACGACGTCCTCTCATGTCTTCCTTTTTTTATGTTGCAGTAATTTCAGTGAAAGCGCTAACTCCAGCTCCCAACGTGATTCACTGAATTTCTGTTCTGTTTCATTTATTGTTCGTAGAAGCAAGTTTTACTTCTCTGTATGTCATACCTCTGTAGATACTTCACTCCCGAAACCTTCCTTTCTCTGTGCTTTCATTATTTTGGCAGCTTTTTGGAAGGAGGGAGACTTAGACTGAGCGTTGAGACAGTAGAATAAAATGTTGGACAGCTCCAAACTCGCACTGAAACAGTTCTTCGACCACTTGCGGGACGTGCAACGAAGTGTAAACACCGCAGTGACACGTTATAAACTTCTAAAGTTGTTATTGCAAACACGTTTAAACATCATGCGCACGTAGCAACGTCTTCATCTGAGTCTTCATCTGTAGTTGTTTTGGGTTACCTGGAGATTACTGTAAATCCACTAAATTATTGTGTTATTGGTATCTGCCACCGCCTCCTCATTAAAGCACGTGGCTCTGTAACCAGTGTTGGTATCTAACTTGGTAACTACTAATAAAAAGGATCCATATGAAACACACTCAGAACGTCTGTGTGCATTTCTGCAGCTTTCACAACGTCTTTAACGGCATTAAGTATTCGTCATTAGTGTTAGATGCCTGGTGGCACAAGGTTGTAGGTTAAAATCCCAGCTCCGACTCCTAGACCATCCCCCATACCAACTGTGTCAAGACACTAGCTCGTTGTAAGTTGTTTTGGATAAAAGTGTCTGCAAACTGAAGTGTATTTTATTGGGATGTCTGAATATTTACCTGCAGCCACTTTTCCACACAACTGACAGATTAGGTTGTTTTTTCTGATGTCCTCCCTCTTTAATAAAACCATCTCCAGGCATGTTGCTGCATCAGTCGGGTGCAGACAGTTGCACTAGTAAAATGAGTCAGATGCATGTGGACAAGAGAAGATGTTAAAACTAGATTGCAGCGATGCATAGCAGCAAGTATATACCCTGAGTTCTCTAGGTAATGGATAGTGAGTGTCGTCATTCTCTTAGAGAGATCGAAATGTAATGGGTGACCAAATACCTTGGCAGCTAAGTAAAGTTTATGTGTGGAGAAACATTGAAAAACATATTTATCGGGTGTTCTTGCTTTCTTCTGTCCTAATCTGGTAAAAATCAAGGAACTGTTCCAAACATGTTACTAACACAAATCAGTGTTTGTTTTCCAGCAACAGTGCTGTTGGACGTGTGATAGTGGACCCATATTTACTGTTCACACATCACTGGAGGAGTAAGAGATAGACCAGAGAGGCTTATCCAAGAGGATTCACTTAAAAGTGGTCGGATTGCATTTTCTTTGCTTTTCTGATCCCAGTTGCTGAATCATCACCATGAATCTTGATTTTTGTCAGTGAGTCAGCTTTTCAGACTCCTTGTTGCACAATGTTTGGTAAGACTTTATACAGACGTTTGAAAACTCCGTTGTGTTGCTTATCGTCGGAGTGGCGGTTACATCGCTCTCTGCATGTGGTAGGGTCACGTTAGTTCCAAACGGGCAGAGTCAGCACTCCGTAGCGTAGGAGTGATTTCACAGCAAAGACTGTGCTCTATTCTTTTCTCATTGCTGCATTATTGCAATATTTTAATCCGATTTTTTTCTAGACTTGGATTTTAGCAAAATGTTGTTTTGACTTTAGAACGAGTTTTATTGGACCTTTGTGGTGGCACTTTAAACACATTCACTAAAAGTACATATTCAGATAGATTCAATAATTTATTTAACATGGGGGAACTCTCTACTTCATTATTACGTCTTTGAAATTTGATCTACAGTGACTGCTGCTGTTTTCCAAAGCTGAAGCTCTGGCGTTTCCAACCCACCACCATGTAATATGTATTAAGCTCTGATGTAAATGTTGCCTGTAACATACGCTCACATGAAGAGATGAAAAAGCAGGCAGAGTGTGTCGGGCAGTACACGTACTAACAGGCTCGTCCAAAGCCTCTTTATCAGCAGCATTGTATACCAACAATTTAATCTGTCAGCGCCAGCTTGGGTTACAGTTGTGTGTTGAACGTACAGCGAGACCGGAGAGGCAGAGTTTACCACACTGTTCTCACAGACGGTGTAAAGTGTTGAAGTCTGGTGTAGTCGGCCTTCATTAGTTCAGGTTTGGGTGCTGGGGCCAAATTGAAAGTGAAAAAGAGGAAGTTGTTGTAGTTGAAGAAGTTACAGTCAGAGTGACAAAATGTGTTGGTGGTGAGAAGGTTTCGTGTTTCCCAGTAGCGGGAGTGTGCGGTTGTTAAGGTGTGTTATCTTTATCTCCTATTGAGATAACGTAGTGCTGGGATGTGGACACAGACTCACACTTTTTGTAGTTACAGGATGTGACATTTTGATTTATTCTAAGTGAAGTGAACCATCAAGAATGTTCTGTCGGTTGACTGACTGACTTTTGTTTAAATGTATATGCATATATCTCCAGATGTATTATTGAAATGTTACTTTACTAAGGAATTAAGAATCCTAATAACAACAGTGCCCATTTTGAACACTTTCCAGCCAAACACTGCTTGTAATGTTTTATGTTTACACAGAAATCCCCAACTGTAGGATCCATTTCCTGAACTGTAGGACTGCTAACCCAGCAAAAAACCCGGAATTGAGAGTTGGTCTCATTTTCACCTCAGAGTGTCAGAACCTCAGCCTTGTGAAAAATGTTGCTAAAAAAGTGGCAGCATACGAACAGAAAAAGTCCTTCAAATGTGTGCAGTTCCCTATTTACAGTATGTTTCACAACAGGCCAGACTGTGATTTATTAACATTACAGTCTGCACAGTCTTACTCACTTCCTGTGTGTCTGTAACAGTAAGACTGCAAACCCCACCACCCCACCACCACCACCTTTTGTCCACAGTGAACAGGAATGTCAGTCCTAACATCTGCATTTAGAGAATCCACCGGTACAAACGCAGCCCTGCGGCCGACGCTGCTGGTGTTTTCCTTGTCGGCGTTGGAGAACATGGCCAGCAGCAGTTCCTCTTCTCCCGCAGTCTTTACTGTTGTCCGCTTTCCACTCATACCACTCGGCTGCTTTACAGCCTAACGGACAACAGATGGAAAGCCTGCTGCACTTCATTTCCTCCAACCTCTAAATACGCTAGAAAGCATAAGTGAAGTCGTCACCCTGACCCGCACCACATGCTCGGTTTGGCTTATGGCAACTGCTTCTATTAAATATACATGTTAAGCAATATGACTTCCCAGTGGGACACCACGCCTATATTAAATACTTTGACGTAAAGCTACATCTGTACAATAAAACACACCACAATTTTGCAACAAGCGCGTCATTATTTTCCTACACTCTTAGTTTGATGTTTGGGAAAATCAGTGGTTGATGAATCAATTGCCAGCTGCTTGTTAGCCCATCTTGATAATGTGTGATGCAGCCTCACTTTAAAGCTGTAACTTTGCATAGTCTCAGTCCTTCTGGCAAATAAGTCCAGAGAAGCAGCAGTCCCGGTCGTTCAAATAGAGCAAATCCTGCTCCTGCATTGCTGCTTCACATTAGAAACTTTCCAACTGTTTTCCATAGGAATACATTTACTGCAGAGCAGGGACAGCTAATTTGTCTGTGAGATTAGCTGCCTGTTGCTTTTGTGTTAACGCGTTTTCTCTCTCCTACACCCACCTGAGCACACATTACGCAGCATTAATTAATTAGTGTGTGACTTAGTTTAGACTGAAATTAGCCTAGAAATATATAAAAATATACAAAACGTTTCCTTGATGTGGGCATGTTGCTACAGGTTCTGACAAATAGACCAGCTACGATCCGGGAGACCTGTAGGAGGAGGAGATTTAAGGCATACCAGACAGTAAACACACAGCTAGTCAAATACTGTGGCACCTTCTATCATAGAGGGAATATTTTATTCCACGTTGTGATAATAAATATTAGAAAAGATGGCACGCGATAGAATGATGTAATCTGCATTACAGATGAATCTATCAGGAATGTGCACTTCTACTTATTTTATTGACACTGGTGGTTTGCTTAGTAGCGCTGTTGCTGGTCTCGTAATGTACAAGTAATTCATGTATGAATCGCTGATATATCTACAAATTAGGTTTTGCTTGTATGATTTACTGGGTTGTTGTTGACCTGGCGTCAGCTAGCTGCCAATGGCTTCACCACTAATGATGTCTCAGTCATCATTCTCTATAATGTCCACTGATACTATAGACCTATAGCGTTCTGTGACACACCGTCCGTCCTTAAGAACAATTCACTACATACAACATGTGCTGGATTTCATCATGGATGCATTCACTAGTACAAATAGCGTGATGGCCTCAGCTATTTTTCTCTGTTTTGCTGATGGGACACGCAGACTGTCTAAAGACAAGTTTATGTAGTTGAGCTCTCTCTGCGTTACAACTTGAATAATGCAGGACAGAAGTGTGCAATCACAACTCTCCAAGCCCAGGATGTGGTGAGTGATTCCTGACTTTGGTGGCAGTGTCTACAGACAACATCAAGTCACTGGAAGCAAAGTGCAGAGATCAACAGGAGCAGCGGAGGGAATGGGTCTCAACATCTGGGATATCCGCTGCAAAGTTCGGACTGCTAAAGAGCTAAAGTACAGGTTGTGGGATTGTGAGGCGTGTGCCTTCACAGCACAGCATACGACGACTACTCACAGCAAGATGTCTCACAACTAGAGTCTAACCAGTTAAGCAACCAAACCTGTCTGGTTGCAGATATATTGGTATTGATGTGTCCACTGATAAAAAAGAAAACAAACAGAAGGCGAACTGGAAGAGAATTTGATTTGATTTGAGAGGGTGTGATTGAGGTAATTCAAATGCTGTCTTGTTGTGCTGTGCAACAGTCCCATGAGTGATTAAAGTTGAGATTCACAGGGGTGGAAAGTGTCAGGCCTGTAAGCCAGCTCTGTCTGTTCTGTCTCACCAGGGATTTGTTTCAGACTCCCTTATCATTTGCTGTAAACATTTCCACACACCGGAGAAACATTTGTGTTGGACGGCTGCTATCGCAAAGCGGCCCCCCCTTTTCATCTCACCTTTTGTCTAAGTTTCACGTTTCAGCCTTTAACGGTAGTGATAACTTCCTTCAAGGACTGTGAAATGGAAAAACAGGCTCAACACATTTAGCACAGGCTTTGTCTGTGTTTAGCTTCACGTTGGATCGGGAAGCTTAAACATTTGTAGGACATGGTTTTGATAAGCACCAGCAGAAGACGGCCTCTGTAACAGATTTGGAAAAACAGGTTTTTAAAAAGGAAGCAACCAAATAGTTTACAGATCATCAACTTGAGTAGTTTTTGTTCAGGAGCCTGCTGTTCAGCGGGTTGTCATCTGCAGTGGAGCACACGGCTAATAACATCCATGGACACATGTAACTACATGTTCCCCTTCTTCTAAAAAACTGACATGAATGTGGAAGGTTAGAAAGCAAACAAATTAAACCCAGCCTTTTGTTCATTCAGTGTCTTTGTGCAGCATGCTGAGTCATTAAACATGGTATTTACTCGCTGTCATTTGCCCCGGTGTGTAGAGAAGATAACTGAATGCCTTTTAATTTGACATTTACCTTCAGCATTGTGTTATATTCTGAGTGAGACTGGGACATGTGTAACATTCAGTATGTGGCAGCTCGTGCAGACGGACCTGGGAGAAGCTAAAATAGCATAAAAGTTGTGCTGTGCACACATTTGCAATGCAAAAAAGAGACGCATAACAAATATATAGTGTAGGTAAAGTATGTGTTGCTTGGTGCCAGTGTTGTGCTTCAGTTAAACTGCAAGTAAATAGGGAACCTGTGAGCATTTCATTAAAAGAGTAGTTTTAGGAGATGCACTAATTAACTTTTTAGTTTTAGTGCTGGTTGACTGAGCAGTAACACCTTCTTCATTTGACAAGTTATGAATTTAAAAAGACACAGTCAAGCTCAGTAAAATACGAGGGAACCATCCAGCGTGAAGGTGACATGTTTCACTTAACTAAACCAAGCACATACTCAGCGTCACCATCTGTAGCGTGACTTTAAAAGTAAACAGTATACGCTAAACATTGCTTTGTTTTATTTATATCTACTTATGAGAATAAAATGATTCATATAGCTTAAAATGAATAAGCGTGAGATAGAAAAGCATATTACATCATTGCATAGCATTTTGATCTTTGACACACACTCCCTTGGTTTTGAAATGTTTAAGGTTTGTAGTTTATTGTTAAACGTTATCATTGTGTCAGGTAAGATGTGACGCATGTATTCCTCACAGTACATGTGTGATGTCAGCTAACTTGGTTAGCTGACAGTTATGGGTTATAAATATTAACCAGACAAGTGAAAGTGTGTTTTTTCTTTTTGTCACTGTGAAACAGAAAGTTTAGCTATCAACACTGGTTTGTAGTGTTGTGGTCAAGACCGCCTAAACCCGTACCACGACACCGCAGAGACTTGAGGGTACCAAGACCAAGACACACTTAAACGTTGAACCTTTTCACTACTGAATTTGGGATTTTCATTAGTTTTCACTTATACTCATCATAATTAAAAGAGCCCTAGTTTGTTTTCGGTCTCAGTCTCACCCCAGTGTGTCTTGGTCTTGGTCTTGGTATCCCCAAGGCTCGGCAATGTCTTGGTCTCGGTTTAGGCTCGGTTCTTGACTACAACACTATTGGTTGAGTTCCTTATACAGATTAAAACTATTCAGCTGCAAGTGTTCTTACTACAAAAACACGAATCTAATCTGCACAAAATTTAAAAACCAAAATGTCCCTAGTAGTATTCCGCTCTTTATCTGTTTGATTAGTGGTATCAGTTGTAAGTTTTATGCATTATTATCACTATCAGAGATAATAACGTCAGACAGAGATTCCTTTGAAAACTCACATTCCAGACTTGGTAAAGTGGGGAAAAAACTAATTGAATGATATGTTTGGGTAAAAAGTGTTTACAAACCTTTTAAACTACTAGTGTTTATGTCTCGTGAACCTAAATTCCAAAAACCTAAAGTACATAAAATGGAGACATTTGACATCTTGCCTGCACACTCGCACAAGTAATTTTTCCCGTCACCTCGACAACACTTTCACATACACTCAGCTATGCACACATGCGTTAGTAGATGGGTGTGGTGATGTATGGAGACCGGCTGAAGGCCAGCAGCTGTATTTATCTTGGTTCTATCTCTGGGTGGGCCTTCAACTGTGTTTGTCCAGGGGAACACTTATAACAGCTATGTCAGGGCTACACTTCACTATGATTTATGTTTACCTTTATCCTCCGGATGTCCTATGCAGTGGTCAGTCGTTGTTCAGCAGCAGAATAAGTGACTGCTGTTTTCATAAAATGCCTTAGAAAGGTTTGATAACATATATATAACATACGTACACTAACATATTCAGCTTGTCTTCTACACATTTTACCAGCATTTGAGGTGGTTTCTTTTAAAATCAGTTCTTTTGGGAACATTATCCTGCAGCTATCTCTGCACTTACTGGTTCTGATTGGATCAGTAGGACTGGAAAACGTTGGTAAGGAAGTAGGGCAGTGTGCCTCGAGTACCAGGGTTGGGAACTGATGATGTAGATGACGGTGCAAAATGTTTTAATCAGGTTGAAGTATGTTTTGTTTGAGGCGTGCTCCAACACACAGTGCTTGTATTTTCTTTGTTAGTCATCATAAGGTGCAGCAGACGGGTGGAGGGAAGCGGAGGAGGCAGAAAAAACTAAAAAGATTCACGTAAACTGAGATTTGATCTCGTCTGATAAATAAATAATCCTGCAAAAAATGTTCTGATGTTTTTAAAAGACACATATATATATATATATCATATATATATATATATATATATGTACAATAGCTCTTTTTTCAGTTTGTTTTCACGGTATCCATTCTCTACCTGTGACAGTGAACGTGCTGCACTGTGTGGATTTATTTAGGCAAACAGACAAATGTGTTTGTGTAGTTGTTACTCCTTCATTCAAACCTGCCTTTTCCCAGGAAGACCACACATTGTCACAGTTTTGAAGCTCTGGATCACATCTTTGTTTCCTCGCACTAAAAAGTTGATATAACAAGTAATATGTGTGTTTGTGTACGTCATTTAGTCTGAGTAATAAATATTCTGTTGAGAGAAGCACATTGACTAATGTCTGCTGCTCTGACTGTGACTCGCTTTTTGGTGGTTACTAGTAGACTCCATGGAAAACATCCGGTAAGGTTTGGTTTTGCTTGGCAGGGTGACAGATGTTACCACTAGTGGGAACGTTAACGTAGCACTGTTTGATAAAAGATAATCTTCTGTAAACTAACGCGCTGTTCCCCACGTCGTCTGTTTCTGCAGGTAGCCAATCAAACGCTCCACACAAATCAGCCCGACCTCCCCGAGTGTTTTCAGCTCTCGGTCCTGTCGTGGCTGCCGTGCATCTACCTATGGGCTGCGTTCCCCATCTACCTCTTCTATCTCAAGACGAATAACAGAGGCTACATCAAGATGTCCATTAAGAACAGGTTCAAAACGGTGAGATCGATTTTCATGCACTTCATGCTTCATTATTTTAGTGTTCATTCTCCATCATTACATATTTTAATTTCAGTCATTTAAAAGGCAGTAGGCAGAAGTATCCACCTTTATTCCTCCATCACATTTTGTTTCCCTCTCCTACCCTCACTCCCTCTGTCCGCTCTCAGGTGTTTGGCTTGTTGTTATGGATTGTGTGTTGGGCAGATCTCTTCTACACATTCCACGAGTTGCGGCATGGACACAGCCAGCCACCCATCTTCTTCGTCACCCCGCTGGTTCTCGGCATGACCATGGTGAGAGCACAGTACCCTGGAAACGCACTCCTAAAGCAGAATCCTGTTCGATGCTTTTTGATGTAACGAATACTTTGTTTGTTGCTGACATGTAACATTGTGCCTGTAAACACGTTTTTGCATACGTTATGACTCTATGCAGATTTACCTGAATGAATTATACAAAGTTTTTTTCAAATACACAAATACAAGCCAGTGTATGTGATGAGACGATAATAAAATGATGATGTCTTATAAAAGATACTTTCACCACTACTGAGCTATAGAAACACTCACCCAGCACATCTTAACGTGCATATTCCCCGTCATTCACTGTGCCACCGTGTAACTTACATGAGTGTGTATTTATCTGGGACTCAGATTGTTTAACAACAGAGAATTTCATGATTTCCTGTCCGACATTCCAGCCTTTTTTTAATGTTTTGTGAGGGTTCACCTAGAGCATTGTGTTTGTGTGAAGCCCTGCTGACGGCTATGTTGGCAGCATGAGCACGACCCAGTCAGACGGCGGCTCACCTCACATGCCCTCAGTGATTCTGTCTTGACTGATCTAACTCAGTCTTTCCCCGCTGCCCTCCTCTCTCTCTGCCTCAGCTCTTGGCCACGTTTCTGATCCAGTTTGAGAGGTTACGCGGGGTCCAGTCCTCGGGAGTCCTCTTCATCTTCTGGTTTCTGTCTGTGCTGTGTGCAATCGTGCCTTTCCGCTCCAAGATCCTGCAGGCCTCCAGCCAGGTGAGAACTCGCTACAGCCCTCAGATGCCCTTTACTTGTCAGTTTGCTTTTTATTCTGTGTTTATATTTTCACCTGTTTCCCACCATTTAAATATTCACCTTGCTGTCTCAGACGTCAGTTTGAGCTTACAGTAGGTGGATGTTTTGGAGGGGTCGGCCCAGGTCATCGTTAAGCAGTGTGATGACAGAATAGTAGGGCAGTTTTTTCTAGCGTGCTACGTCACCTGTAGCTCTGCACAGGTCACCAGTGGAGCTGCAGCAGAATACCTACCCCGCAGGCAGGAAGCCAAGACAGGTGTCAGATGCTTACTGTATAGCAGAAGAATAAATACCACTGACTCAGGTCATTGAGCGGCGAGGTGCTCAGAATACTGGCTTTTGAAACTGCAGAGCTTTAATCTACTGGAATTACAAGACTCCCAAATAAATCCTGCTTTCTTTTGCGTGCAAAGTGATTAGTGACCTTTACAACGCTGACCCAGCCGACTACGAAGGCTTAAAGTGATGTTTGGAGGAAACTGAGGTAAATAAATACAGGAAATTCAAGCATATGCCAACGAGCACCTGATTGTTTATGCTTAGACTGGAAAAGTCCTGTAATTCCTAAAAACATAGGACTGAATGGCAACAGATCATGGGTAGACATAAAGTGACAACGATGCCTCGTTTTTAACCGACGCTGACAAGAAGCCCCGAACTGTTGAGCAGCTGGAATCCAACATCAAGTGATGAAGGGAAAGACTTTGGAATGACATGTGGATGATATCAAATACAAAATAAGCAGATATCTTTCAAAAACAATTGCATCTCCGCAACATTTAATATGTTGTCTTTATAGTATTTATTTCAAATATAGTAGAATAATTGCGTTTAGTTTTTTCTGTACATTTTACACAGCATCCTAATGTTTCTGGAAACAGGACTGTAAACGCCCAACCAAGAGTCGAAGAAATAAAATGTTCAAGGCTGTTTTAACATACACATAATGTTTGTATTGGCCAATAATCACAGTATGTCAGAGTGCAAAGGTGTGTCTGAAGTCGAAGCTGTGTGCATCAGTCAGCATGTAGGCAAAGATTCAGTCTAAGCCACAGAAGAAAAGTGCTGCTGTAATCACTGATGATCCAGAAAATGTGTCCATGCACAAATACGATAGAAGAAGTTAAATGATTTTGCGCCGTATTAGGTGACACATCTATTCATGCAGTCTGACGCAGAAGAGGTGTGCGGTGGAGGAGGGAAGTGAATGACTTCCCTCACCGTCCCTGGAGTGGTGTTGTTCCGAGAATTTGAAATGATTGGAGGGAAGTTGACCGTTATTCCACGTGCACGCAGGGACATAATGCTCAGTTAATACAAATGAATATAGTTTGTCAATAAAGCTTTTATTTTGAACTTCTTTAATCAAAGAGTCAACTTTACCAGACTGGATCTCAACACACACGTAACTCACCTGTGTCTGTGTGTGTGTGTGTGTGTGTGTGTGTGTGTGTGTGTGTGTTTATGTCCTTGTTTTACAACTTTTCAGAGCGACGTTACAGATAAGCTGCGTTTCACAACGTTCTACTTCTACTTCAGCCTGGTGGTCTGTGAGCTGATCCTCTGCTGCTTCAGTGAGAAACCGCCTCTCTTCTCCAATGCTGTCACAGACCCTGTGAGTCCTACGTCTCGGTTCAGTGTCCACTACACACACAGTGTGTGTGTGTGTGTGTGTGTCTGTATGCTGCATGCAAAGATATGTTTTTATTGTATTCCTGCCTAATTTATATATCAAGTGTTCTCTCGCTCTTCACACACTGATTTATAAACACATTTAACATCAAATGTCTGTCTTCTTTATCCCCGTTTAACCTCTCTGGACCTTTTTCTGTACATTTTTATGTTCCTCAGAATCCCTGCCCTGAAACCACAGCTGGTTTTCTGTCCCGCGTGACCTTTTGGTGGTTCACGAGGTGGGTTCCCACTAGTCTCCACCACAGCACCGAATCTCTGCAGACACACCACAGACTTGTTTGTTTTGCTTATGGAGCTTCAGACTGATCAATATTAAATAAAAATGAAATGAATTAATCATATTAACGCAACAAGCAATTGTGGCTAGCTCCTGTAGCTCCCGTGATAATGCTGTTAGTGAGTTATAAATCGAGATCACAATCTACCCTGGTGTGTAGGACACGTTAGTATGTCTAATGTGTATGTGTCTAATTCCATCTTTTCTAAGTATATTCAGATTTTTTGTCATTTAGTTGTGTCATAAACAGTTTGAGATGCCAACTTTATTATTTATAACACCATAAAAGTTACATTATTTAAGTGATTTCGTGTGACATGACGTGATTTTAGCACAATGGCTCCAACACCTTAATGAATGCATGGACATTCCCAAGGTGTTTTTCCTGTTTTTCCCGTTCAGCCAACATCACTTGAATGCAGCATTATCTGGCTGGTTGAATGGTAAAAATAATGAAGAATGACGTTTCATCAAGTTGTTTTTCTCTTAATGACTTGTTTATTATAATATTAAACACTTTGAGGCACTCTGTGGTATTTGCTAGTGAAAATTACAATCTGAATGTGAAGAGTTTTTGTTGTTTTTGTTGTGTATAACATTTTACTAATGAAAGTGCAGCATCTTCCTATTTTGGTTTGTAAGCCAATCTCCCCTTGTGCCGGAAAATGCATCAAGCCAATTTCCGGTGAAATCAGATCTTCTAATACATAATGCTGATTAGGAAATCCCCGAAACTCAATTAAGTGCCTGTGAAAGGCAATTCTTACTAAGTTGGCTCCTAGAATCTATAATTTTGACCAGGGAGTGAAACACATGCAGGGACAGAGGACCACAGACTGAAAAGCAAGATGACTAAGCAGGTCTCATTTGTCACAGTAAACAGTGCTGTTAGTGTTTGATTGCATAATGTACCAAGTTGAATTAAACTGCTGTTTCCCCCTCTCAGCATGGCCATTAAAGGCTACAAAATGCCCCTGGAGGTCAAAGACCTGTGGTCTCTGAACCAGCGCGACAGCTCCAAGTTGATGGTACCCAAACTCCTCAAAGAATGGGAGAGGGAGCAGGCAAAGGCAAAGAGGTATGTCTGTGAAAGAGGAGACGACGAGATGGATGAATGCACAGTTAACACTAAATGCTTATGTGTATGTCTGTTTCAGTCCTGTAAAAGCTTTATTAACGTCACGGGCATTAAATAAATAAACGCGGAGAAGCGTTTCAACCTGGGCACTTTAAATAGAATCACTGTCTAACAATCACTTGTTCACAAGTGAAGCTATCTGACGCATGAGGTTTTCCTGGTTGGTGCATCTGTTCTGATGGTACAGTTAGATACCACGCTCTGCAATAGGGACACAGATGCTCTGTGCAAAGGTGTCTGCAGTACTCTACCATTTAATAATAGTTATCATAACTAAAAAATAAATGAATAACTGAAAGATGAGAAAATGCATCAGTGGGGGTTATTTTCAGTCAAGTGCAATCCAAAATATGGTATGTGGCCAAACTTACCGCTTAAGTGACGCATTTACAAGACGCAGATTTCAGTTTTCTCACTGAAGTGACGTTCAGATATTGCATTAATGCAGAAAGCCACAAACCAGCTTGTAAACCTACTGTGTGAAACTGTGTGGTCTCAATGGAGTAGCTGTGAAAACAGTTGCTGCCCTATATGTAAAAAAACAGACACATTTCCGAATGTGACACAATCCTTAATATGCTCTTTTCCTCCTCGGTAAAAAAAGTCCAGCGTTATGCAGCGTTGCCTTAGTCAGCTCTCTCCGCCTTTTACTTCCTTGTCAGAACAGGGAGGAGAGAACATGTTGCATTAGAGGGCGGGGCTCTCTGTGTGTGGAGCGAACGTTGACCCCTTTTTGCACAAGTGAAACCATGAGCATGTTTTCTAACCCAACACAGCAAGTGACTAGTGTCATTACTGCAACATGTTTACTTCTTAGTACTGTGGGAAACTAATATAATATAAACAATATGTCAAAAGCTTTGAAACATTAGCTCCGCTACTCTATTCAAAGCTTTCCTTTCCAGTGTAACCGTGTCCAGTTACAGTACATACTGGAGAAATGGGTTTGTTACCTGGACTTCTGCACACTGTACTACTCTAGCCTAAAGGCAGCGTCCTGCAGACAGACTCAGCTCGTTTTCTGAAGTGACCTCCAGCAGGGAGCTTCCTCTCTCTATGTCGCACTTTTCCTGTCAGAGCCTCATTGTGCTTTTAAACTTGAGAACAACTGGTAAAATGAGATGGGAAAGCCTGATTAGGTCTTTTCATTTGAGGCCTGGAAACCTGTTTGGCGTTAAGCTGAATTCCATCGCAGTTGTCGTGTTGAACTTTAGTCACCGATTATTTCACTGCTGGAACTCGTCCTCGTTTTGGGCAGTATCCTAACTCATTCATTTGTCTCACTGCCCGAGATGAAATGACTCGTCATATCCCTGCCTCATTCAGGGATCTTCACACCACTGTTACTTTTTCTACCTCCCAAATTCTCCTTCCACAGTGAACAGAGTCAGCAGAGTCAGGCCGTGTACTCCAAGCCGCCGTCAACCACCAATCACATCACAGGGGGAGAGGTTGGGGGTGGAAGCAGCCCGGAGGAAGTGGAGGTACTGCTGTCCAATCGGAAAGCTGCTTCCCAGAAGCCGTCCTTCCTTCGTGCCCTTCTCAAAGCTTTTGGACCCTACTTTCTGATTGGCTCGGGCTTCAAGCTCCTGCAGGATATCATCACCTTCGTCAACCCTCAGTTACTCAGGTAAAACGAAGGTCGCGTGTTACACTAGGTGCTTCCTCGGCTACAATGTGTTTGCACAAACGCCAACAAACCTGCCATTGTTCCTAATTTAGTGTCGTCTTGTTGCATTTTGTGTTTTTGCATGTTAGTTTGGTCTTTCCAAAGTATGGTAGCTTTCTTTATTTACCCACATGCAAAATAATTTGTTTCCGCTGCTCTGTGAAAGCCTTATCTTTGTGTGAATATCAGCTGTATCAGTTGTCCTGGATGTCCGACCACATAGTTTTCCTGTATGTATTTTGTTACCCTCTGTCAACAACATTATTAATAAGAATATTTTTTCCATGTCATAAAACGCACACATATCAAAGGTAATGTTTAATCAGAGAAATCAGTCGTTATTTCTCTGCTATCATAACAGTTGCTGCAAGAATAGTATATAGTAATAGTAAATAGATATGAGGCAGGTTTAATTCTAATTCTAACAACCAGAATGTGCCACAAATAAGAACAGATCCTCGGGGGGTCATGGAGCCTAATTTAGTGGAAGCAGGGAAAACTTCTTTAACAGATAACTTTTCTGTTTTTTCCAGGATGCTGATCTCTTTCACCAAACAGGAGGGTGTTCCTGACTGGTGGGGTTACACGCTGGCCTTCCTCATGTTCTTCACAGCTTTCCTACAGACTCTCATCCTCCACCATCACTTTCAGTACTGCTTTGTCACCGGCATGAATGTACGCACAGCTGTCATAGGAGCGATCTACAGAAAGGTACAGCGCATGTTACATTTCACTCCAGGACACGTACCGCGTGCTTCCAGATCTTACTGAAATATTATTTTTTGGTTTATGGTCCATTTTTTCTGCAGGCGCTGGTAATAACTAATGCTGCCAAGCGTTCGTCTACCGTGGGGGAGATAGTCAACCTGATGTCGGTGGACGCGCAGAGGTTCATGGACCTCACCACCTTCCTCAACTTGTTGTGGTCTGCTCCTCTTCAGATTATGCTGGCACTGTATTTCCTCTGGCAGGTACGTGCACAACTCATACGTGGATTACCTGGCCGTGAATGAAGTCTGTACTTATTTACATGCACACGTTTGTTTTGTATTAGATTTGAATGAATTAACAGACTGTATGTTACAGAATCTCGGCCCATCTGTGTTGGCTGGTGTGGCTGTCATGATCATGTTGATCCCTTTTAATGCCGTCATTGCCATGAAGACACGGGCATATCAGGTATCTTCAATCAAAACTCCTTCATTTTTGTTATCCAGTGGTTGCAGAATAAAACATTTAATTAAAAAAAAATCAAACCTCGACTTGTAATTTAAAAGCACATATTTAAAACATATTCAGAGTGACATAACTGAAGTGTAAAAGTGGAACCATTTGAAAAGACATAATGAATTGAAATCATGGATTTGCCTTTGAGTGTTGTATATATGACTGCATGTACATTTTCCATCCGATCACTTCAAATTTTTGGATAGAAAAAACAGTTTGTTCTCATCTTGGTCTCGCTCTTCCTCTTTCCCAGGTGGAGCAGATGCAGTACAAAGACTCTCGAATCAAGCTCATGAATGAGATCCTGAATGGAATCAAAGTCCTGAAGCTGTACGCCTGGGAGGACTCCTTCAAAGACAAGGTGCTGGCCATTCGACAGAAGGAGCTCAACGTGCTGCGTAAAACAGCCTACCTGGGAGCGCTGTCCACCATGGCCTTTACCAGCGCCCCTTTCCTGGTACGTTCGGTCCACATGTCTGGAGTCTGGCTTTGGAGTTAGATGTTTCCAGCATGTTGTGTAAACAGGGACTAAGAATTTCACAATTAAATCTATCAGATTATTTCTCTTGAATTATATTTGCATTGTCTTAAGTTGATATGACCAGTGTTCATATTTCTGAGCAGCACTTATTCTCGTATGTCAGTGCTTAGTGGTAGTGGTGGTTTGAACACGTTCCACTGTCACTGCCGTGGTAACATCTTTCCTAGTTCATGGCATATAGTACCTGATATATGTGCAGTGGGTTGTAATGGCCTTTACAGTCTCCTCAGTGAAAACAGCTGCCTGCAGCTGGAGATGACTTGAGGAATCAAAACCTGCTAAAACTGAAGGGAGCGTCACAAGTAGTATTTCCTCTTTTACATGAAAATGTAATTACATTTATTCTGTTGCACAAGGTTAAATTAATATCAATTAAGATCCTTTCTGGAACTTCACTAACACGACGTAACTGGCCCGTCTTATAACACCAGAGTTGACTAGGGAATCACTTACTGCCTAGTTGAAGTGCAGATGCTCAGCTGGCTGCCCCTCCACTGACTCAGCCCATAAACCTAAAGTCATGCACGACCGGAAGCCAGAGGTTTGTTATTGGCACTAACAACAGTTGTGTCAAGGTTTCTGGGTCTTAGATTGTGTGGTGAACATCAGCAGCTGTCGTTAATGGGCTCGTTGCACTGGTGGACTTAGACTACATCTCTATCCTAACCTGACGGATCAGGATGTGTGAGCGGCCTGTTTGTCACTGTGTTTCCAGGTTGCCTTGACGACATTTGCAGTGTTTGTCACTGTGGATGAGAACAACGTGCTGGATGCAGAGAAGGCCTTTGTGTCGCTGTCACTCTTTAACATCCTCAGGTTTCCTCTCAACATGCTTCCCCAAGTCATCAGCGGCATGGTGCAGGTGGGTTCGGCTTCTTCTTTTCCGTTTTCCCTTTTCCGTTTGTTCAGGAGGTTTTGTTGATCGGCTTTGTTCTGTGTCTCAGACCAGTGTCTCACTGAAGCGAATCCAGAGTTTCCTGAGTCACGATGAGCTGGATCCAGATTCAGTAGACAAGAGGACCACAGCCACAGGTCTCCTTTCTTCTGCATTTCTGCTTTCAGTGCATTTCCATGAAGAAAATATTGTGCATTGACGTTCTACAGTGTGTCGGCTTTTCTTTTGTGACACATAAGGCTTTAGTGCCGAGTCCCTGCTTCCCGCTGGTCCCTTTCACGCAGTGACTTACAGCCTGAAGAGCTTTTGGATAACTAACGATAGTAGTTAAAGTCTCCTTTCAATCTTCTGTTCCCGTTACCTTCCACTCTGTCACCACTTCAAAGGCTGATGAAAATAAATTCATGTGATGTTTTGTTGGTCAACAGAGTATTCTCTGACAGTTGTCAACGGCAAGTTCAGCTGGGCTAAAGAGGATCCTCCCGTTCTGCATAAGTATGTCATCTAGAGTCATGCATGTGTTTGTATTTCTCATCGGAGGCTGTTTTTAAAGGCTGTGACTGTGTGTTCTGTAGCATCAACGTGATGGTGCCTCAGGGCTCCCTGCTTGCAGTGGTGGGCCACGTTGGCTGTGGGAAGTCCTCCCTCATCTCTGCGCTTCTGGGAGAAATGGAGAAACTGGAGGGAGATGTTTCAATCCAGGTTAGCGCAGCTGTAATGTTCCTATTAGCCTGAGAACAGAATCTTCTGTTTATAAGAAGACAGACGAAGAGCTTCATAAGAAAGAATGGACAAATTATCCTGGAAATGTGTTTCCAGATTTATTTCTCTATACACAGAATAAGCCGACACTGTCAGCAGCGGGGAATCAGTGACACGGGAAGGAAGATAGATAACAGATAACAGCACTAACTAGAGATCTGTCATGGTTGTCTCCTCAGGGATCGGTGGCGTACGTACCTCAGCAGGCCTGGATGCAGAATGCCACGCTGCGGGACAACATCCTGTTTGGGAAACCCTACAATGAGCAGAAATACCGCTGCGTTCTGGAAGCCTGTGCCTTAACCCCGGACTTGGAGGTGTTGCCTGGGGGGGACCTGACTGAGATAGGAGAGAAGGTAGAAAGGTTTTTGGCTAAAAAAAAACATGACCTGAGAATCTTTATAGATATTTAGACTGTCATCATATGGACTTTGCAAGATTCTCATCTGTCTCCATCCTGCAGGGCATCAACCTCTCTGGTGGGCAGAAGCAGAGAGTGAGTCTGGCTCGAGCTCTGTACAGCGACACTGATGTCTACCTGCTGGACGACCCACTGTCTGCTGTGGACGCCCACGTGTCCAAACACATCTTTGACAACCTCATCGGACCAGAGGGGGTGCTTAAGGGCAAGGTGAGGAGAGTCTGAACCCAACGTAAAGCGTAGCTGTTGACGCCTTATCTCGTTTCAGTACAGGAAGTATTATCTTTTTACTAGAGGGAAGGTCGCAGCTCTTATCAGTTTATTACTTGTTTGTTTTTTTTATATTTATGACACCAATTTCTGCTAAGAGCTAGCGCAGTGCTTGCATCACGGCGTACTACTGGGAACGAGCACCAATCCTACCAGTGTGTTTGTGTTTGTTTGGCAGTTTGCTCTGAAATAGACTTTTGTGTAGTGTATCAGGTAACGGTAGAGGTGTCTTTTGTGGTTTGACTCCAGACGCGCATTCTGGTGACACACGGCATCAGCTTCCTGCCGCAGGTCGACAACATAATGGTGATGGTGGACGGCCGGGTGTCAGAGATGGGCTCCTACCAGGAGCTGCTCAAGCAGAACGGAGCCTTCGCAGAGTTTCTCAGGAACTACTCCCTGGAGGACATCATAGAGGAGGACGAGGCGATCGGTAGAGTGCCTCCTCCTCCTCCTCTTCCTCTTTAAGTCACCTCACATGACTGCAAAGCATAACAATGGCTGAGCTTCTTTTCTTTCAACATGTGTTTCCTCTACAGAGCAGTTATCTGAAGACGAGCAGATGTTCCCCGAAGACGCCCTGAGCAACCACACAGACATGATGGACAATGAACCAGTGATCAATGAAGCTAAGAGGAATTTCATGAGGTATTGTAACACACATTATTGCATATCAGTGCAGGGATTCAGTACGTTCGTATATAATGAATCTGTAAACCATATAAAAGGCCTGTGCTGTTTCCTGACACGAATCTGTTCCCTCTATCTGTTTTACAGACAGATCAGCATCATTTCAGCAGACGGAGAGGCCCCCAGGACTCGCTCGGTGAGGAGACACGGCTGCAGTCAGAGGAAACACAGCGAGCCACAAGAGAAGAAGAAACCACACGAGGCGGAGAAACTCATCCAGGCAGAGACGGCAGAAACAGGCAGGGTCAGTCCGTCAGATCTGTGTTGTCTATTTCTATTTTCAGATACAGGTAGATTTGTCATCCTCATACTCTTTGGCCTTAAAGGTTTTATTCACTGGGTCAGTGTTATAAGAGTCCCATATGTAATGAGGTCTTATTCTTGTTATATTAAGTTTAGGAAGCAAACTTTGTTAGATCAATATAATAAAACTGGGGCTGGGTGAGGATGTGTTGATACAAAACAGTACAAACAATAGAAGCAGGACATCACAGAATATGATCTACGTTAAGAAATACCCCTCTCTTAACCTTTTCTAATGAGGCTCTCTAAGCTTAGATCAAACTCAGTCTCTGTTGATTGTCCTCCCCAGGTGAAAACTACCGTTTATCTGGAGTATGCCAAGGCAGTGGGACCGCTGCTGTCACTGCTCATCTGTTTGCTGTACGGCTGCCAGAGTGCTGCAGCTATCGGTGCAAACATCTGGCTCAGCCAGTGGACAAATGATGCCTCGAGAAATCAGACTAAGGAGAATGTTCACATGAGGGTTGGGGTGTATGCAGCGCTGGGCATTACACAAGGTAAGTGGTAGAATAAACACTGAAAGATAATGGGTTCTATTTATTGTGTGATTCAGTCTGAAAACAATTCAAAACAAATCAGGGGTTTTTTTGCACATGGATACATTCTGTGTTGTGTTGTCACAACAAGGTCCCGACTTCCTCAGGGAACCTGAACATCGAAGCAAACACCGTTTCCACCCACACAGCTTCTCCTGCTCAGTTAATTGAAATAAACTGAACATATTTGCTTTGCAGGCCTTTTTTATTTGTAGTAGTCTCACTGGAGGGAGGTTGTGGGCCACTGGATATCGAATATTCTTAGCTTTAATCCACAGACCTGAAGGACCAGCAGTGCAAACAGACAGCGTGGCGTCTGGTGGATTGTGCTGGTTTAACATATGGGTGCTGTGTGACGCATAATGTTTTTCTGCTCGGCGTCTTTACATTCAGGTCAACCAGAGTATCCCGGTGTTCTCATATCTCCCATGATAAAAACCCTCTTCTCTGATATCCTTTCCTCCACTCATGCTCTTCCTGTTCACCTCCATCCACCTCCAGGTGTTCTGGTCGTGATCTCTTCCTTCATACTAGCATTGGGGAACATCAGCGCAGCCAGGAAGCTGCACCATAACCTGCTCACCAACAAACTTCACACGCCCCAGTTTTTCTTTGATACCACGCCTATAGGACGCATCATCAACCGCTTCTCCAAGGACATCTACGTGATCGACGAGGCCCTGCCGACCACTGTGCTCATGTTCCTGGCCACCTTCTTCCCTTCCCTCTCAACCATGATAGTTATTGTTTCCAGTACACCCATCTTTGCCGTTGTCATAGCGCCTCTGGCTTTAATCTACATCTTTGTCCAGGTACTCGGGGAAATTGTTGCTCATGTGCCAGACACTCCTCTCTCTCTTCCTCTTCTTCCTTTCTAACTCTTGCTCTCCATCGAACGGCATGATGCGTCTTGGCTTTTGTTTCTCTGCAGCCTGTGAACTTGTCAGCGATAAGCATCTGCTGCTGCAATAATAACTGTTGACGCTCATGTATTCATGTTGCTCTCTCCGTAGCTGAAAGGCTTCCTGTCCCGCCCACGGCCTGCTTTCACACCCTTCCACAAACACTCACACATGCACACACACACACACACACACACACAGACCTCCAATATGCACAATCTACGATGGATCCAATATACCGAAGCTGAAGAGTTTTAGTCTTAATGACAATGTAACTGAGTCATAGACGGTGCACCAGCTCCCTCTAGTGGCGGACTAGTGTTAATGATTAAATCTACTTTACATCAACTGGGGGTTTATTTCACTCCAGTGCGACCAGCTTCAGGTCATCTGTTTTGTTTTAATCCTAACTGTGAAAAGAAGGATTGACAGATACTGTAGGTCTGTGAGGTGTTATTATCAATATGTAGAGAGAAACTTGTATTGTTCTTGTTATGTCAGGCCCAGTGTGAAGGCAAACCAGTAGCAGGATCCCTCCCTGTCAGCACACAGATTAGCCAGCAAGGCTGCACAAACAACCAAAGAAGAAGAAACACCATGAAAGGAAAAGTGATCCTTAAAAACTTTCCTTGTTTTCAGTGTCACACGGTGAATTTTTTCAACGTGCTGGACGGCGTGTGACTTGCTTTGTCATGAGACGCCAGGAACAGGTCGTCGTCCATTTTAACGCATGTGTTGCTGTGATGCCACGCTTGACCTCCTCCTCCTCCTCTCCCCCCCTCTCACAGGTGTGCTGTTGCTGGTTAACTGCCTGCTGTGCCGGGCCTACAGTATGCTGCAGGCAGCCAAGCTCACACACCGCAACTTGCTCCAGGGGGTCTTGCGAGCTCCGCAGGCCTTCTTCGAGAGCAACCCCACGGGGCGGGTACTGAACCGCTTCGGCAAAGACATGGACACTATAGACTCTCACATCCCAGACAATATTGACATATGGATGCGCACTTTCTGGTACACGCTGAACGTGCTGCTCATATGCTCTGCCCTCACCCCAATATTCCTCATAGTCATAGCCCCGTTAATGGTGTTCTTTTGGTGGGTTCAGGTAAATAGGAAATGAGTTTGCTAACTCATTAATACAACATGCATGTCTGAGAGTGTGTGTGTGTGTTTGTGGTGTAGACTGTTGCATGTGGTTGATTGGATAGACCAGTAGACCGTTGCTGTTCTGTACTGTGTTTTGTTCTCTACTAGTTCAGTAGTCATAGTCCGCTGTGGGTCTCGTGGCTCAGTCTGTGGATTGACGTAGCGGGAGCTTTAGTCCGCAGCTTCTCCGGGTTCAGGTGGTTGGTTCCACAGTCCTCACAGGAGCATACCAGGGGGGGTGTTTTTATTAGCAGTGGATCTAAGTCATATTAAGCCGACAACTGGTTCAACGTTGTAGAAATTAGGACATCTGCTGCTTGGCCGCCTGGTAGCGGTGAAGGCAGAGGGCTGGGATGCAGAGATAGCAGGATCCACTCCCGGCTGACTCACCCAGCCCATCCCCCCCACCAGGTGTGCCCCTGACCGAGACACTCTGCGCTACCTCCCCGAGCGCTGCCTGTGGCTGCTCACTGCTCCCCCCAGGGGGAGGGGGGATAGGTCAAACGCAAAAGACAATTTTTTCATTGTAACATGCAGAAATGTACCAATAGACTTCTTTTACTTATGCAGAAGCATTGAATGAGCTCTAAATGTTGTTGCCATTAACTAAAGATTCATCTCTGAGCCTGTGAATGATCTACAGGAGGTTTGTATTTGTTCTGTCAGAGATGTGCTCACCAGTCTCTTTCTAGTCACAGTTGTTGATCTGCAAACATGATAAACGTCAAACTTCCAACTTGCCAGACACAGCATCCATCACAAGTACAACTGTGGCTGTAAATGTCCTGTAGGGGGCTCTGAAGGGAGTTTTTCAGATGAGGCTGATCGGGTTTTTTTTTAGGATCATGACCTACCTCAGCCTCTGCTGCAGTGAGTCCTCCACCTTAAATCAAGTGACATCTTTACCCCCTTAAACAGGTTAGCTTTCAGTCGCTCACTCTAAATCCGAGAGGATACGAGGTTCCTGCTCACTGCTGTTTCGTATTTAGCCTTAAAGAGAAGACTTTGACACGTGCAGGTAGTCAGTTTGATTTTGGAGCCGTGTGCTCACACTCAGCTGCATTAACACCAACTCATATTCCTTCTGTGGATTCCGTCCTGCATGACCTTTATCTCTGCTGCATCACTTGTCTGTCTGTCGTCTGACTGTCAGGAGGGCATGTGGGCACTACGCGAAACAGAAGTGTTGCTTCAGGCTTTTGACATTTCAAAATAATTGTGTTATTAGACTTTGATTTTGTTGCTAACACGATGTGTGATGAAAACAAAACATCTGCAGCTGCGTCACGCCGTGTTCCTGAGGAGCATTGAAGTTGCGGTGCAGTAATAACGCAGAAGTGTCAGCAGTCACCACCTGTGTGACATCAGCAGGAAAGAGAAATGAGCGCTGCAGGTGTTTTGTTTCATTAGTCCACGTGGGCGTGCCTGTGAGTGTGCATGTGAGCGCCGTTTTATTGTCTGAGTACCTGAACATATGTGACTTCTTGTTCTGTTGTAATGTTGTTTGTTTCTCTCCCCCTCAACGCCTGTAGAGATTTTACGTTGCCACCTCCCGGCAGCTAAAGCGCCTGGAGTCGGTCAGCCGCTCTCCCATATACTCCCATTTCTCTGAGAGCATCACCGGCTCGAGTGTAATCCGAGCCTACGGCAGACACTCTGCCTTTGTTCTGATGAGTGATATGAAGGTGGATGAGAACCAAAAGAGTTACTACCCTGGTATAGTGTCCAACAGGTACGTCTCCTGTTTCAAAGACTGTGTCTCTCCTTTCACCCTGGTGCGACGGGCACGGTCGCAGTGTACGAGGCACGTTTGCTTTATCTGAGATATGTGATAGAACTCACTCCTCCTCCCGAGGGTTTCGTCAACATTAACAGTGCGCTAACAGAAGTTTCATGTTATCAAACTCTTCCTGTAATAGCAGCCGTTAATATGAAGAAACATGATAAGTACAGTAGCTCAGAGATGTAACAGCACGTCGGGCTCTGTTTCATGTGTCCCGGTGAGACAGAGGCGCAGTACCGAGGCCTTAAAACTGGAACGTCCAGATGTAATGCAGATGAACCAGCACATATTTGGGACACGTGACCGTAATCAGTAACGATGACCTTTTGTCCTCTGTCGTTCCGTATTATTGGACTCAGCTAGTCCTTAAACCAGAGGCTGAGCTCCTAACGCCACCTGTAGCTCAGCTCCTCGCTGACCGTCACGTTGTCCTGCAGGTGGCTTGGAGTCCGCATCGAGTTCATCGGGAACTGCATCGTGCTGTTTGCTGCTCTGTTCGCTGTGACTGGGAAGGAGAACCTGAACCCGGGCCTCGTCGGTCTGTCGGTGTCCTACGCTCTGCAGGTACGTTACTGTGACTGGACTGAGTGATCAAAGATGAAACAATAGGTGCTCGGGCCTTAAAACACGCGAGGGGCTCACTAACGAACCCGTCATACCTCGCCCTGGCGTTGTTCTTGCAGGTGACCATGTCCCTGAACTGGATGGTGCGGATGACTTCGGATCTGGAGAGTAACATCGTAGCGGTGGAGCGAGTGAAGGAGTACTCCGAGACCAAGACGGAGGTACGTTGCGCTTCACGCTTGGCGTGTCCGGTCCGGTCTCTGTGGAACGTCTCGCAAGCTCGAGTTGGACTGTGCGTGTGTTTATCTTCAGAAGTAAAACGGCGCTGGCTGTAAAAAGTATGTATTTACCCACATTCCAGAAAACTGCTGCTGCCAAGACCTATAAACTATAACTAGATCCAGAATGGTAGATTACCTGCTGCCAACCAGACACACTGTACACAGTGTGCTGTTCTGTGGTTCCTGAAGGACTCTGTTCAGAGCGTGTCCCAGCAGGGAAGCGACCAAGATCCCACCGAGGTTCTACAGCGGCAAATAAAGAGTTCTGCTGAAAGCCCAGCTGCCTAATGAGCTGCTGAAACATTTCCCTTTGTGCTCGCAGGCGCCCTGGGAGGTGGAGGACAAGAAGCCCCCTCCCGAATGGCCCATGGAGGGGAACGTGGAGTTCCACAACTACAGCGTTCGGTACAGAGAGGGCCTGGACCTGGTCCTGAAGAACCTGACGCTGAACGTCAACGGAGGAGAGAAGGTGGGGGAGTGTGCCGAGGCAGTCGGTGCGGAGGCACGGCTCCGCCACTAACCACGACTCTGCGCATGTTTCTCCACAGATTGGCATCGTGGGACGGACGGGGGCCGGCAAGTCCTCCATGACGCTCTGCCTCTTCCGACTGCTGGAAGCCGCAGCGGGGGAGATCACCATCGACCAGGTGAAGATAGCCGAGATAGGCCTGCACGACCTGCGGTCCAAACTCACCATCATTCCTCAGGTACGCAGCACACACGGTAAACACAGGAAATAAGTGGAGTAAACGTGAAGGTACCAACACCAAGAAAATCAAATCCTCCACAACACGCTAATGAAGGCCTCATGTGCTGGGTTCTATATTGTTTATTTATTATGTGCTGGAACTCTGACTTGGTTTCATGGGATCTTGGCAGCCGGTGGAGACTCCATGAGGTCCTCAGCTTGGCCAAGAAACAGTTCCAGCGAGGAACTTCCATAAAGGCACAGTTTGTTTAGAAGCTGTCGTTTGCAGGTGAATGTTGTTGTTTTTTTCCCCCGTGCAACCACGCAGGAGCCCGTTCTGTTCTCTGGGACACTCAGGATGAACCTCGACCCTTTTGAGAAGTACAGCGATCAAGAGGTGTGGAAAGCTCTGGAGCATTCTCACCTCCACAAGTTTATCAGCAACCACCCGTCCAAACTGGATCTGGAGTGTTCAGAGGGAGGAGAGAACCTTAGGTCGGTGAGCCGCAGTGCTGCATGATCGGGTGCTCCCTAAACGTTCTCTGAAAACTGTTGGGTTGTTGTGCACGTGCAGCGTGGGCCAGAGGCAGCTGGTGTGTCTGGCTCGAGCCCTCCTGAGGAAAACCAGGATCCTGGTTCTGGATGAAGCCACCGCTGCTGTCGACCTGGAGACGGACGATCTCATCCAGTCCACCATCAGGACTCAGTTCGAGGACTGCACTGTCTTCACCATCGCGCACAGACTCAACACCATCATGGATTACACCAGGTTAGAAATGTTTCACGCCATAAAGAGTCATGTTGGGCGCGTCAGCATTACGATTCTTAGGATGGGTGTTAACTTTGTCTCTGGTAAAGTCCGATAAAGCCTCTCCTGTTACAGAGTGCTGGTGTTGGACAAGGGACAGATTGCCGAGTTTGACACTCCTGCGAAGCTCATGTCACAGAGAGGAATCTTCTACGGCATGGCCAAAGATGCTGGACTGACCCAGTAGAACTTCCTCTTCTTTCCCCAGTGCTACAGGAATGAGCTCGATCCAGGCTGACTCTGCGTTCGGCAGGTGGCAGTGGAGCTGATCGTACCTTTAATGTGCACTTGGTAGCTTTTCAGGACTCTTGCTGCTGGTTTTGTTTTACAGATCCACAGCAGGACAGTTACAGTACACACTTCTGGCACTGACTGGAATGTCCTGCAAAAACAGAAAAAAAAGAAAAACAAGCCATATGTGCAGGTTCTAGTTGATCCAAATCCGTTCGTTAGTGCCTTCTGCCAGTGGGACGAGGAAAACCAGTGAATGTATCATTGATTGATCAGCTACATAACAAAACAAAACAGCAAAAGGTTTTTATTTTTTCTACGAAGACTAAACCTGTGCCACTGTACCTTCCTCATAAGACGTCAAACACACACCTTTGTGATATTACCCACTTATTTTTGTACTGTACCATTATTTAAGCTACTTTGTAAACATCTAGGGAAGTTTGCTCAATGAAATGTGATTCTTTTGTGAACTTTATTCTATAAAAACTTGAACTGTATACCACCAAAAAATGAAGTATGATGATGCCTTTATTAAAAAAAACGGAAGAACACTGGTTGTGTTGTTCTTGAACGGGGGAACATGTGCATACAGTTGTCTGTGGATGTTGATTGTGAGAGGTTGCAGTTACTCCAGTCGTCCACTAGAGCGCACCCGTGGTCAATTATTGATTCACTGCAGTGTAACATGAAGGAAATGTTTTTCTGCTCACCTCTGAAACCGACATAATCAGGAGTGAATGTGTTGGCAGGACTTTTTTTTTATCATTTGAGATAAAAGATTACTGCAGTGTCCGTAGGTCACAGTCTGTTCTGGGAGTCGCACACTTGTTCCTGTCCCACTAAGGTTCCTTTATGTTAATGTTGGTCTGTTCATGGGTTGTTTTTCAGAGAAAGTGTTTTATTTCAGCACTATTGGGAGTCTCTGGTTCAGGGTGAATGAACTGTAATACAATCATATAGAGACACGCCAGTGCAGCAACATGACAGGACTGTGGAGACACACACACTGTTTCACAGAGACGCTGTAGTAACCACATCCTGAACATACACGGATCATCTCTGATGTGCCAAAATGCCGGCTGGTGTGATGCTTCGTGAAGGTGCAGAGCTGCTCGTCTCCGGCTGTCAGTGCTGCAGGCGCAGGAGGCCAGGAGAGGAAGACTGCACAGCTTCATCCAAACGTGTTGCTCAATGGTATGTGTGTGAATACCAAGCTCCGGATGTTTCTTTGGCTGCTTTTGTGCCACCCACAGTTATCAAAAATTAAAAAGAAATGCATAAAGGAGGGAAATTAAGCATGTGTTCAGTTTCTTTTTTGAGTTCAGCAAAGGGTCATTATCACCGCTCAGTAATCAGGCACATTATGATGAGCAGGTTTAGTTTCGTCTCACTTGAAACAGGTGTGAGGAGTTTGTCTCCGAGGAAACGTATAATAATTTACCACTAACAGGAACTTTTACTGAAGCTGGAAACCTCACATAACCTCTCGCCCAGGGGCCTGCCGTTGGATCACTCTCTGCTTTTTAGGGTGCCTGTTTTCTGATTCCGTGGAATGAGCCTTTCATTTCCTCTGTACTTGTCGCCCCGAGACGTATCCGTCCTCACGGGGTTTGACAGGAGTTTATTCGTTCCTGGTATGAAACGTTTCATCTGTAAATGACAGGTTCAGACTGTGTGAGAGTTGTGGGTGGCGAGCTGACTTCCTGTCCTGAGGAAACGGCAGGATGTTTTACCTTGTCGAGCACACACACACACTATCGCTTACTTCGGCCCCGAGGAGCTCCTGGAACACTAGATCTAACGAAAACAAGGGTTTTTGCAGGTAGATTGTGCAGAAAGTGACCAGATACGAGAGTAGTAACGGTGCTGGGATGCCAGGAAAGACCCTCGCACAACAAGTAGCAGGAAATAAACAAGCTGATAATGTTCATCACACATGCAGACTGTGTGCAGTTGTCAGTGGCAGTGAAATGGAGCAGTTATACTAATCCTTCTTACAGGATTGAGACCTGCGGTGCTGGAAGCTCGGCAAGCACGAGATAAACAGGATTTATTTATTTGCTTTCTGTGCACACGCACACACACACACACACACGATGTAATGCCAGAAATCATCGTGTCTGCATGAAGAACAAACAATCTCCCGCGCAAACACTTGGACCCAGCACGGCTCCAGTGTTATTGCGCTGGAAGGCAGTCTAATAGCTCTGCTGTCCTCAGCTGAACTGTGCAGGAAACCAATCGAAGCAGCTTACTCAGGAAAGGAATGAGCGGTGCAAATTACAACAACACCTTCATTCATTAAATTCTCTGCCAACACACACACACACATCACCTGATCTTCAAAGTGTTTTTTTTAAGTAGTATTGTCCTCGTTTCACCTCTGCTGGCCTACCAGTCAGATCTGAAGGGGGGGGGGGTATCCAGAGCTGGAGAGGTGTTTGCTATTTTAAGTCTGAGGTGTGAAACCAGGCTCCTAAAGAACTTGTAGGTGATAACGTTTTGTAATCCGTATGTTGTACCTGCTGGGGATTTGTGTGTGGTGAGTCTGTACGTTTCCATAAGTCCACTCAATAAAAGCTAATCCTCAACACAAAGACATGCTCTGTTGGACATGGAGCCCGGGTCCAGCGAAGGACACACGAGGGACACTGCAGCAGCCACGTCACGTATTACTGGTCACATTCAGATCATGAATACTGAGAAGAAACATTATTGTTAATATGCAGTTTCTACAAAAAGATGCTCACAATTATGCTGCAACTTTTGTTTGAGTGTCAGGAATAATTAATTCTAATTATGCATCAGTTTCCTTTGGTTCCTAAAAACATCAGCAACATTAAGCTGAATTCATTTTTATTGTGATTTATTTTAATACAATTTCATCTTACCCAGTAAAAACATATCAGAAAGAATTCATTATAATTAATATGCACTTTTAAATACTTCAGTGTTTCCTTTTTATATTGTAAAATGTACTGTGAAACATGATCATTTATTTATTATGCACATATGTATGATGCGTAATAAATGATCAATATATTTGTGTTTTTAAAGAGCTCGTGCACGATTCAGATACGTTGAAATATGAATTACTGCTAGATAAAATAAGTGAAACAGATTTGTAAAATGATTAATACTATCTTTATTTCCATCTAATAGTCTCTCTTGTTCTTCCACTAACTCTGAGTTTTATATTTTTTAACCCAAAAAAAAACGTTTACCTTCACAGTCAAAGAACAAGTACGTAAAGTTTATGAATTTCAAAAAGGTGGCACACAATGGCGCATTTACAAGGTGCACTTTTTGCATCTTGTGGTTTTGATTCGTTTCTTTCTAGGTTTTGAAAGTAACACTTGGTTTCTGCGCGCGCGCTCCGCAGCGCGCGCCCTGGCGCCGCTGGAGCGCTCTAAGAGTTAAACGGGGTTCCCAGCAATGCTTTTAACAGGCAGGTGCCCCGCCAGTCCCAGCCCCAAGCTCGCCGCTGACATCTGAACACAACTCCTAACTGTCATGAGTCAACCTGGCGAGTCATGATAGCAGCGGTGGCTGCAGGTGGGTGGTATAAATAGCGCATCATCGGAGCGGGAGCGGGAGAACAAAGTGGATGTAGCAGCCAACGCGCACCGCCCTGACTCAGACTTCACCTACTTTTCACTTGGGAGACGTGGAGTCCGTGTCTTTGTTGGAGCACAGGACAGACATCTGTGAGACACTTCTTTCTGATCTTCTCCACTTGTTGAGCTGCGTTCCGCCCTGGAGATGTGGTGGATGCTGTTTCCACGCTGGATCTGGTTCCTGGCGTGTGCGTCAGTGTGGATGGAGCTGCGGGTCCGGGCTCTGCCTCACATCACCTACTCACACGCGGGGATCTGCCCCAATGACATGAACCCCAACCTGTGGGTGGACGCCATGAGCACCTGCACGCGGGAGTGTGAATCTGATCAGGTAATTCCACTTCTCCAGTCAGTCCCACTTCTGTTTTAAACGTTTGAACCACTTCAGGGAAAAGATATCACAGGATTCTTTTTGTTCCATTTCTGGGCGTTTTCTACATAATGACTGCTGAGTTTAAAATAAAAACATCATCTGTGTGTGATTCTCCCTCCTCCTGTAGGAGTGTGAGTCCTTCGAGAAGTGCTGCCAGAACGTGTGTGGCAGTCGCAGTTGTGTGGCAGCCCGCTATGTGGACGGGAAGAAAGGCCCTGTTGGGATGCCTAAAGAAGCCACCTGTGCCAGCTTCATGTGCCACCAGCAGGGGTCCGAGTGCGACATCTGGGACAGCCAGCCGGTGTGTAAATGCCGGGACCGCTGCGAGAGGGAGCCCCACTTCACGTGTGCCTCCGACGGCATGACCTACTACAACAAGTGTTACATGGATGCAGAGGCCTGCTCCAAAGGCATCGTCCTCTCCGTCGTCACGTGCCTCTTCCACCTCACCTGGCCCAACCCCGGCCCGTCGTTGCCCCAGGCGACTACTCTCCGCCCCACCACTGCTCCCCTTCAGGTGACTGTCCCACCCCCCACTCAGCCTCAGCCGCCTGTCATGGTCAGCAGCCCCACTCACCAGATTGTCAATGTGGGCGACACCGCCAGTTTCCTGTGCGACGTGACCGGTCTGCCCCGGCCGGAGATCACCTGGGAGAAGCAACTGCCCGCGGGTGCAGAGCGGGTGGTCATGAGCCCCAACCACGTGCGAGGGAATATGGTGGTCACCAACATTGGTCAGCTGGTCATCTATAACGCCCAGCCACACGACTCAGGCGTCTACACCTGCGCGGCCCAGAATCCCTCTGGCTCAGTGCGGGTCAGCCACCCGCTCACCGTGCTGCCGTCAGAACCGCCGAAAAGAGCCGAGCCCAACAACGTGAGCCGCTGCCTGCCCGAGGAGTGTTCGAAGCCCCCCGATCACCCCGAGGACTGCGGGAGTGAGCTGGAGAGAGTCAGCTGGTATCACGAGCCGAAGACCAACACCTGCTTCTCCTTCACCTACTGCCACAGCAACAGCCGGCAGCCCAGGAGGATCTTCGAGGCATACGAGGAGTGCATGCGGTGCTGCGGCCCAGAGCTGGCGGGCCCGTGCGGCCTCCCCAGGCTGCAGGGCCCCTGCAAAGCCTACGAGCCACGCTGGGCCTACAGCAGCACCCTGCAGCAGTGTCAGTCCTTCATCTACGGAGGGTGTGAGGGAAATGACAACAACTTTGACTCCAAGGAAGCCTGCGAGGAGATGTGCCCTTACCCGAAGAACACCCACTGCAAGGCCTGCAAGCCGAGGGGCAAGATGGTGACGAGCTTCTGCCGGAGCGACTTTGTCATCCTGGGTCGCATGAGTGAGGTCACGCAGGAGAAGGACTCGGGCATCGCCCTCGTGACCGTGGAGGAAATCCTGAAGGACGAGAGGATGGGTCTCCACTTCTTCGGCAAGGAGCCTCTGGAAGTCAACTTCCTGAACATGGACTGGAACTGCCCGTGCCCGAACATCACGGGCGCAGGCGCAGAGGGGCAGGTCATCATCATGGGCGACGTGAGCGACGGCATGGCCGTCCTTCAGCCGGAGAGCTACGTGGGCACCTCCAGCCCTCGTCGCGTACGGAAGCTGAAAGAGCTCATCTCCAAGAACACGTGTGACATTCTCAAAGCGATCACCAACAGCCCCGAGTAGAGACTCGACTGCAACAGACAGATCTGGACGCAGAGCGAGCTCCTGCTACATTTAATGGTTTTCCTTCTGTTTTCATGTGGGTTCCTGCCATTTGGCATTTTGTGTCGTATATTGTGAGCGTGTGGTCGTTGGTGGTGTTGATTGAAATACCATGTAGCACGATCCTCTCGTTGCCTTAATCCCCCAGAGTCTGCCCCCCCCCCCCCGTTTTTGCCTCCAGCAGAAATGGAGGTTGCAGACTTGCACTGAGGAACAAAGCAGACATCATTTGATTTTCTTATGTACATAATGTGTCAAAGCTCCTTTGAATCCTATCTTTTTCTAGCTGATGCTTTCGGTGCCTTCACACTTCTCTCCACAGCAGCTGTGCACAGTGTTGCCGTACATATTACAATACGCTGCTTTATCCAAATGAACGAGTTGTAACATATTTTATTAACCACCAAATATATTTATTATCACGTAAGCCTTATTTTTTACTTCACTCTCTCTGGAATTAAGTGTAATTTTGCTGTCGTGGGTAAAGAAAATAAAGATCTTGAGTCTCATTTTGTTGTTTTTATGTAATATTATTTAAGGCTGAATAATTAGTTTGGGCTTTTAAAGCTACTAAAAAGTTACAGCCCCACTTTTTTCTGTCTAAATGAGGTAAAATGTGAACCTGGTTTGATGTCTGTACCTGTTGGAGAGCAGAGAGCAGCTGGTCTGTGTACCTGTGTGTGGCTACTCTGACAGGCGGTGATAAAGGAGACTGGGGATTAGCGTATCCCCAGCCCACCCAGTTCCCCACCTCCTGCCCAAAACCCCCCAAACAGAACCTCCCGTGGCGTTGTAAAAACTTCACCCTATTTTGCTTTGCCTCCATCATCCAGTCTAATTGGGTAAGAAGCCCAAGCCGTAAACCTCAGATCCACTCACATACGAGAGTTATGTGTTTCATGCCGTGCCAGCCGGCGGCTCTGGGTTACTAGGAACAGGCCTTGGTGGGATTCAAGGAGGGTGTTCCACTTCCCAGATGAAGTTCTGTTTCTCCCATCCAGAGCAGCAAGGGACGTGGGAGATGAGCCCGTGTTCGGAGGTCCGTTTCTGGCAGAACCACCAGAGAGCTCAGACCTGCACTTCAGCAGCTGTTGAGAAACATTCCATTGAGTCGCAGCAGAATAAACCTCATATCATACAGACACTTAATTTGTTTCACGGTGTTTCACAGAAAAAATCTAAGTCAAAGGTTTGAGATGACGTCTGACAATGAAGAAATAAAATGAGTGAGACCCATGATGATGATGGTACAGTGATCTGTACTATGTCAGATTCTACTGCGTCAACTTCGAGTTGATGGAGAGAAGACAGAGCAGTTAGAGAAAACGTGTTTTGGAGACGTTACAGTATATTTAAGTTTGGTTGAATCTATTCATACATCTAGAAATATCACATAGCTTGATGGTATCGCAGACCCATGTGTGCTTACTATTGTCCTTCTAATGTAGCTTGAACTTCGTCCAACGGGAGAACTTTATAGGACCGCACCTGTGAGCGCAACCAACAGTTCAGCTGAGGGAACTAGTTCATCTCTCAAACTAAAACAACCACAGAGGCCATCAATTATTTTTCTTCTCCTCTGGTTTCCCAGCAGATGTCCATTAAAAAAGCACCTTTTACCACTTCAATGTGTAGTCTAGGCTCTACAAAAGCACCGTTTATTATCAATTAAAATTCAGCATATTCGAAACATGTGTGATCCCTATTTTTCAAGCACTTTTATGCTTTTCTAATTTGAGTCGGGCCGAACAAAAGGGTACGAGAGCTATGCTTTGATATGCAGCGCAGAATGTTCACTCACATTTTCTCCTCGCTGGCTCGATGGGGTCATTGCGTTCATGAGCTCGGTTCACCCGAGGCAGGAGCGGGCTGACACGTAGACCTGCAGCAGGTAGAACGGAGACACTGCAGGCTGCAGTATTTCTATGCGGAGCCTCCGTCGTGTGTATCCAGAGGAGATTGGACACCTGTGGAACACATCAGCCAGCCGGGTGATTTAAGACCTTTGATTCATGACCCGCGTCTGTTATGGTCATATCACTTGGAACATCTCTTGAAGAGCTACAGTAGCAGCTCACACGCGTTGACTTCAGACGACCGGGGTCCCATAGCAGTATTTCCTAGTGAGGCCGAAGCAGCTGAGCGGTTTGATGGTGGTAGGCGGTGCTGACAGTCCTCTGGATGGAGAAAACGACCGAGAAGTGCTGTCACTTCTCTGTCTCGCAGTCATACGTGGCCTCTTCACTCACAGACCATCAGGGAGAAGCCAGAAACACATCATAATGAGTCATTCCATTTCTGATTCCACGCACTAAACACGCGTTTGTTTGTGTGAATGCATTAATTCATTCATTTCGTTTGATTCGTTTAATGGTACATGAAGCTTGCATGTCATAAAAAAACCCGCCTGAACTTGAACTGCACAGCTGTGAGTGCAGAAAGGTTGAGAGAACCACAGCATCCTCTGGTGTCGGTGCTGAGCTGCACAGAGCAAAACGTCAAGCAGCAACGTTGACTGGATGAAGTCTCACGAGCGATTTGTCTCTTCAAATCCATCAACAGATTTTCAAAAGACATTTCTTTTCAGGAAGCTAATAGAGGTTTTCCTCAGAAATATGGGCATAAATGGCAGCATCCATTTCCCTTCCAGTCTGAGCAATTGCTCTGGTAAACACTCCAACAAACTAACTTACATACTCTTACTGCAATGCCCTTCCAAGACAATAGGGGGCACTATACAGGAAGACCTGTGTACAGCTTGAGATTGTTTTGTATTTACTAAATACAGCAAGACAAAGTTTGATATCTGAGACTTGAGGGCACAGATCGGGCTAAGTATCTAGGAATCACGTGATCAAATGACGCAGTAACAAACCACATCCGCTAGATGGCAGCACACGCTCACGGAATCTGTTACCACCAACTTCCTGCAGAGGTGCAGCTGCTACATACTTTCACCTGCTCCCTTTTAATTGGTTTTCTAACAGACTCATGCAGCTTTTCGACAGCTTGTGACCCAATGGTCCGTTCTCTGAACCTTATTAGTGGCCATGCAGGGACATGTTGGGGAAAAGGAGCCGCGGTGCTGCCTGGGTTTATTGTCCTCTGGTGGAATTATCTGTCTAGGGTCCAGATAATTGAGCATGTAATGAACACGCTAAACGGCTCTACTCAAATGGACTGCTCACTGTAAACCCGTTACTGGGCCTGCGGTCACTTCCGCTTCACTGCTGCTGTCCTTATGTAATGATAAGGCTGGGACAACGTATGACCTCACACACGCACACACACACACACACACACGCTGCAAACTCAGCAACTTTCACTGCTCCGAGCAAGCAGTGAGTGGCAGGTGGGGAATGAGGGTAGAAAGTGCATCCTACCAACTTTTCTTTTCATGTCATGAGGTGACGATATGAACGAGCGACATCCTACTGTCCTCAGTTAACTGCTCCTGAATTTTGCATTGGTGTCACTAGTTTATTTCATGCGTAATGAGATCTAGACCACAACAGCAGTGTTTTTCACATGAAAGCTTTAATTCAGAGCGAAATTTCATGTGTTTGATTACAAGGATCCAGTGACCTTTACTGTCATCTGACCACACAGTTACATTTGGACGGAGGCAGGTTTGTGCGTGTGTGGTGGTGTGAGAGTGACACAGAAAACAAAAATAATAATAAATAATAATAATAAAGGACTGGCCTATTATTTCTGTACTACAGCGTGTATTTCTAAAATTCGCTGCTGGATCAGTTCTCCAGCGCTTTAGAGGTTTTTTAGAGGAGTAACAAATATTTGTCCTTTTCTGCGCAGATGACGTAAATAACATGTTGTTTAGTAAGTGGTTTTTTTCACGTGTCTTGTGTGTAGGTAGTGTCTATGCGTGTGTTTTTAGGGGAGGGGGGGGGTTGCTGCATATGCAAACGTTCGCCCACTTCTTCATAGTGTTTTATTTTTGGAACAGCACCCAGGCTGGTCAGGAATAGAACAGCAGTCGAGTGGAATGGGTTGACAGCCTGGAAGGCCGGTCTCTCTCTGTCTCTTATCCTCTCCCCTCCGCTCCTCCTCTCCAGACAGGGAGCGAGCTCAAGTTGCCCGGGAGTGTCTGGTCTAATCACTCACACTGGCTCCCAAAGCCACCATGACCCGAATCCATCCCTTCTCCTTTCTTATGCAATCCCTTCATCAGAGGGAGAGCGGGGGGGAGCGAGGGGGAGAGGCGCGTCTGTTCTAAATCTCCACTGCCCCGCTTCGGTTGCATGTATTATGCAATCTGCTTTAGAGGTTTAATCAGGGTGCTGGCAGACCACAGACACACAGAGTGAGAGGGAGGAGAGAGTCAGATCAATACCTGATCTGTCAGGGATGTTTGCACACGGAGCCGGTACCAGCAGACAGACAGCAGTGTAAACACCGCTTTGGCCTCCGCCTAAAACCTGCAGGGCACGCAGGGTCAACTAAAACCAAACCACCTATTTTAGGGTTGGTGGCGCTGATCCTCCTTGTTTCAGCACCGGAAGATCTCCGTAAAGCTCGAACAATATCAAGAGGTACATAATGAAGCCTGGAGTTAAGGATCTTAGCCCTTGCTCCAACAGATAGAAGATGCAAGATAAAAAGACATTTATTAAAAACGAGAGTAAATGGAGCTGTCTGCAAACAAATGCTCACTAATCACTAACACATACAGAAGTGATCCTGTCTTAATCAGTGCAGAAGTTCCAATTGGAAAATAAAGTATGAGCCATTTGTTTCATCAAAACACAATTAGGGGAACGTCTCCTGCCTCCAGACTGTAAAATCTGCTCTGTGTTGGCGCGTTCATTAATTCCTACATGGTGTCGCTCTGAGCGAAGTCCGCTTCCTCTCTTGGCTCCATTGTTTGCAGCCTCGGAATAATTTGCTCGTGTTAAAGCGAAGCTTTTAAACCCAGATTTCCCTCGCTCATCCCGTCTTTTCCCTCATTCCCTCGTTGTCATCTGGGAGTTTTTCTGAGGGGCTGCAAAAAAAAAAATCTATCTTAACAAGTCATTTGAATCTTGCACTGGTCTACTGGCAGGTGAAATTTTTCCCATGTTTCTAAAGTTGTTAAATTAAATATCAAAAATAAAAAATCCCAGATAAAACATTTTCCCTTCCTGGTTACCTTTGCTTTTCCTTATTACTCACAGAAATGCTTTTACATTGTCTGCGTAACTTACAGGACATTAAACCTTAATGACGCAGATGTTAGTGAGAGCAGTCATTGACCTTGTGCAGCGTTTCCAGCAGTCAGCAGCTTTCCAGTCTTTTGTGCTGGTCTATAATGCTGCTCCATGAGGGCAAGGGGGAGTGTTTTATGTTATTTATTTATTATGCAGTACCATATCTGTCCACTGTCTCCACCACACAGTGCCCAGCTCAGCTGCCTCTGGTCTTTCTTTGGACAAACACCCAGGCGCAGAGGAATGTTTTTACGATGAAGAAGTTCATCACCAGAGAGATCCAGGCCGCCGTAATGACTGCTTAACATCAGACATGTTGCAAAAATCAAATCAAGAGGCTCTCAACGATTACCGCTTAAACTCCCAGTGCACGTGCTGGTACGGTGTGTTGGTGCGTATTTAAAGAGCCTCAGTTTTGTCTTCGTGCCATCGGCGCCAGCCTGCGGGCTCGGCACTGCAGACAGCATTCACCTCACATGACCGGTTCACTCCGCTGAGCTTCCAGAGGACAAAGTGAAATGTATAGAGGCATGAAATACAAGGAGGGAGACGGAGGAGCCTGTAGGTTGCGGGGGTGTACAGAAACATCAAGGGGCTGCTGAAGCTATGACACATCAGGTCGGGTTTAGAGCAAAGAGGCTGGAGGACATGAGCAGATCGGGGGACAAGAGAGGAAGTCATTAGAGAGGTATCAGTGGCAGAATGTGTTCAGGGGGAGGGAGGGGGTCACAGGGGTAGATCAGGTTAGGGCATGGACTGAGAATACGGGGGACATGATAGGAGGTGTCCCTTAAGTATGGAGCTGCAAGCAGCCTACAGTTGGATGCAGCCCAGGAAAACTGCGCCTTGGTACATCGTGTTCACTCTCTCTTTCTCACACACACACACACACACACACACACACACACTGTGCACACGCGGGCCGGCACACCAACACTCCCACGCCCGAATTTGTTCAGAATTGCTGAGACATATTGACACAAATAACAGTCTAAACACAGAAAACAGTCTTTTAAGCCAGATACACCAGCAGAGTTTACCTCGCATGAGCAGTACCACAACCCAGTGAACTACTACAACCTGAGCAACAATTTCTGCATCTAATCGTCATCAGCATCACGAGATGTGATTGGAAGGTAATGCACCAGATTATAGCTTCAGCAATGTGGGAGATATTCCTGTAATCCTGCTCATTACATGAACTATTCTGCATAGGGACATGAACACATTATAATTACACAGTGCATGTTGTTCACATGGGGATCAGCACTGCAACAGAAAGCGTCAATTTTCTGCAGAAAATCAACAGCCTTTCGTGTTTGCAGATGCATCTTGCTTAATTTAATTCCTGGGTTAGTCTGGCAGCGGTGATGGAGTAATGGTGCCTGCTTTCTGTCTCTTTGAGGCTTTGCAAATGATCTTAGGCCATCAGCGCTGACGTCAACCGAAAAGCTGCACGCGCATTTTGGCAACAGGAGTAGCGAGCTAGTCGAGGCTAGCAAGCTGTCGCCAGGTAACATTTCTCCATGTTGCTCCAACCAATAAATCATCGAATCGAAAGCCGCTGTGATGAAATGCACTTCACTTAGCGAGTGCTCTTATAAAGCGCCAAACATCCCCGCCACACAGAGCACGTTCTGTTTGTCACCCGCTCTCCTTAAGATGACGGGATTCAGGAGGAAAAGAAGTCATTTACCAACATGTGTATGTCTCAGATCTGTTTCTGGTTTTAGGATTAAAGGAGGATTTGTTAGACTGTGTGTTTACTGATGGAGAACGGTGTCTACCCTAACCCTAACCCTAACCCTAACCCTCATAGGTGTCGGGTAAGATCACAGATCTAGACGCCGGTTTGCTTTTATGTGAATTGAACATTTGTTAAAGGCGACGTTGTGACTTTTTAAGAGTGAGTGTAATCGTCTATGAACAGTTTATTTGGTCTAAACGTTAAATCGAAAGGGACAAATCTGGGTCCCCTGCCTTATCCCCCCGCGCAGGAGCAGTCTGATGAAACCTAAATGAGTCTGAAAACACTTCGCTCTGTTAGAGAGTTGCAACGACACAGCACGTCCACTTAACAGGGGAAAGCTCTGTGTGAACTCGCAGACGGACGAACTGCGGGACGACTGCACTGCATGAATACAGATGCAGACGGTGCTAAAACAAAATGAGATGACTCACTGCTTTTTTAAGTTTCTCATCCAGGGTTGGAGGTAAAAGCTCGTCTCCAGGGAGCCCACCAATATGACTCTTCTTCATTCTTCCCCTCTTCTTTCCATCGAGTTAACCTCGGGCCAAACTCTTGTTCAGAAGTTTCTTGACTCTGAAGGCAGTTCTGCTGTGCATTAATTCCAGCTGCACCACAGCGGCCGCTAATGGCTGCGAAATCCTACTCCGTCGGTACATTATGTTCTTGCTTGTATGAGTTTGTGCAGGTTAAGACCAGAAAAGGTCAGTTCAGTGTATTTATTATCATTTATTTATATCTAGGTGCATAAAAAAACATAAAAGGATTGAATTCATGTATAAAGATTGCAACTGTCCAGTCTAAGTGCAGATGAGAACACACACGCATATCTGTATAGTTGATCCCGATGACTCACTCGTGCCCACTCTCCTTCCTATGCTATATTTGGACTTATCTCTAGGCTTCAGCTAAACATTCAAAAGTGAAACGAGGAGGAGGAAGAGGAGGAATATCATTTGTGTGTGTGTGTGTGTGTGTGTGTGGAGGCAGCCACAGCATGATTACATTGACCTGGAACAGTTCCCGCGGTGCACGCCGTGTAAACGGCGTGACGTCAATGCGTGCGCGTCAGAGCTGAGGAGACAGGTTATTTGCACACAGTGGTTCCCTGCTGGGTATTTACACAGTCCGTCGTGATGCTTTGAGTTTGGACTGGCTGTGGCCGTGCCAGCTCCTGATACGAGCCTGGTGTCTGGCTCGACTGAAGGCAATAAGTAGGATTACACTGGTTGCACCACAAGGGGGATTTGAAGGTAACAGCAGCGCTGGAGTCTGTAACACCCAAATACATCATCACCTGTTTCTGCAACTCTATCTGTCGAAAATATTTTAGAAGAGAGGACGAGAAGTTGAGGGACAAATCTACTTCAGTGTTTCAAAGCCCTCTTAGACCGCTGAAACACGGCCCCCCTCCTGCTGCGTCCAGCGCTAACCCTCGTTATCTAGTCTCCAATCCTACGCAGGAGTGAATCCGCTGTTTGTTACCTAACGGCATTCAGCTTAAACCCTGATGACAGACGGAGGCAGTTACTGTCTCAGCGCTGCCTGGTGACTCTCACCGTACTGTGACTGCATTACTGCTACACTTTCACTCCATCAGGTAAAATGCCAACACAGAGAGAGGGTGAACGTGCAGCTCTCGCTTTGCTGCAGGTGTGCGTGTGGATTCGCTGCATTTTAATTGGACAGGAGTCTCATAATTCAGATGTAAAATATAACTACCTATAATACCGGCTCACACCTCAGAGCTCTAAAATAGCTACAGTCAGTTAACGTGCAGCAGTTGTTCTGATTTTAGGGTTTTGCTTTTAAGCCAGAGAGCAGATGATTCCCGACCACAGGTGCAGCAACACAATTCCTGGTTTTTATTTCTCGGTAAGCTCTTTTCCTGTTGCACCTGTCTTGTCAGCCAGGTTCTGGCCTTTGCAGCAGTTCAGCGACCTCACCCTGCTCTGCACATCACCTGTTCCTCATTTCCAAACACTTCCCTCAGTCTATGCACCAGTTCATTCCGCGCGCTGTTTGTCAGATGGTCTGTTGTAGCTCAGTGTATATGAAATAGCTGTTTTAGCCGACTGAAATATTGTTTTCTCATCAAACTCAATCTGCAAACAGGGAGGTTCACTCTAATCAACCAGTCAGAGCTGGGACGTGAACCTCCTCCCACTGCTACTGTCGACATACAGCTAACATGTCATCTAACGTGTTCACGCCTGCAGAAGAGCAGAGACATAGAAGCGTCACACGGAGAACCACGTTTCTGTGGAGTGAATTCATTCGCAACGCTAAAAACTAAATTCTTAATTTGCTGTTTCCATCAACTGAATTGAAGGAAATGAAATGACGGCTCTTCCATTAGAAAAACAGAAAAAACATTGTCTAGGAGCTGATTAGTAAACCGTCCAGATGTTATTGTTCTTTTCTGTCACGTTAATGCTAGCTATATTTCATACCGCCTGTCAGTGGAGGGAAGTCATGTTTTCATGCATGAGCTGCACAGCGGTGATAGGCATGGTCTATATGGTTTCAACAGCAGGAGGGACTCGAGTGGCAGCTGGACAGATTGCAGAAACATTCATTTTTCCATATGTACTGGTCTGTCGACGTGCATCATTATAACAATTTATATAAAATCTAATTATTAAATATAAAAAGTAAGTGCTTCATCGTGCACCCGGCTAACGAGGCCTCTCTGGCCGATCCATAACTGTGTCATGACCTTCATGAACAGGGAAAGCCTCTTATTTATGTCCTGCTTGAGTGCGATTGATCCTCATGAGGATCAGAATGTGATATACAGTATTTTTATGTATGTGGGAAGAAAACACACCTGAACAATCCCACCCTGCCACAACACGGAGACAGACACGCCTCCGTAAAATGTTGCACACATACACGAGTGATCCCTGGTAACAGAGGAGTGGGGGGGGTGGGGTGGGGGGGCAGACCGGAGGGACATGTGTCTGTGAACAACTGTCCTGCAGCAGAGACGAGCCGCCAGGCTGAGAAACCATTTGAGATTAGTGAGTGAAGATGAGCTCGGTAGTGACAAGCACTGCCGTCAAAATACTTCTTTCCCTGTTCACTCTTCACTCCACATGAAGCTCGCCTGGGTCTCCTTCTGTGTAGGTGGGTTCAAACAGGAATATCCAGAATATGTGACATCAGTACTGTACCACGTCTTAGAGGAAAATATTGTACTTTTCACTGCAGCTATGAATAATAGTCGCTTTGTGTATTTTCACAGCGAGAAACCTCGTGGATCAGATGACCCGGTAACTCGGGCCACGTTTACCTGCAAGTGAGCTGTGAGCAGCGAATAAAACCACCCACTCTCTGTTTTCTCATTATTTGGTTATAATTGAGAAACATTTGCAAAAGTGTAGTAAGATTTACTACACTTTTGCAAATGTTTACGAGGCAAAGAAGGTAAAAGTACACGATGCTAGAGGTCTGAATACTGTTGTTATGAGATATATTTATATATAGAGTCAGTGGTAATGGGATGCTTCTCTCTCGCGGCAGCTTCCATTATGTTATTTCCGCTTTCTGTGTTCTCTCTCCTCCACCTCCCCCCCGTCAGCATCACTTGTTGCCATGGGAAGAACATTGCTGACATCACACTCATTATGCAATTCCATCAACTGGAGCGGAGCGAGTTGCTTTTTTTAGCAACTGCTCAGAAACAACCGGTCATTCAAGCCTGCACATCTGCCCTGAGTGTGTGCGTGTGTGTGTGTGTGTGTGCGTGTGACTGCAGTGGTGCGTGAATATGCAAGTAAGCAAGTCTGCATGTTTATGTCTGATACAATTACCCAGAGGAGAGAGAGAGAGAGAGAGAGAGTCACAAAGGGCCAAAAAGAGAGAGGAGAGAGAAATACTGCAGTAAACCAAGGACAGAGCGCCTCTCAAGTGGAGGGATGATGCACATCCTCCTACTCACATGTCCTGTGTTTTTGTAAGGCAACGATGTGCTTTCCTAGCCCCTTATCACAACATTAACCACCAGAATTAAAAGTCTAGCCCCAAAGAAACAGCTCCTCTGACGAGCCAAGGTTAGCTTTGCTGCATTGAAACATATGTTTCCCATAAGGGAGTTCTACCCTCCCACTGCTATAAGGCAAAGACATTCTCAGATGCTGTGTCACGTTGCGATATTGCATTTGCCACAAGAGCAGCAAAGCTAATATATGTCCGAGCTGCTTCGACTGTGCACACAGAGGCTTCGGATGCACTGGAGGAAAGTGTTGGTAGGTTGTGTCTGCCTGCCATGCAGCCCCTGGAGTGCTGATACAGAGAACAGTCTATCTCTCCGCCGCTCTCTGCTTCACACAGACAGAATAGAAAACAGGAGGACGAGGACTGGAGCGGAATCCCAATATTCCTCCTGAGGCGCCTCCTTCCTGTGCTGAGGTGCAGGCAAAACAAAAGAAGAACGTCTGGGTTTCTGTTTCTGTCCGTGCGCCCCGAAAGCTCTGTCAAGGTTTCGCCTGGCTTGTTGGCGCTAGAGAGGCCGTTTTCAACCAGCAGCAGGTCGTCCAGGTCCATTTCCACACTTCAGACAGGACACGTCACATCAATTAGGCAAAAGTTATTGATAACTTCTGCTCAGCTGCCTCAAATCAACTGATCCTTTCCACGCTCTCATATTTATCGAGGACACACACACATACAAATGTCCTTGGGGTGAAATGACTAGAGGAGATCGTCTGTTTTGCAGCCTCCATTAAAGAAAGCTATAATTATCTCACAACCAAATCAATACATCTCAGTTCCTTTAAGTGAAAGCGGGGGGGTGGGGGGTCGTATTTGAGGTAAGACTAGAATGAGCCATGGGACTCAGCCTGAAAGTAAGATTTATGGAAAGGCTGTGTTCATAGCTGATTGGCTCTAATTGTCTCCCAGCTAAGCAAGAATCTCATTCCGCCAAATGAGCCAGCGATCAAAATCAAATTCATTTATTGGCTGGCGAGCGCAGAGAGTCTCTTCACTCTCTCTCTCTCTCTCTCTCTCTGTTTTTTGGTGGGATGAATAAAAAACGTCAGTGTAACAGCTGTGCGGCTGAAGATTAGGAGAGAGCAATTAACCAGAGCCTGGTCGCGGCTTCTAACTCACTCTGTCGAAGGAACAAACCAATTTATGTGCAACTTCAGAATATCAAAACGGAGGTCCTCCAGATAATCTCACTAACAATGTCTAATTTGTCATCATTATCAGAATCGCCACAGAAAAGTTAGAGCTTAGTTTGGCTGGTGTTTTTATATTTCTTTTTCTGTTATTATTCCATAAACGCTCACGCATTCACTTTCTCATAAGATTACTCCTAACAACACTGAACTATTGATGAAAGTTTTCAAACCAAACCTGGCAACGCTAAAAGATTCCTATCTGCCCTACAAAGAAGACAGTGAACAGAGATGGGCACGTTACATATTAGGAATATTACACCTTGAAACTATGACTAGTGCATCGCCGTCTACATGTCAAACAGATAACTTCCCCATTATGTGCTTAAACTCTGTGAAGACACAGACTATGAAAACCAGCAGAATAAGCAGGCTGTAACTGTAAAAACAGGCTTCGCAGCATACGGATAAAGACATGGAGAGAGTTTAATGCATGTCTAAAAGTTATAAATCACACATCAGCTTAAGAAGAAAATAAACCAACATTTGTGTGTCGACTTACACAGAGCAGCAACGTTACTCTTCATGTTTTAGCTTTGCTGACTCCTGGACTGAAGCTTGAACCACCACACATGAGTCAAATATTTAAATGAGCTTGAACTCCAAACACAAAGTGTCCCTGATATTTGCTCGTGTGCAGCACAAACCTTTGAGAGTAATTACTTCTCAGGCACAGGGGTGGACAACCCTGGGCACGTGTGTGTTTGTCTGAGTGTCCTCTGCCAGCGTGCGAGCACACTCAGGACTGTCGACCTTTACGGCGGCTGTGTGTGGAGATTAAGCCAACGAAAACGTAGACGAGGCTGAGGCCGGTGTCGTGTTGGATATTAGACTTCATCCTGTCTGCAGATGAGCTCCACACATCGCTGAGGTGTGGGAACCTCTCCTTGTTGGTGTGAAAGCTAAATTGCTGTGCTGGGAAATTCACCCTCATTTGAATGCGTTGACGTCGGAGGCGAGATGAGAATCAGTATAAACAAAGCTTAATTAAAACGGGACTGAGTTTGTTTTTTATGCCTCCCTGAATAACTGAGTGTTGTAAATGGATGGATAGGAGCGTGTACAGGGGAACATGTATGTTACTTAGTTCTCACACTTTCACACGTCTCGTCATGCTCCCTGCACGCCGCGCACACGCAGCGCCGGCATACACACACGTGGCCTGTAGCTCAGCAGGAGTACGCTGCATATCATGTTAACATCAGGAAAATATCCCAGCGTGTGATTTAAAGTAGGAACTTGATTTCTGGAAACAAATAAAACTGTCGCTGGTGTGATTGACGCCCTGTAGCTGCATATACTCTGATCATGAGCTGCGCGGATGAGACGTTTGATACCACACTCATCTGTCCTTTAAATATGAAGTTACAGGAGATGGTCATGGATATATACACGCAGATGGTGCATCGGGGCCCCACGCTTCCTAGTGCATGCAGGTGTATGGAGACGTTGATCATTGATCAGGCATTCCTGTCCTGATCACTCGTGCACGACCTCCTCGTGTTACTCCTCCTCTATCATACCACCACCGTTCCGTTGATGAACATTAGTTCTTTGTTTGTCCAGTCACTGCCCTTCCCAGTCTGTGCCAAAGCTCCTCCCTCGGCTGATGGTGTCTGGTTATTTTTTCCACCGCGTCGGGTGAACAGGGCAGCTGGATTGCTGGCTATTTCACCTCATCATATGATAGGCCAGTGCTGTCATGGGTGCTGTTTTCAGGGCACATAGTTTCTGACAAGGGGAGCGGAGTGACGTTAGCGAGGCAGTGGCCCTCACTGGATCTATTAATAGGTGAGAGCTAAAAGAGAATTCATGTGTGGGAAGACTTTGCCCATTTGTGAGTGCGCCTGCAGTGGGAACGCAGCCCTTTAAAAGCCAAGGTGAGATAAGATAACATGAGTATTCTGGAATCCTTTCCCCACATAAACACACAAACTAACACTAAACACACATAACACACACATGTGACCAATTAGTTCTATTACAGGCACCTTGGCTCCTAAGGGTGAGTTCAGGTAACTTTAGTCCCTAACTATTATGGGCTCCCTTAATGGTTCCCTACATTCATACACACACACATGGCAGAAAAGTCACAAAGCAACACCTGTGAACACGTCTCACATTATTTGGGTTTATAGTCACTTTCTTTGTAGCTAAGGAACTTTTTCCCGCTGGTCCTGAACATACTGACACTGGCACTAGGACCTCACGTTATCGATGCCCCAGAGTTTAAACATTTTTCAGAAGGAGAATTTGAATCCCATTTGTGTTGTTTTGTGTAACACAGTGAAACAAACAACATGCAACGTGATGAATGAACCTCTGCTGTGTGCGGTGCTGAGGGTCACATGGATCCAAATGCTTTGCAGAAACATTCCCAGCATTAGGATTGCATCTGTAGAGCGTCTGGTATTGTCATTTTGTCCTTCGTGAAACGGGAGACTTGTTTCATATTGTGTTTAGGCCAGAGATGAGATTACAGCGTGCACTCAGGGCTCGGACTCAGTGGCTGATCACTGCACGCCCCACACTATTGGCCAGACAGAAATACAGGAATGTACATTACTCACACCTCTTTTTTCAGCGCGTGGTCGCGTCTCTCTCATCTGTCAGAGGCAAACACGAGAGGAACACACGGTGTGTCTGCGTGTGTTTGTGTGAACCTTTGGCTTTCTTGCACCTGCTGTGTTTCATACTCACTGAGTCTTCTAATCAGCTGTGAGGTCTCCCAACCAGGGAAAACAACCGTGAGAATAGAACATCTATTTACAACCTGAGCCCCACTGTCCAATTAATCACTAGGCAGCCAACAGGCCTGCTAAAATTAAAGAGCAACTACAGCTGCCACAGCGAATACAGAGCCAGGGCGAGAGAGAGAGGGAAGAAGAAAAGAGAGAGAAGACCTGAAGGGGCGAATTAGTGAATTCAAGTTAGTTCAGAGTGAGGAGGACGAGCAGAGGAGAAGGAACACGGAGACAAATACGATACACGCTGCTGACCCATCAGTGACTTTTATGAATTTATCACGAAAAAGGGGGTCAGCACAAGTGCCCGTTTATTTTTGGATGCTGGCAGAGGCACATATCTTTCACTTCCAGTGAATTCAGACACTTTCTTACACACGTAGCTCTGAGACACAAATACACACACACACACATTAACAGAGTCCCCGAGAGGCTGGCATCGGCTTAGCCCTCAGGGTCCAAACTAATTTGCTCACAATCTAACATAATAACTCCCCCCAAAAACTGTCTAAATACTCACTGTGCTGCAGGGCACAACTGGGACATAATGAGATACTCTGTGTTTCTGTGGGTCTGAGCGTGGGCACATTAAATGAACGCGTGCATTCACGCAGGCACGAAGCTTGTCGTGGTTCCTTTTCAACTTTTTGAATCAGGTCTCGAGCATATATGGGGTACTTATTAAAACGTAGATGTTGAAATGGTCTCACCAATAATTCATATGTAGTTATACAACCAATTCCTAATAAAAATAATAAATAAATGTAGATATGCAGAGAAACAAAACATCTACATATAAATAATAAACTCATGATCAAACACTTAAAAAAGTTTTTTAAACGTTTGTTTATCTACATTTTTTGTACTTTTCTTTATTTTTTTGTCACATATTCTAAATTTTACTTATTCATTTCCATATTTTGTCCAGAAACGTTTGACGGTAGAGATTATAAAGCGTTGTTGTTACAATAAACAAGCGATGATGCTATATTTATGTTCTCACATAGGTGAGAAACGAGTCAGGTGACAGTAAACATAATTTGACTTTCCTTCATGTGTACTTCTTATTTACTGTAACCATAATCACAGCTGTTTACTGTTTCTCTGGTCACTAGTTGGCTGTACTTGCTTTGGCAACACCAGTGACTTTGGTATCTGTGAGGTAAATATTATAGTTTTTGATGAGGTGAGAAACGCGGCTTTGTGACGGTATAGTTTTCAGGTACAGTGGAGGTTTGGTGGCTTCTATCCCAACTCCCACACACCCAAACACACGTATATATAGGTAAAAACTGGAACAAAGAGAAAAGGAGAGAAGAAGAGTGGCGACAGATTTGACCTGCGGGTGTCTGTAACGTCGTCACCGTGCCTAACTGTCAAGTCTTAGTTCGTTTACTGCTGCTGCGCTGAGCTTTGTGTCCCAGGTAAACTATCCTGCACCCTCATCCTCAGCTGCCGGGAAGGAACGCATTTGCATGATCCTCCTGAAAGAGCTGCGGTAATCATTGCTGCCGTGTGGGTTTCATTCCCTCAGTAAGTCACGGCGTCGTGGGATAACAGCACAGAGCGGTGGACAAACCCAGCGTGAAGCCCATAGCTCGTTGCTGTTGTGTAATTCGGCCTGCACATTCACGCCGTGATCCTATGATACAAAATGAACAGCTGAGGTAAGCTGAAACAATCGCTGGAACGAGCTGAGCGGCACTTCTCGGAAGAAAAGTGCTGCCGCGCTGTAGATTAAATGACTAGTTCGGCCTGTCGAGGGATGTGAGGTGTGAGTGGAAACACTGACCAAATCAACCTGAGCCGCTGAGCCCAGGGTCCGTTGACCTCCGCGTCTCTCGTTTCTCTCCTGTTCACTTGACACTGGCTGTCAGTCACACACACACACATGCACCATCCCTGTATGTCTCACTGGTGAAGAGACTGCTCTCATTCATTCCACTGTAACCTTCACCACCTCCCTACATCACATCCTCCTTCCTCCAAAACAAGAGATCAGCTTACTTTTTGTTTTTCTCCATCATATTATACTTTACTGCGCTTTGCGGTGCACGACCTTCACAGGCCGGAGAAACAGAGACAGACATTGAAATACGAGCTTGTGGAAAAGGTGGAAAAACAACAATGATATTTACATCGGAGGTTTTAAGTTGGCGGTATCTCTTGAGCAGCTTACAACAGCTGAACAGACAGAGAGCCGGTTCTTTTGTTCAAGGTAACTTTGACAGGTTGCACGACTGCTTATTACTGCAAGAACCGGACCCGTGACCCTTTGTTACGGAGTCGTCTCCCAGACAGTGAGCCCAGAATGCAGTGCATTTCATTTGCTGTTTCTACATTCAGTGCGTATATTTGGGACTTATTATGAGTGAGCAGAGGGCTTCAGTGTCTTGGCCACTGACAGGCCGGAAACATTCCAACATGGGAATTCCCAGGAGACGAACCAGAAACAGCATCTGAGATATTATTATAGTCAGTGATTGCATCTATTACAATCTAAGATGGACAAAGTCGTTGTTTATTGTATAGCAAAAAACTGGATTTAGAGTTTTCCAAAAATAAGCATCAACATTAAAAAGGATATAAAGACGGATCTCAGTGTATGGTTGTGTGTGAGTATACAGTGCATTTGTCTAGTAGCTTGTCCAGTCTCCTATGTACAATTGAGAAGAGTTACAAGGATAACAAGCAATAAAAAATGACTGACAACCAACCTTTAAAAACACTGTCGCACAAAAACCCAAAACAATACAACCACCAGCTAACGTAGGAGTAATAGAATTTTTTTTGTTAAATCCAGTCAAAACTCTGGCTGCAGCGTTCTGGATCAACTGGATTTCAGTGCATCCTATCAACAGTGATTTGCCGTAGTCAAGTCTAGAAGTAACAAATGAATGGACTCTAATAATTATAGAAATTTTCCTGAAGAAGAAGGCAGTTCTGGAGATTTCTTTTATGTAATGGATGAAAGATAACTTGATCAAGATTCCTCACAGCAGTGTTCGAGGGGATAATCTGACTGGACAGCTTGTCTCTCATGGGGACCATGGGGACCAAGTGGAATAACTTCAGTGTCTGAATTCATGAATAGAAAGTTACAGGACATCCAGGCCTTGAAGAGTTTTCTTATATTATTGCCCAATGGAGACATGCAGAAAAAAAAGAACTGGTCCAAGCACAGAACCCTGTGGGACGCCATACTTAGGGTCATTGGAGGACTTATCATTAACATCTATCTGAGAGATAAGATGTAAACCAGCTTAGTGTTGTTCCTTTAAATCCAATGAGATGGTCCAGTCTGTGCAATAAAATGTTGTGATCATCAGCACGCATATGTTTTTACTATTGTAGCACAACCACTCTACTAGTCACAGACAATACAGTCAGGGGCGGAGAAACAAGTGGAAAAAAGTCTTTTCTGAGAGCTATTTTTTTTTGGAAACGTTAGGTGGAAACTTAAATTAGTTGGAACAACCACACAAACATGTCCAGCTGAATTTGACAGTGATACAGCAAAGTTGCTATAACATGCATTTTTCTTCAACGTCCTAACAGTGTGATAGTGGGTTAGCAGTAAGTAGTGAAGTGTGTGAGTACTTTCCTCCAGGCTGAGCTCAGAGAAAGGATGGAATTAGAAACAGTCGGGGGCTGAGTAGAGCTAATTAGGAGCGACATGGTCTGGTCAGTGTCTTACGGCCCAGCTGACTGTGAGCTGCACAGGTCAGCTACACAGCCAACATCTACACACTACGTGAATTCATGATGTAGTAGTGTACACATTCCAATGTATTCCTTAAAATCATCACATAGACTCAGAAAATATTAAATGTTTAGCTTATATATGTGCAGCAGTTTAGGCTATGTCTTTTTTTTTTGTCTTTCAGCAAATTATCAAATGTAAAGTGATGGATCCAAATTTTGGATTTCCATATACATTATGCATACTGCTATGACGCTTAAACCAGTAGTACTTCATATACAATTGCCTTTCTGTAATTAGTTAAACACCTTTATGATTATTCATATATTTCTGCTACATATATATGCTTCATATATTTCCTACACTTAACTACTTTCATTTTGCGCTTCAGCATCTTTCATCTTCTTGGCTGCTTTACGTTCTCACACTTCAACTACTTTCGTATCTTCCATTTCAACTGCTTTCATGTCTATTAATCAGCTGGTTTCATCTCTTATGCCTGAACAATTTTAATCTCTTACACCTCGACCTTGAACTACTTTTATTTCATACTGATATTCATTATTTTAATGCTTGCCTCTCTGAAAACGTGTCCCTTTTTCTAGTTGTTTGTTTGCCTATAGCATTTTATATTATAACATCTACATAGTAAAACGATCGTCCTTCTTCCTGTAAAGGATGATCAGCATAGCTTTGAGCTGAATTTAAAAAGAAGGCTACTGATCGATACCTGAAATGCTTTTTGTCTGTATGCAATTATGTAGCAGAGCTTGTTATTTTGCTTTTTTTCCGTTAGGTGAATCATGGTGTGCATCCATTTAAGGTCAGGCTGTTTGACTGGCCTGACATGACCTTAGTTCACTCCATCAAACGTCGTCTGTTAATGGATCTAAGAAAACCTTCACAGACCGAGAGCTGCACTTTTAAATCCACGCCGTAACAGAATAATGGCTTGTTCACATATCTTATATCTAGAGTTACTAGCTTTTCCTGCATTTCACCTGTAACCCCACTGCTTCACTGATCACACGTTGGGGCAGAATACTAATGTGTTGCTGTTAAGTGGGAGGAAGTTGGAGTTGAATGTGATCATTAATTGCTAGTCACAATGGCGTCCATATGGAGAGGGCATGGCTGCGCATAAAGAACCAGTGCACAATGGACCAACCATCTCTCACAATCAAAGCCGGTCGGGGGGGGGCGTGCTCTCTTCTGTAATGTGCAACATGACAGATTAGGCAACAAATCACACATCAACAAAATCACTTTGTGTTGAGGAAGAAGAAGAGGAAGAGGGGGGAGGATGGGGGTTATTTGACCCGCACAAAGGACGGGGGCAGTTAGTGTGTTAGCAAGTTGAATAGCTGCCAACTTCTCACACACTGAAAGACACAAGGACAAACATAAGGAATGCACTAAAAAACTAAAAAGGCAGCGCGATGCAAACAGCCCACTGTTTCCACAAACACTGATCCCCACCCTTTATGTGATCCAAGAGGGCTTCTCCTCGGTGAGAAAGCAGCTCTCCAAGGATCAAAACTTGGAGTCAGCATGGAAACAAATCATTCCCTTGCTACCGGAGAGAAGCTCAATTAGATGCACTGCCTCAAACAGACTAGAATTCAATTATGTAAAGAACAAGTTACGGTTGAAGGATGGAAATAAACAAGATGCTCTGATGTTTTATTCATCCCACACCCTAGAATACCTCCTGCATTAAATAACAGCAGCAGTCGGATTCAGCAGAGTTCAGGTCTGTTTTTTTCCCATGCTGTTTGCATTTAAGTCATCACATTAGAGGGATAGCAATTTTCATATTTGCAAAGATTGGTGTATATTTAATCATGTGACTGCAGGCAGCTATTAGAGTTACCCAGTATCTGCAATGTTCTGATAGGTAGTTAAATAGAAAGTTTACCCTGGACTACAGATCCTAGCATCTAAAATACTAATCAACATTAATAGGAAGGGTACGAACTGTCAACTGTGCAGCGTAATATTAAGAGTAGAAAATTCAAGATTCAAATCACTTTATTTATCCCAGAGGTGAATTATTTTGTCATGTTATAGCAAGAAACATAAGCAGAAAACACCAAGATAAAAACGAAATACTTAATTTACAAAGTAAAAAAATATAAAATAGGTAAAAAATAATAAAAGTGAATCAAAACTATGTCATTTCCCGTGTGTGATATACCGAGTATCGACTCCTAACCTTTAGGGGACGGGTTGTACAGTTTGATGGCCACAGGACGAAATGATCTCCTGTGTCCAGTCTGTTAGTGTCGGTCATCCTGTGCTGCCTACCTCAGTGTCAGACACACTGGAGTGGGCAGTGAGGTAGCCTACGTGTCGACCAACATGTTTTTCTCCCAGCAGTAAAAGCCAGATGGCGTTGAATGCACTAGAGAAATCAAAAAAACACAATCCCCACATTGTATATTCACCCAGTAATGTGGTTTTACAAGTAGAAATCTAATACTTATAATACAAACCCTTGTTTGTGCATATATGCTGCCTTTCTGGACATAAGTGCGTGGTTTGGAACATTATTCTCATCCAGAGGGTTTCTGCTGTAATGTGATGTCCTGAGCTGTGCGTTCTGACCCTCACAGCTTGTGGCATCAGTTTAGCATGCAGAGCAGCAGTTCTTCAAACGCCCACCACCAATGAATCATGCACACTCTCACACACATACACGCAGAAAACATTTAATCTTATCCGCTTAGCCGACAGCGCGTTCATTTTACACTCCATAAAAGCATGAAGAACATTGCATCAATACGCTGTATAACACAATCACTTTGCTGAGCCCAGCAGATAAAAACACATCCAGAGAAAAGTAAATACAGTAGTTAATCATCGTAAATGGTGCGCGCAGTGCCGTATAAATTCTCACGTTTATAAGCGCATACTGTATGTGGCCCACGCCTGCACTCTGGTTAGACTTAGACAAGGAGGAAAAGAAACTCTCATATGTTCAGCACACCTTTCAGGCCTTTCTTCCTGCAGCTGCGGTGATTCCCAGAACAACTACAGCAAACATATACTGTACTACTAATCAAACACTCAGCAGGGTGATTATGTCCTGACAGAGAGCACAACCTGTCAAAATAAAAGCGAGCTCCTGCTATGAGGAAATGACAGAGCAGTCGTGGGAAAGTAATGCATATTTAAATGTAGTATGTGTGACACTAATGGTATTCTCACTGCGGTGTAGATGCTTTTTTGTCCCACACCCTCATTAAAACTTACCATGGGGTATTCTAACATTGTCACACTGCATTTACAGCATGGTCTGTAGTTTGCAGGCTATCATTTCCTATTTATATACCTCTGGCAAAAAGAAATTCATATGTATAGCTGCTAATTTCAAACAAACCACATGAAGTATCAAGTCTCCATAACGTCAAAAATCTTCTCTCGGAACACAAAGTCAAAACAAGAAGAGAAACTGCCTTTTAAAGGAATATTTACTACAGAGGCCTATAATCATTCAGCATTAGTATCGCCTTCCAATAGAACATCATGTTTGTTAATAGACGTTTATGAAATTAAGAGGATAACTGATCATTATAAAAATGACGGTAACACAGCTGAAGACGTGTATCTGTTCATGGAGAAGGTGGTAAAGCCTGTGTGTCCAAACCTTTGACTGGAGCGTATGCTAGTTGCTTCACCCCAGGGCTGCAGAGTCCAATGTCCAATAAAGATTAGTATATTTTTTTGGCTTAACTACAGAAGAAAGGTTTGCAATATATAATTAAATAATACGTTACTTTCTATATAAATGGACTAAACGTGATAGAAAACACAGAGTTGACAGAAATATGAGAGAATTGAGCTTCCCACCGCTGTTCTCAGTACTTCAAACGCATCTCAGCAGCTGTCACTGCAAAGATTCACACACACACACACACACACACACACAGACAAACACAGGGCTAAGTCAGAGCGAGTCACCTCAGAAGGTCAGTGTATGGAAAGATGGAAGGTGACACCTCCTGACACAGTCCCCACCCTCGCTGCTCTGTATCCCCTCACAAAAGAGCTGAACAGTGAGGAGGATGCTGATGGTGGAATACAGAAACACATACGCACGTGTCCCCGAGTACCAGTCAGGAGCCACGTCTCATCTCAATACGCCGCAATGTGTTGCAGATTGATGTCTAGCTGAAACCCTATACGCTCTATTACGTTGTCAGGCAGATGTCAGCGGCTTCGAGCAGGGCTACTCGTTTTCCCGCCGATAGCCACGCCAGCAGATAGAACTTCTATCAATTTGCTATAGCAGGAACTGTAGGCTATTAAAAAGAGAAAATATCTCTGGCCCTGCAAAAAGGCCGGCATATGGGCGGAGTACAGGAAATAACAACAATTTCATGAAAATGCGTTACATGCAACTTGATCCCACCAAGCTGCTGATGAAAAGCCCACCGCCGCTGAGGCAGAAGGAGAGTAGCCCGAGCGCAGAGAGCACAGGCAAACGCTCTCACACCCCAAGTGAATAATAGAGTCACACCGTGTTAGATGTCTGTGTTGCCTCTCCGTTGGTGTCTGGTACACGACTCTGTTCTTCACCAACAGATGAGACATGTATGCGAAGGAGCATATGCATGAATGCAGACTCATCCCTCCCTGTGGTTACATAATTCAGCAGCGAGTGCTCCACCTTTCTCTGCACCCTGCTCAACCTCCTCCTTCACCCCCTCTGGTACCCACCACAGGGTTTCCCTCTGTCTCCTCACCTCAGATCCCTCCCTCATGTCTCCTTCCACTCTGTCATGTTCCTCTGTTCTCTTAGGATCTCCCGTCCTCCTCCTCCTCCTCCTCCTCTCCGTCCATCAAATGGTCGTATATATTTGCTCACCCACTGCCGTCTGCTAGGGCGGGGCTTTGAACCCAAGGATAAAAAAGAGTTGATCCTGTAATGAGAATCTTAATGCCGAGAAACTGTTTGGCTCTCACTCGCACACACACATGCGCTCACACAGACACACACAGGGCTACTGGGCTCACAGCTCGGCTGCATGTCTAATGCAAGCTATTTTGAAATACTGCAGCTGCGTGAAAGTTGAAGTTAAAGTGGTTATGCAATTTGAAAGTATCGCTCTCGCTTTTTACGGATAGATTGCTTATGTCCAGATCACAGAACTGGCCTTTTTGACAGAAGCGCACATCTGACATGGGTGTTAGGTGTGATGACAAATGGTCAACAGTGAGTCAACACTCATTAATGAAGCTTTTACTGTGTCTAGTTAATATATCTTGGGCCTTTTTTTATTACTAAACCAACTCTAATAAGCCCAATCTTTTGCCATTGCAGGTATTTCATTCCAGAGGATAAAAAAACACTTTTTAACGTACAGTTTGATTCTAGATGATTTTATTTTCTTGGTGGTATCTTTGGTTAGTTGCCTTTGTGTGCTAATAAGCCACTCTGGTAATCTTAGTTTGTGTTACTTCGACTAGTCTCCTTTTAACAACAATGAGCTGTTGTGAACCAGAATTACTTTAAATAATGTCTCCTGTGGTTTCTAGGTTCAGTCAAATACTGTTTTGTTGGAAGGCACAAATTCAAACCCCATTGGAGAGAGTAGTGTCGGTCTTTAATGTGTTTCACTGTATTTACTTTGCTTGGAAGATGCTTTTATCCAAAACTTACAAGGAGCTAACACTGTGCGTCTGGCTCAAGGACACACCTGGTAGGGATGGACTAAGAGTCAAAAGGGGTTTCGAACCTGCAACTTTCTGCATCCTAGTCTGTCGCCTAACCCACTGAGCATCAGGTAGGCCAGATCTATTTCCTCAGAAGAATGCAGGAGCGCAAAATAGCGTGTCAGTAACTGTAGCCTGTGCACTTGGAGATAAAGAGTTCACATCATTGTCTAGAAAGCACGAGAGAAGGTAGGTGTTGTGTTTATTCTCAGATGAGAAGGTATGACACATACAACACCTTTGTGGCACAGCTCATGCAGTCAATTGCCAGCACTAGCAAGGCGGCGGTGCATTGAGTGGGACAACAATAGTAAATATGTGAAATCATTTCACGCTAGACACGAAACAGCAGGAATTTTCATAGATGCCAAAGGCTACGAGTCATAAAAGACACCAGATGGGTCAATATTGCGGTAGGACTTGGCGCTGGAGTAGTGGAATGAAAGTTATATCGACCCATAGAGAGGCTGATGTTACTCCAGCCCATAGATTTCCCAGCAGAACTTGCTCTTGACGAGGCCTAAAAATGGCACAGATGTGAATCTCTCCAATCCACCTTGACCTTTTGCTGAATAGCGTGTACTGTATCAGAATACCTGGTACTCTCTCTGCTAGTGAAATATTTAAACTGCAGCAAAAGGCTTTTTCGCCGCTCTCTTTACTTAGAGAAATAAGACAGGGGCATGAGGATCTATTTTGATGTGGGGCATAAATGAAACATTTCGGCAGGGTGATGACAAAAAAAGAGCGTTTTGGTAACGTCTTCACATTTATGATTTACTGCCTCTGCAGTCGGAGCTCTATCATTCTCTCCCGCTCAAAACAACCTCACTGAATTTTTTTGGGGGGGAGCAAACACTCATATCTGTTCTCAGCGTATCTGTCTTCCTAATCAGTTCTCATTCCACCAGCTATTAAAGTAACGTGGAAGGGCAGCATTAGCAAAGGCAGATGACTAGTGATGGATAGTTTTCCTAATACTCCTCGGAGCAACTGACTGGCCACATTTTAACTGGACTTTGTTTATCAGCGTAATTCTCCACCAGTGAGTCATCTTGGGGTGGTACCCGCTCTAAATATAATCATACAGAAACAGAGCAACCCCTTTTATTTGACACATACAGCACATCTCACACTTAAACTGACTCAGTGAAATCATACAAACTACTTAAGATAGCAATCTGTGGCTCACGGCTGATGTTTCCAGTGTATCTATAGAAAAACAACAACATCTGATCATTCATTTTTAAGCTATATCCCATATGTAAAACAGGAATAGCTTCAAAGGTGAGGAATACCTGTTAAGTCTAAGCGTTTACCATATACGCTATCTGAAGCTGTCTCTTGATAAAGAGATCATTAACATTAGCATTTGTGATGTAACGTGTAACTTAACAAAACAATGTTAGTAACACATATAACCTTTAAGCTGGTTACGTAGTCAGTAAGCTAACATCTGCAGGTTATGTAACGGCAGACAAACACAGTTTAATCCTTTCCTTGGAGTTTTTTTCATGCAAAGTTAATGAAATATGCCGTGCAAACTGTTGAAATAACATTTATCACTCTGGTATATGGAACGCTAAAAGATGATGCTTTCAGCAAAGACATAAAAAGGATGACTTTGACACAATAACATGACATCAGCATTCTAGATAATGTGTTTTTCTTAATATATATTTAAAAAAAGAGTATCTGAAAACCATGTTTGAAAGATACAAATTCATTTTTCCCCAAATAGGCCAGTGTGGGAAGTAGGCTGCTCCCGACAAATATGACACAGAATAATACCTCTCGTGTCCTAATGCTGCTTAAAGCGCTGTGTACTTTGTTGTACCCTAATAGCAGCAACCACCAAGATGCACAAAATCTCAACCACCCCTCCTCGTATCACTGTGAGTGAAACTCTGGATACAGACTGGCCGAAACAAACGCAGCTTTATCTCTATGGTGCAGAGGCAGGAGCAGCTACACACAAACAGAGATTAGAGAGGAGACTGCCGGCGTTTCCTATTATTAGAGCAGAGGTTTATAGTTGGAGAAAGCTGCAGGGAATCACTGAGATTAAATTACACAGACGGGGAACATCAAATACAGGAGAAACTTTCCAGGCTCCTGAGAGGATGGTGGTGCTCGGATGAGTCGGGAATAGAGTGGGAGAGATACTGGAGCGGCGTGCGAGAGAGAAATCACACTGAAGTCATCTCCATAACTTCCTCTATGCTATGGTCAACAGCGTCTTTACTGGAACAAATGTGTAGACATGTAGAGCTTGATGAATAGTAAATCCCAACAGTGTAATATAAGTATAAAATGTCAAAGAAGCACTTTTTAACACCCAGCCCACAGTTCTGACTTTCATTTGTGACCTGTCCAGGATGTAACCTGCCTTAGAATCAGCTTCACTACAATTAAAAAACCCAAAGATATTAAAATACAATTCTAGAAAACAAGTTAGTAAGTTATCATATGTCTGTAATAGCAACAGATCATATTTTAAAATATAATTCACAAAATAATTCATTTATTTTATATTTTTGGACTAGCTGGAATATACAAAAAAGCCTGTCTATTATATACATATTATAAGTCTTTATTTATATTAGATCATTATATAAGTGCAGTGAAATACTGCCTTACAGGTACGTCAAGTCGTTTTCCTCACATTAATGGAGGCTGTGCAGATAAAACAGAGTTTTCTGGGTGCAGTGCGGGAATCTTTCCTCCATTATCTCCAGTAGAAAGTCCTGACACTTCCATTTTCCCACTGATTATCTGTAAAGAAGCAAACACCAGAGGGACCAAGGAGTGTTTTCTCAACCTCCCACATCATAATAAACAAGGTTGCATCTGTGAAGGCCAAACATTTTCAGTGCATTTATTTGCCTTCTCTGAATTGCCTGCACCCAATTCAACAGCTAGTGCACTCCTTTCTGCTTCACCAAGCCATTATCGGCATGGAAAGGTGAAGGAAATGTGTTGTCATGGCTACATGGCGTGTTATTAATGCACTCAGAGAAACAGCGGTGTACAGCCCTCCTTTGTCTGTCTTTTATATCACACTTCTCCTCCTGCAGACATGCCTGCTTTTCCAGCTTCTCTTCATGCCTCTGACTTGAGAGGGCAGCTCAGACATAACTCTAGCGCTGGTCCCACCCAGGTTCCTCTTCGGGCGTTGCGTTCTCGACGTAGGCTGTGATGCAGGTGCGAGGGGAAAGAATTGTTCCAATCCGTATTAGCATACAGGTAGTCCCTGCTGTAGTGTGAGGCATGGTTGGCTGCTGGAAGGAAGAGGGAGGGGGGGTGGTATGTGAGGCGAGGATTCTCCTACGATGACGCAGAAACCCTGCAAGGTCTATTTTTAAACCTACTGATGTGTGCAACACCCTTTCAGTACTGTAACCTTCAACTGCGCCTTCAAACCAAAACAAACCGACGTGTAGAGCAAAGTAGGAGAGAAGGAAACATATAATACCTCCGTGTCTTACATCTCAAGCTCCTAGAGTCACGATGAAATATGGGTTATGACTCCATATTGCTGAGATGTGGTATTTTGAGGTTGAATGATGGCCTGGCTTGGAGTAACAATAGGGTCGAATGGATGATCCCCGCTAAAATGACTTGGCAGCACTTGAAAGCAGCAACTGACTGAGGTTCTGTCCTGGCCAAACACAGCACAGCCCGTGTTCATTAAAGTCTCAGCTCCGGCCTTATCAGTGAATAACACAGACTGGATGGAGAATTTTTTTGGTATCCTCTTTATCTACCGCTCTCTTTGTTTCTGTTTTCTTTCCAGTGAATGTTCAGCTTCCTTGAATTGCATATGTGTTTCCTGCACGCGTGGCGGCAGCTTTTGCCCACAAGCCTCTAAAACGTCGCCGTACGAGCCAGGCTCGGTAAGCAGGACCAGGTGCTATCTTCATTCCCCGTCATACATGAAAGCAACAGCTCTGATCTGGCTCAAATGTGAATTTATGATATGCACCTATCTGACAAAATGAGAAAACTGTAATGTTCTCCAGAACTCACCTCTGGCCCACTGATCTCGAATTCTTATCTGGTATCAACTACATTCCAAAACCTGTTGGACTTCCCTGCAGGCTCCTCTCTTTTCCCTGGCATTGTTCTCAAATACTTGGCTCCATCTGTCCTTGCTAGAAGCTTTGTGCTACACACCAGTGTGTTAAGACGCACTTCAGGATGACTCACTCCGGCTCCGTAAACGCCGTGTTTGTAGCTCATAAGTTGTTTGGATCTTGGAATTGAGGCTCAACATGTGTTTATTTGAAGGAGTCGCACTTTCTTTTGCAGCAATAACTGTTTGAGAGTTAGCCAGGCTACTTCTTTCCCTGCTCACATCTTGTGACCTTACAAGTATAAGGCTCCATTCTGAGTTATTACGGGTGAAGGATTTCACATCTTTAACCTTACATCAAAACTAATATACAGAAAAGATGTTTTATCTGTCAAAACACTGAACATCACCTTTGGGTCTGACTAAAGTTGCTGTTAATATAGAAGATCAACATCCTATGTGACTGGGTTTGATTTAAAGTAGGTGTTTTGCAGACTTGACCTTCTGATTCTGAAAACTCACATTTTGTATAGAATTCATTTCTAAAAACTGAAATTTGTTTTTAAAAAGCAGTGATATACTTTTTTCTGTTCTGCTGTTTTGGGGATTCATAAAGTCAAACCCACTGGCAAGAGCAGTTACGTGACACAGTAAAGAGGCTGCATGTGATAGGCCGTCCACACCAAACCTTCTGAACACTGATTGGTTATTTGCAGACAGAACCGTACAGCAACGAGTCAAAGAGTGAGTTTGGAGTGAATCAAATAATTCAGAAACAAAAATATCTGAAACTGTATTTTTGTTAGATTTTAGTGGCATTTAAAGCGTGATAATAAAAAAAATAAAGCATTTTGAGAAATAGATTCGAGACTTTGCCCAACTTTGCTGAGGATTTCTGCACAGAAATTTACACTACATTAAGCTTAGATTAGAAAATTAATAAATCGGCTATCAAGAAAGCTACTACTACAACTTATAATACTAATAATAAAAAAAGCAATACAGAGAAAAGAAGAAGCATTAGAATTGCCGTTATACCATTGTCCATTCTGTAGGAATGTCTCAAACTATCACTCGTCGTAGTAGATTTCAGACATTCCTACAGAAAGTGCCCTTTATTAAAAACCCTGATTCAAAATTATCAGCTTCAACTGGATATCTCTCTCTCTCAGAATGTTAGCCAACAACAGAATTTATTAGGAAAACTCCAACGTATCCATGCCTGTTTAATTCCAATAATAAAGTGTTTTATTAAAATGTAATTAATTCAATTGTTTTTAAATATTATTTTGGCCTCTCTTTTGTGTCACAGATATTCTTCTTAGCATGAAGTTTGGATGACTTCCAAACGCAGCATTCCCCTGGTGTGAGAAACACCCTTCAGAGCAAACAAACACAAAACACACACTGCTGGGTGTGTGAGAGATTCTGGATAAGAAGAACCTGTACATACTACGCGAGGCTTATTTCAGGAATGTACAGTTTCTGTCTGAAGCAGGTGGAGCGCACACTCTGGAACAGACAAGATGGAGTCACAGCGAGGTTTCACCGCACACCCTGAAAGTCTCCCAGCTAGTGTGACACCAGACCATCTGTGGGCCTGTTTATCCCAGAGAGCTGAGGTGGTCATGTGGAACTGTGTGTGTGTGTGTGTGTGTGTTCATATTTCAGCGTGTGTGTTTGAATATTGTTTTCCTGCTGGACTGCAAGACAGAAACAACTTTAATACATAGTGAAAGCAACCATTTGAGCTGAGGACTAAAATAGTTTCTAGTACAGGCCGACCCAATTAATTACAGCAGTGCACACCATGCGGATTGGACTTCGCTTTGAATAGTTATGAGCTACACAAATAGAAGATAAAAAGCATATTGAAATAATAACTGGCCACCACAGCATACTGACATTTAACACGCATTACCCTTTAGTTGACAATCAACGAAACAGCCTTTATTATCAGACAAGAAATCAGTTATGAAAGCACACACGCATTGATTTTACTCACAATTTAGGTGTGAGAGTGCTTTACAAAGATGAAAGTTTTTTCCCCTCTAATCCTCCACAAGCTGCTCACCCAAAGCACCGAGTGGATTCATTTGCAACGGCAGAAACTCTGAGCTGAGTATTTGCCACAACAATCTAAACTGAGACCTGGAAAGTAAATCGACGTACAAATACAAATACCAGGGGTCACGAGCTAAATGTGAGGTAATTAAATGGACACCATCGTATTCATTTGTTTGGCTTTCAGATGAAATACTGGATCATGGTGCCTGCTTTGGCCTCCTAAATGAAAACACAGGTGTACTACAGTAAATGTACTCAGTTACTTTTAGTTTTCACCACCAAGTTGTGTCAAGTGTTTTAGAGAGTTACTCGGGTTTTCAGTTCTGTATTATGTTATTACATTATGGTGTTATAGCTACTGTAGATACTTTACATACAGTTAAATGGTTAAGAAGAAGTATACAATAAAGTAATAATCATTTCAAAAGAAAAAGAGAATCAAATTAAAATACTCAGGTGGGATATTAATTCCTCAGCTGTAAGAACAAGCATGGAAATGTTGTTCGCACCTAAAACAACCTTAACACTATGAGAGAACACGTGGCTTTTTAAAAGGCACTTCCACATTGTCACAAGAGCAAAAACAAGAAAAAAAGCCTTCGTTTACCGCGGCCATCGACGGCATCTGAAACCAGCGCTCGTGTGTTTTGGCAGCAACATTTCCGTGTACATAACAGAAGAAGGGAGGAGGTGACATCGGAGAACAAAAACACAAAAGGTGTTTCCTCCTCGGACCTTGGACTCATAGAATTCCAAATGTGATTATGTGTTTTGCGAGTTAAGCCGCTGGAACTCTAAACCTTTGTGAATGCCTGGCTTGTTCTTAACGTCACATGACATAGAAGCTCCTGGGACGGCCCACCAGTGTGATTTGCACCCTCCACCTCTGCCTGGTTACTGTCGTGCTCATGTGAACTGTAAACACCATCCACCTTTAAACAATGACGGGCTGAACGAGGCTTTAAATGAAATGCGCGCAATGCTGCATTCTGGTCCAATGACTGATCAGAAATAGCTCTCCACGGCTACCACCCGACTCCCGAGACACGAACCTCCACCTTCAAACACGAAACGGATCGAGTTCACGGCACACAAGCTCTCTGCTTTGTGTGGTCACACAGAACAGTCAAATTTCCTTTCATGACCTCAAGTTGCCCTCGTGCCGCTGACTGGCAACTTCTAGCATGTGACCATTATCTCCTCAGTCAGTGAACAGCCCAATGACAAATCTGCTGCTGGTTAAATATTAAAAATAAAGTCAGCACTGTGTTCGAACAAGAAATAAATAAGTGCACTTTCCACGGATAATGTTCAACTGTAGTTTATTTTATTAAAAAGACCAGGGTGCAAATATGAAATTAAAAAAAATAAAGACAAGCATATAATTTTTAAGCATTTAATACAAACTTAATATAAACTATTTCAGTCCCTCTTGACATGTAAGACACTGACTCAAAATACTTTGTTATACCGTATTTTTTTTTTCTATCAAGTATTGCACAATGTAGGTACAAAATTAATATTCATACGATTACATTTTGTCCATAGTATAGCAAAATCTTTTTAAACTCCTAACAGAAAATACAATTCATCCTTCAGAAAAAGCAAATATTCCTATACTTGAATTCCACCACTAAGGAATACGCTGTACACAATCTTTAGAATATTTGATGTATTTTTTTAAAGATGGATTTCATTAAACAATTATCTTTTTTTTAAAAAAGGAGGAAAAATAACAAGGAAAAGCTGCTGCAGCCATCACAGATCACTGGAGTAGTAAAAAGATATAAATGCAACACCATGTTATAGAAACAATATAGACTCTGATATCTTACAAACTCTGTACTAAATTAAATTATACAATTAGAAAAAGACCAAGTAACCCCACTTAGTGCCAATCCATAAAAATCAGCCTTGTCTTACCACCTGTAAAATACTGTAAGAGGCCAAAACTTCAAGCTTGTTTTCTCTTTTTTCTTTGAGTATTTTCCTCAACATAGTAAAAAAATTTGTGCTTGGTTGGCAAAAAGGAAAGAGAAAAACAATGATGCATGTTGAATTGAAGTAACCAAGCTTGGATGTGTTTGTACAACAAGCTTTTAGTAGAAACAAACTCAAGGGGGCACAGTAAAAACACCCTTGGGCACATGCTCTTGACTGACTAGACACTATCTCTTTGTCCAGTTTCTAAAGTGTGCGTCTTGTTTTTCCTTCTCTTTGAGCCACCATCATTCATAAATAACATCTTGATGACGAGTTTAGTTAGCCATGACTGGCTGGAATTGCTGGTTAGAATACTGCATGTTGCTCAGACTGAAGTTGAGACCATCCATAAGGGATTTGTCATTGAGGCTTCCGTAGGCCGCAAACATGTCAAAGGCATTGTTGTACTGCAGCGGGCTGAGCCCTAGGGAACCCTCCCCAGGGAACACGGCTCCGGGGCTGGCCTGACCCTGGAGGCTGGGGAACACAAACTCCTTGGCATTCGGGGACAGAGCAGAGGGCTTCTGCTGTTGCTGCTGTCCCAGCCCATACAGTGAGTGCATGGAGGTGGAGATGGCTTTCTGCTTCAGTAGGGTGTTGACATTCAGACCCAGATTATTGGTAGGGGACGTGCGGGCAACCTTGCTGCTACTGCCACTGTTGCTGTTGTTACCTCGACCGCTGCTCTTCATCTTAGTGGAGCCAAATTTGGTGGCAGCAAAGGTGGCAGTGGTGAAGGTTAAGGGCTGGGTGGAGCGTGGCATAAAGGAGGGACTCACGGCAGCTGACTGCCCGAAAGGAGGGGAGGGGGAGCTGGACTCTGAGGAAACCCCAACAGGGTCGTTGATTGGCATGAAGACCTGGGCCTCAGGATTAAAGCTGTTCTTGATCTCCTTGTCCAACTCTGACCCAGTCTCACTGTTATCATCCACATATAGCACCTTGACCGGTCCCTTCTCCCCAATCTGGTAGGAAACCTCAAACGGGTCAATCCACACACTAAGGTCCTGAGGGAGATTATTCCGGACGTCTTCGATGTCCAGCCCACTCTCTTTGGCTGCCTGCTCCACCACAGGGTCCACCTTTTCCCCTACATGGATGCACCTAAACCCTGAACCTTTGTATGGCTTATCCAGATACCAGTGGCCTTCATATTTCTTCTTCAGCTGCCTCTCGAGCTCTTCACCAAAGATATTCACACGTCGTCGAGGGAGTTTGTTGTACAAATAAGAAATTATAAAGTTGAGTGCTACTTGAATTTCAAGCTGCATAGCGGCTTCAGTGGCAGGGATGGTTCTTTTTCTGTCAGAGTTGCTTTTTCTGAGCGTTGCAAAAGCCTCCAAAAACAGCAGTGATCAGGGCAATGAAAAGCTCTGAGTGCTTGTTGCCAAAATGAATATCCTTCCTGCAGAGGGTTTGGGATCCTGAAATAGAAAAAAGATAAATGGTTAAGAATTTAAGATATTCACAGTACAGCGAAAACAAAAAAAAAAAAGATTCTTTAGACTCTATATATACTGTAAATTCACTGCTCCTCCGCGCAGCTGTGCTGCATCTCAGCTGTACTATATCAACAGCTAAAGAATAAACACACACCGACTCCGTGTGTGTGTGTGTGTCTCTCTCAGATGAACGCTGACCTCCGCGGAGGGCGGTGGGTCTGACGGCAGGTGTCAATAGAAGGGTTTTCGGGTGAGTCGTTTGGGCACGCGGACAAAGCTCCTGTCTCGTGCGTCCACCAGAGAGAAAACGGTATTTGTTTGTTTGCTTGTTTCTCAAACCTTAACAGGTTTGTCCAGTGTCCACGCACAACACGCATCGATCGATATACAGTCGGTAGAAAAGCCCGTAACCCACAAGCTGGCCAGGAGTATTACCGTTACATAATCCAAGTCGTAAAGCCCGTTTGACAGAAACGCAAGAGAAACACACAAAAAAACAAACGACTTGCTTTCTAATACATCACAGCAACTAGCATTAGCTGGCCGGGTTAATTAAAGGGTGTGAACGCGTATGTAGCTAGCTAGCTATGCTAGCTATGCCGACGCCACGTACGGTTAATGTTTAACGTCACCCCAACCAGCTGGTTGTCAGCGGCGCCGCTCAGCGACTCCGTGTGTAGCGAGCAGAAGACGTAACGTTACGACCACGAGCAACTAGACGGTAGCTGTCCAACGTTGACGGCGACAAAACGGCATTAAAAAAATACATTTACCTCGGACTGTCCACCGTGCTGATCAATAGCGAGCTATGCAGCATATTAATTAGCTACTAGGCCGGAATATAAATGAAGACTAACGTCCAATAGCACTGCCATCACAGTTTGAGAATCCATTTACAGAACAACAACAACGACTATTGTGCCTTTATAAAAATGAATTATTGCCACACTGTTGTCAAACGTACTTACATGGAAATTCACAGCAGGTCGTTGTTGAAAAACGCTCAGCTTCAGTGGCCGCTTTGTGAAGAAATATATTGCAGTTGTGGCGTTATAGCTCGGTGTTGCTCCAGGCGACTTCACTCCTGTGGGGTACAGCTGAAATCCGAGTGAGCGACTGCCGAACTAACTCCCCACAGCCTGGGAGTTTCTACAACTCTGCCCTTTAAAACTTCGGCTGATTTGTTTTTATAGTACTCCTCCGCCACGGACATAGAGGAGGTGGTGATGCGGCTAACAGAGGTCAACACACAGCAACGCGATTCTATTGGCTAAACTCTACGTCGTCACCAACAACCACCCGAACTACCGTTGTGATTGGATGATTTTGTGCTCAATCAAATGCGGGTTCTATTTACGGTAGTGGTCTGCCTTGCTTGTGATCCAGACTACTTTACTTGAGCAAGGTTTAGCTAAAATATCATTTGAATACCTAGTTGTATTATTTTAATAATACAGACAAATGTTAAAACCAATATGGTTATTAAGGTTACGAGAAAGACGTGTCTGTGCATGTGTGACATCGATGGTGTGATTCCCTCTTGAGTCTAAAGGTTGTGCTTGTTCATGCATGAAAGCTATGACTGAACAAGGAGTCCTTTGTGATTATAATGGTCATTAGTTGATTTTCTGTTGTCTGTTAAAGTTAACACTGATGCGAGACCACATTCAGCTCTGCTGTCACCACCGAAGGGTTAAAGGGAGCTAAACAGTCACTGGCGGAGGGACACACCTGTCACTGGCCGTGTTCCTTGCTACTCACCAATGACATTTTGATGTTCCCTGAGCCAGCTGTAGCTCTGTATCTAAACCTAACAGCCTTCCCTTACTGAGAGTACTGTTCTATGAATAGCACAATCTGCACTACTTTTACACAAAACAGATTGAATGTTATAATTGCCATCTGTGTAAATACTGATGCTATGTATATGTACCTGTTCTAAAATTCTCTTTATTATAAGCTCGATGGACTGTGAAAATGAAAGTGGTTACACAATCTCCAGCTTGTCCGCGGCTACTTGTGTTTTTTGCAGCTGTGCAGTGCAGGGCTTGAGCTCTCCTGTGTCAGCCTTAAGGTGTGCCACAGTCTGTCCTTACCTACTACCTTAGCTACTGACAAGTTTTCTAGAGGGAAGAGCAGAGTCACTATAATTTCAGTGGTGTTTATGATTGGTGTGAATCAATAATTTATTTAGATAGTCTTTTACATGTTCATGAAACAAACAAATGGCCTCATACTGTCGTCTCCCAGCTAAAAGTATATGCTTCAAAGTATGTTACTCATTACGGGAAAGAAAAGGGAAGCAGAGAGGGAGGAGTTTAGCAGTCTTTTAAAGTCATTCCTGCCTCTTGACATATGTTTTTGTATTCACAGGATCATTGTCTCACTCAACCCCACAGATATCTGAAAAGAATAGTTAATGTATGCGGTAACACCCATGTGGACATACAAGGGTTAATTGTGGTCTAACACAATACTGCAGTTGACGTTTAGTTCAGAAAACAAAACAAAAGTGCTATACAATGCAGTCAGATCATAGCCCGGAGGCTGCAGGATGCTGCTGGCACAATGGAGAGTACTTCCAGCCTCCAGATTGAGTCTCAGCAGGGGTGAGAGATGAGTCCCCCCCACCACAGAGGATCTCATGTGATGGATGACCCGGGCGCAAACTAAACACACCGTGTGGGCCTTGGAGACACACCAAGGCCACTGGAGCAGGGCTCACAGCACAGGAAATGTGTGATAGCGACCAAATTTTCATATGTGTTTAAATTTGCGCCAGGCTTCATCGCTATTCAACAGAAAATAAGTTTACCCAGAACTGTAAGAAATAGTGCAAACAGGTCAGGAATCCGTCTGCTCCTACGTCCGTTACATAAACTCAGTAAGTGAGTGTTAGTATTGGCTTGGGGTAGGTGGAATAATAGTTGGACACCATGGTTATAAATGACCTCTGTGTTATTCTGCAGCAGAGTATGGATCTGGTGTTTGGCGAAGGTTTCCGCCTGTTGTTGTGAGTCTGTCTGGCATGGACCTGGAGGTAAACACAGCTAATGAAGTGAGATGTTTTAACATGACTCATACAAATTTTTTAGTGAAGGCGGTCCACACAGGCAGCTTCTCTCCACTCTTCACAAAGCTGTGAAATCCTTTTCTCTTCTCGCTGGCTTTGTAGACCAGCTCTGCTAAGATTCCCAAACGTGCTCAGTGGATCTTGCATTCGTTATATATGTAATATCACATGCTGGAGACTGTGGAAGAATAGATGATAACGTGCCACGCTTTGGTTGTTTACTGGAAACAGATGAAATAATGCTCCAAAGGCAGATGTTTAATAGGGAATGAAACTGGGTTTTGGCACAGTGAATTAATCGACTTGGCTCCAAAGCATTTCTCTTGTGACCATATCGTATAATGAAAGCTGCCGTAGACTGCAATCATTTCTTTTGGTTATGGCTTGGCTAGAATTATTAGATGTTGTTCTTTCCAGTGGTCTCAAACATGACTTCCCCCTTTTCAGGTCTCACCACGTGGCCTTTAATATAATCACAAGCTCAAAAAAATGTCACCTCAAGGATACAGAATGAAATCTTTTATTTGAGGTTTTCCCCCTTGGCGATGAACACGTATGCTTCAAAATACAGGCTGAAATAAGTAGGCTTCTGCAATAAACTACAGACATTTAATTTCGTGCAGTTCTTCATTAAAACCTGTGGAAACGTGTTCACTTTTCTTGATTTTGTTTTGGCCTCTAAATACTTGTGACCTCTGTCCAATCGCAGCAGCAGGAATCACAATTCATTGCTCTAGACAATGTATTTTTAGTCATAGCAGGCAGCTTTTTAGCAAAAACACTCCAAAACCCTGCTTTTTCCTGTCTAGTGTCTATCTGGCGAATGTCGGGACTAGCTTGCGAATATTTTGAAGCTAAAAACTGTCAAAACCCGATTAATGGGACTGAAGATTGGACTTCACCCTGTGTCGCATGTCGTATGTACATGGTACATGGTTATTTTATTTTTACTATTGTAATTATATCAACTTTAATTTGTAGCGTGAGTGGTGTGCTGCCCCCAAGTGGCCATAAATATATTGTCTTACGATTATAAAAAAATATATTTTTTCCTCAAGTTTGCCTTTAATTTAAAAGGTGGAAAAATATTAAAGAAGCAATAGCAAATCGAGCTGTGGAGATACAACCAAACAGCCTTTCGTCTTTTATAGCTAGTGTGAGGAACAAACAAACTCCCTGAAAGTAAGAAAGTTAGTTAGTCTCATCTTTTTCAAATGTTACACACACTAGTCATCACTTCAAAAGCAGCTGGTATTGCTTAAATATACAAAATATACTGTGCTCAGAGTGACAGATCATGAGATAAAAATATATTTGTTTATAAAACATGAAAACACACACAAGATTCTCTATAGCACTGATAGCTTGTGTAATGTAATCGGAGGGTCTCTGAGAATAAATATAATTTGCCAGCTGACTAAATGTGACGCTGCTTGGAACAGAAGTTTTACTGCTCTGTTATTGAAATACAGTCTTAGCTGGGCTAGAGGAGGAGGTGCTCAATTAGTATTCATAGCAGCTCTGTAGTGATAGCAATCTAAGATTACACTGCTCATTGGAATTTATAGCTTCATACACACATGCACATGCACCTGCTTTATTCTTCCTTTAAATTCAAAGCCACGAACAAGTGACTGTGATGACAGCAGCCGAAAGTGATTTGTCTGCAGCACTCTGAACCGTTTACACGGGATGATCATTCAAAAGTTTAGAAAAAGCCTCTTTCCTCTGGTGCACGGTGGTCTGTGTGTGTGTGTGTGTGTGTGTGTGTGTGTGTGTGTGTGTGTGGTATTACTGTAAGCGCTGCTTCCTCTTGAGTTGTTTACAAATGCTGTCAGACCGAGGGAGGCCAGAGAATTCTTTTTCGCGGCAGCGCCAGGAATGTCATTAATATAAGCAGCAGTAATATTTGCCACCACCGCGCCTCCCTCTGCGCACACTCGTACCTGCGTGCATGGACAAACACAGACATCTCTCTGTGAGTCTGGGCCTCAGCTTACTTGCTGTACATCTGTATAGAGGATGAAGTGGTGTTAATGTGGAACGATGGGCATATTCATGCGAAGTAGCACCCGGCGGTTTCATATTTGAGCCGGGTTACAGTGTTTTGACCCCTGGAAAGATTCATGTCGAGCCATCTGGAGGAGAAGGAAGGTTACACAATAGGGGATCAGCTGTGCTCCCCCTGTTTAAATACTATTCTGCTCTACTATCTTGTTAGAGGATTATGTTTAGCATGCCGGGTGCTGCCATGAATCAGCCAACAGAACAGAACAGAGTCGCATCAAGCTTAATAACACTGGCACGGCACGAAGATGAGATGACTCCATGCTTTTGCTGCCAGTCTGCCTCAGATGGCACATTACATGGCAAAGCTGTGCCCTTGCAGTCGGATCAACTTTTTTGAGAAATTACATTCTGAAAGGCACACAGCCAGTGCTTGTGGATAGAAGTATTCTACAGTAGGCAGGATGTCATTGTGATTTGTATTTTACTCACTCTACCCACACCCATAACCTCCTTCAAACAGATCTGTCTTCTCACCCTGTCTGTGTGCATGGGATCCGTGTCTGGACAGGCGACGGATGATGTCAGATTACGCAAACAACATGTGTCATCGTCACAAGACGTCCGCAAATCATGGATTTTTCACATGAACTCTTATCAAAGTGTATGCACAGCCAGACTTTGCACAGACCCTCTATTGAGAAGCCTTCAAACCTGTTTGCCAGAAATGATGTCAATGTAGCCATGGCAACCATTCTTACACATTACCCCATGCTCTTCCACAGCTAGAGTAGCACTCAAGTGCTATTGTTCTGACGAATGTCAGATCTCGTCTCCTAAACGGCAACGAGGTCTACATATAGACACAAACATGTTCTCGAAGATTCAGAGGCAAAGACAAACATGGCCGAGCAGATGAAGAGGTTAATTATCTGCTTCATTTTACCTTCACAAACATCAGACTAACACGGGGAAACAGAATGAAAAGGAATAATGAGCTGGAAGTCATGATCATTCATGTGTGGCGAGGGTAATGATGGGGGCTCATTAATTTGCTCTTACGTGTATTGTAAACGTTCTGATGGTAACTCAAAACACTCTCACTTTATATGTTAAATATTCAGTAGTCGGGCAGGAAAAGTTACATATTACTTTAATGGAGACAAATATGTGCAGTGTCTGTAACCTCTTCTCCACCAGCAGCAGCCGTCACTGCTGACACGATGCTGCTGGGGTAACAGGAGCAGGTGGAGCCATATTTCGCTGATGGATGTCCTTTGATAGAAATAGAGAAAGGTGATAGGCTGGGTAAAAAAAGAGCATTAGAACACAAAAAAAGCCGCGCTGCAGGAAAACCAGTGTTTCGGGGGCTGCTGTACTTGATGCAACTGCATCAGCAGCTCCATGCTGTAATCTCCGGGGAGGGAGGAGGTGAGTAATTGTGACATTGCTCTCGGGCTTGGAATTGCTATTCAGTGCAATTCAGCCCAGTAATCAGAAAGTGTTGGGGTGAATAGTCAACACGATCAATTCAGTCAATTCAGCTGCTTTATATGATAAATGGAAAACGATAACACAGAGCTGTCATACACACGAACAGGAGGATTTCCTCCGAGGTTCTTACCTAATGTGAAACCATTCACTTCAACGTTGCGTGTTTATTTTCCTTTAGTGCTATGCAGCCATGCAGATAGTTTCATTTGCATGGGATTTGAGATTGGATGTTTTATTTGAATTACTTTCTACTGGAGAAACTATCTGTGATATTAGTCCCTGAAAACTGTTGTTCTGTCAGCTGTCAATGAAAATAGACATTGACCTCAGCTGAAGTGGTGTCTCCATCAAAGATGCACATCTCAAAATCTCAACATGTATAACGGAAAGCTTTGCGTACGTATATTGTACTAAAGGTTAAAATGTGCACTGGTAGCGTGAATGTCGTGCAAAGGACTGGAGACCTTTGCTGCACGTCACAGCCTCTCTTTAGCTCACTGTTTCCTGCCGGCGTATATCATATTTAAACTATCAAATGAAAAAATGATCTTAAAATGTGTGTTTATAGAGAGAAATGAATCAGTCCGTTATTACAGTTACAGATTTTACAGATGTGCGTTGCGGCTCTCTAGTGAAGAGCGAGTTCTGGGTTAATAACTTGCTCACTGTTTGAGTTTGATGAACCTCTGAATGATCTGCCTCCCTCCTCCCACAGGGCATCCAAAACCAATGTCATGTGTCTCTTTGTTGTGCCTGTTATGTCACGTCTCTTGAGTTGGATAGATAAGGCCACTCAGTTTCCACAGTAACAATTTACTTACTCACTCACACTGTGACAAAAGGAAATTCACTTATTTTTTGTTCCCTTTGGTCGTTTTAGTTGTTTCTATCACAAAGATTTGCCTGTGAGGTGAGTGTTAACCACATGCATGTAACAAGTGCTTTGTGTGTGCCTCAGCTTACAGAGGTGTAAATACATAAGCTTCTATATGTAACGCCCAGTGCAGCTACCCTCCCGCTTGGAAAGCCATTTACTCAGTGCAGTGTTTACTGTCTAACATGACCCATGTGGGTGGAAGGAGCCTGCGAGAGCTCTGAGCTGAGATCTGGTCTGGAATGAGCCGACAGATTGAGAGGAATGTCGCAGGGAAGTGGAGATTGATTCCATGTCCATGTGAAAAACCATTAATCACAAATTGACCATGATCAAAATGAGAGGTCAAAGAAAGAACACAAACATACCTCAGTTTGCTTCTCCCCCCACCGCTGGCACTTCTTCCTCTTATCTTTCCTATTTCTTCACTCCGTTGTGCAACCTATTTCTTCTTTACACTTAGCTCGCTAATATTTGCCCCTTTTCCATGTGACAGTTTGCTCTTCTTATCTGTACTTTTTTTCCTGTTTTCGTAGATCGTTTTTCTGCTCCGTGCACAGCGTGAGTGGCTGTAGTCTGAAGTGGTGCCAGTACAAACAGCTTGGGCAAACCTGCTTTCAGAACAGGGTCCATAAGAACATGTCTCCCCTGCTAGCATGCATGTCTGTGTGTGTGTGTGTGTGTGTGTGTGTGTGTGTGTGTGTGTGTGTGTGTGTGTGATGCACCCACATGACTAAGCCCAGGACACGGTGCCATGAGTCCGCGAGGTCAACATATACTTCCTCAGTCTGATTTAAACAGGGCATGATCAACTGACCACTCATACACAAACACAAACATTTGCTGTTTTCGTTGGTTCAGTGTGTTGTTGCCAACATTACACTCAGATGCTGTATTACTTATAATTACTCTGAGCCAAGTTCATTACCTACCAATACAGCCGAGTCCTATTGCCTGTTTGTCTTTTATTCAGTCTGAACAAATGGGACTTAAACTCGTCTGCCTTCTACGTTAAGTAAAGTCTTAAAGGTATGTTTTTAAACTTAAGCTACAGTAACTTAGACCCAAGCCACTGTCTCCCTATTCTGATTTCAATTATTTAGTAGGAATATGTAATTACCATATAAAAAAAAAGAATATCATCATAATCAAATCAATATACTGACCTATAGCAATCTTGGTATTCATCTGGATTCGGGTTTCTTGTCAGTGGGTGAACAAAAATCCATTAGTCTCTTTGTTTTTAGCTCTGTTAGTCTCTCCCTACCTCTGAGAAACATTTCCACCAGCTGCATATTTTTTCAACTGAGTGGAGACTTTGTTTATTTGCTGTTTGTGACTTTGTCGACAGTGGGAAATGACTCTGCTGAAAGGTGTGTAAACGCATAGATATTGTTAATATAAAATAGTGTGGTTATAAAGTTGTAAATAAAATAAATTAAAGTGCGTGTATTTGTTAGTGGCACCTGGAAAATGCAATATGTGAAATGCTACCTGCATTGTTTTCAAATGTTGGAGAGGTGAGGGGATTGTTTTGCATTAAAACCACGTGTTAGCTTGATTTATGCTGCAGCTTTAAAGGACCATTATTTCAGACACCTTTTACTTGGTGTCACTGCTGGTGTCAGCCTTTAACTGATATCTTTTTTATTCATTTTAATCTTAGTGTTTTCTTTACATTGACTTCATTGACTATGGGAATGTCTATAGAGTTTTTTTGAAGTGTAGCTGTAAAAGCTCAGCACATCTTTTTGCATCAATAATTTTGCCTCTCAATCTACTTGTTCTTTCTATTGTAGAAATAATGATAGAAATTCATGAATGTGGCCCAGGAGAGTAATAATCACACAGAGCAATCTGTGCTCCTGAACAAGACAGATTGCTGTTGTTAACGCAAAATAAAAAATGCCACTCAAGCTGCTTAAAAAACCACCTCCAACTAAGATGAGTCATCGCATCGAACTCCCTGACTCCAGAGGAAGAGGAAGGAAGACGGATTGTCACATCATCGTCCACACCTTCAACTCCAGCACCAAATTTTGAATGTTATCTGTGGTAATATAGTCACAGCCTTCTTCTCCTGCTCCATAGTTAGAGCTTAAATTGTGAATGCTGGAGCAGCATCTGACAATAAGTTTTTCTGACACGTCAACCCAGAGGCAAACACAGCCCACGAGCTACGAGAAAAAAATGTATGCCTCTTGCGGGAAACCAAAAAAATAGAGATGCTGCATCTTGTTTTGTGCAGCTGGAGCCAACACTCGCCACATTTTCAACAATCATTTCGTGGAAACTGATGATGAACACAACAACCACCTAAGACTAATAGCCTCTCAGCAGGACAGTGGCCGGAGCTCCACTTTCAGCGGCAGCTCCTATCAAACGCTAATTCATTCAGTCCCATCTTGTGTTTGTGTATCCATGTATTCATTATTGGCAAGGGGCTAGACCGAGCACAGGATCATGATTGTGTGCAGCCACTGGTGCTATGAATGATTTCAGGAAGAGTCGAGTGGAGCCGTTTTGCCACAGTGTGGTATTGTTGTGATGTCCGTGCTTATATGAGCTTTCCTCTTATCCATTTTCACCTTAGCAATAATAAAATATGGAAGGGTCGCCGAGGGGAATCAATAATGTGTTTCTAGAGGGAATACGAGTCTGTGACGAGGAGGGGTTGTATTTCACCAGGCCAGGCCAAGGTGAAACTCCATCCCAGGCCTGGTCTCTGTGGGAATAAGGCTGATTGCTCCCCATTCATAGATGGGGATGAATTTCATTTCTTACTTCTCAACAGCGGCAGATCTAGAAAATTCTGTGGGGGGGCAAAGGAGGTCATCTCAACTTTAGTTCAAGGCCGAAAAATCTCACACGTGACTCAGAGTTGATTGTGAGTTGCCCTTTCAATTGGCATTTAGACAGAGGAGCACAGATTTGAGAAGCTCAGCAAGTCAAGAATATATGAGTACATGTTTCCTAGTCAGCAATCAACATGCAAACCCTTAGACACGGATCACAAAAATGCACATGCAGGTAGAAACAAAGTGAAAAAGAGGAAATCTACTGAAACAATAGAGACAAAAAGAGAGGGGCTCATAGCCCAAAGCACCGGAGCATGTATCAAATATGGTGGTGCAGTTGTGGCCTGGCCACGAATGGCTGCCAACAGAAGCAGCACGCTGGCACTTATTAATGATTACGAGGCAGTAGGATGAATGCAGAGGTGTACAGGAGCACCGTGTGTGCTCAGATTCAGCCAAATGCATCAAAACTCACTGGACAACATCTGGTCGTTCAGCACAGCAACCAAGCCAAATAAATTGACGGGAAAACCCGATTTGTCCAAGTCAAAGTGTCTGCAGTGTGACTTTCCTCGTGAATCCAAATATGGTCAGATTCTGGTATAAAAAAAACAGGTTGCAACTTGACTTTTCATAAACTTGTACTAACTGCTAACTAGCTGTCTTTTCAATTGTACCCTCTTACACTAGCAAACTTTTATTTCATTTTATTTCATTTCACAGCAGCCATACACATAACATAGAAACATGCCGTCTTTGTTTTCATCTTTTCTTCACACCCACTCAGAACAACAGAACCACTCAACCTACACATTTTCAGCCTGCACACGAGAAAACTTCAGATACAGAGTGACATTGAATATAACTGGCTCTTTTCTAATTTTGCTATTTTTCAAAAAGTAGCGGGTTGAAGGGTTGGGGTTGAATATTTTAATAAATATAGCCAAGCTGTTTTTGTACCTGTGCACAAGGTATTATTTCACAGACAAAAAAAAAAACGTAGAGACTCTTTTTCACCATGTTAGGTGAACTCGTACAGGTTGTATGAGACAGTAGTGATGAACAGTTGTATTGTACAGGTGTACAATAGGTATGCAACTACGCCTCTCAGCTAGTTGGGTGCACTATAACACTGAAGCACTCAAACTATGAGTAAAACCAAAAGGATCTGCAGAGATGTGTGGTAATCATTTCCCCAATAAAGAATTATTTAATTCTGTTGTCTCGTCTTCCTCCATAATAATTTTTGTTTGTTTCAATATCAAAGTAATAAGTGCAGCTTTATGGAAGTCTGATTAATTTTAGTGCTCTAGTCCTAAAGGGTTTCAGCAAATATATGTGACAAAATGTACAGATCTACAAATAAGACTCACTGTTTGCATGTGTGAGCCTGTGGTGTGTCTATGTGTGTGTGTGTGTGTGTGTGTGTGTGTGTGTGTGTGTCTCTATGCAGGCCTCTCTGCATCTTTAGTTTCCATGGTGTGCTCAGTTTCACTCCATTTCAGAGTTGGCTAACTAATCATGCATTATTGAGAGACAGAACTAGGGAGGCTAATAGCCTTCACTGCAGTCCCAGTACAATGCTGGACGAGGTCTTAATGACTGCTGGATGTTGGTGTGTGTAGATATGTGAGGGGCGATCAAGGTCAGGCACACATTAGCGTTGAACGTGCTTGATTTTCCTTTAGTTGTCCTCATCTGTTTGATGACGAATTCCCCCCAAACTCAGCCAGTATCCATCACATGATTGCATAGCTGTTCTATTTCATTCTCTTTTATGCTATTTTCCCTCTATAAGACATGTTTAGAGTTCATATAATTGACCCTTTGATTACACTGACTGAAAACAGAGCCATTTCATACAGTATGCCTTCTTTATCTGACTCTCTCTCTCTTTCTCTTTTTCTCAGCTGACACCGGGATAGACTGACAGACTCCCAGTGTCCTGTCGTATTCCTCCAAACCTCCAACCACACTCTTAACCCTCCCCTTTTCCACCTCACCCATTGCTCTCCGTCTCTCTGGGTAAATAACACGGGCCAGTGTACACGTGCATACAGAGCTATGCTGCTGCTTCCCTTCCCCTCCCCTCTCGCCTGCTTCCTCCACAGACGTGCTTGTTCACTCTCTGTCTGCACGCACACTCAAAGCGCACACACACACACACACCAGGGTTGCCAGGATGAAGACCTTGCCTCAGGGGTTTAATCAGAGGCAAAAGGACTCGCGGCTGCAGCCGCTCTGAGAAATAACGCGTAAACCAAGCAGCGGTGAGGTGCAGCAGCCTGCTTTGCAATCAGCCAACATTTTGAATACTAATCAAACACAAGGCAGAAAATTGAAATTGAACTGAAGTGATGCTGAGGAGCCATCTGTCCATTGATTAGCGTGACACCACAGAGATCACTCCTCACTCAGGTGGCAACCATGACATGCAGACAACAAAGCAATAGCGTTATTCTTAGAGGAGAGGGGTCTTATTTGAATGGTCTGTTGTATGTCTCTTTATTTACACTCACTGCTCTCATGGTATATTTTACAGCAACTGCATTTTATTATCATGTTGAAATACTGCCTCTGCGGTCCAGTTTCCGAAGGGAGGTGATCACGGTCTGTTTCAGTATGTCACTGTACACACTGGCATTCATGGTCCCCTAGGTGACCTGTACCTCCCAAGTGCTGGCGGCACCCATGCACCAACGGTTTTGCTGTGCACAGGGTAACTGACAGAAATAAAAACTATTTTCACCTGCAGTGAATAAAATGCAACACGGTGTCCTCACCTGCCTCAGCTCATGATTTTAAGTGGTTGAACTTTTAGCCCCTGTGGCACATCATCCTTCACACAACCTCTAACTCTCCAAATGTAAACTGTATTTTTACATATATGTATATTTCTTAGGCTCTGAACCAGGGGTCAGGATAATACTTAGAAAAATGCTGTGAAAGCCTCACCTGACCTGACAGCACGCTACAGGCACGCAGCCCTGCTCAGGCCTGGATAATCTGTGGTCAGGAGCCAAAAGGTGTGTTTACGATGAAGAAACCAATTAAAGGCATTTCTGTTAAGATGCCAAATCCTACCATACCAAGCTGAGCTGGAACAGTGTTCTACAGACACGTTAAAGACATTACTTGTTATTAT
>JAUMHF010000011.1:3041846-3098099 GCA_032359275.1 Microctenopoma steveboyesi | reverse complement strand
TTGATATCGTCAATGGTGTAAACTGAGAGAGGGCTGGGTGGGGGTGTGTGAGGGGGAGACGAAGAGGTGCAGCCAGAAAATAAAAAAGAGGAGGACCTCCTCTCCATCACAATTGCAGTAATTAAATGATGCCTTGGGAGATTTTGGGGCTCAATTTCATTTTCTGAGGTGGGAATTGTACACACCTGGTTTATTTTGGATTCCTGTCTTGCAAGCTGCAACATCAGCTCTTAAATATCTACTTACAGCTACTTTGTGCAGACAGTGCAAACTTGATGCTCAAATGCTTCTTGACACGTAGAATAGTCATTGCAACTGATTCACATGAATATTAGAACCAGAAATACTAATGTTCAATGCGTTTATAATGTGCATACTTAAAAATTGACTTCACAGTTATAGTTTTAGATGTATTTTTAGATATTTTGTTGACTCATTTTCATTTTGTATTCACTGAGGAGGTCCAGCATTGGCACTGCCTAGATCTCTGGCTTAACCACTCCTTTGGCTCCGCCTGTAACATTTGAGATCCATCACAGTCACAGTTGAACTCTTAAAGGAGGCCAGAGTTGTATTTTGCACGTGTTTTTGTGCTTAATTTGAAGGCTTTTATTTTTTCTTGAAGCATTTGGGGTTAGTTATTAAATAGGTACAGTGCTTAGTGAGGTCACCTGAATTTAAGTTTGGTATTTTCTGTGACCAAATAGCAACAATATCTCTCAATGGGTACATTTTCATGGTAACTACCTTGAGATAAGAACCCTGAAGACTCTCATTCTAGTCTTTACTCTGACACTACTCAGGGCGTGTGGGCGCTACCGCAGTTGTGCTAATGCACTTTAGTTTTTAGGATTTTTTTGCACTGACTAGTACTAGTATGAATAGTTATCACTGCTCACCAGCTGAGGAAATCCAATATCGTGCTCAACTTCCGAGCACGATAGAGGTGTTTTTCTATCTTTTAATAGCGCAGCGAGTGGAGTTGGGGAATCCTTCTGATCATCACTATTCTTGCCAGTGATCTCTTAGGTTTCAACATAAGATACTGTCGCCGGGCGTCTGACATAGCAGAGATCAGGCAGCGTCAACCTCATCCAGCAGTTTAAGCTTCTCACAAGGCTGTAAAAGATTTTTTACAAGGACTTAAGCAATAAAGCTGTTCACGTTGGAGGCCTGACTGTTAATCAGCTCCGTACAGCTGTGGGCAGCACTTCAGACATAAATGAGAATATGATTGATCACACGAAGGGTAATTGAAATTGATTAATCATTTGAGAGTTGGAACTTAATCTCTCCAGTGTCCGGGAGTTATAGAGGTTATGAGCAGACAGCAGTGAGATTCTGCATTATCATATATGCTGCAGGCAACTCCACAGAGCCACAGCGCAGGCTGTGATCAATATGAGCAGAGACTGAAACCCAGCCCTGACAGCTGATTTCCATTGCCCACGGGATTAAGAAGTAGCAGGAGCTGAGGTATTTGTTGACATACCTTGAGGGAAGATCTGCATTGATGGATGTTAAGTGCAGGCTGGGCTATGGCTGATATCAAAAAGGAAAAGTTGCGTAATTTGTTGTTGTCTGACGATTTGAGTGACGAACATTCACAGCTGGAGATGCGCGCACACCCGCCACATCTGGCTCATCTGACTCAGACTACACACTCTGACAGGAAGTGGATTAAAGTGCTGTTTAGCCCGATGAGGACAAGCCCACAGAGAATATCTATAATCTGCATGTCTACAGATCTAATGCAAATCGTGGCAGCCGCCTCCAGTCCCTCTAATAGACCTCAATGCCAGCCAGCTGTTGTGGAGTAACAGCCAGAGAGCGACGACCTGCAAAATACCTGAGTTTAGTAACACACAGAAAGACAGGACTCAAGCGCAGCAGGGCTGTTAGGTCAGATATCGTAACACGAAGCGAGGACACACATATTTCACCTGTGCGCTAACTGTGATAGCAGGTGGCCGTGTCAGGCGTCGCCTCGGATTGTTTGAGCATCCATTTGCGTTTTAGAGTTGCTGTGTTCCCTCAGTCCCAGTCTCCTGGCACATGTTTGCACCATGGCTAAAATAAACCGTCTGAAAGCTCTGAGGCTTATAGTCCTTCTGTCGCTCATATATTAGGTGGGCAGCGGAAGCTTGACTTTTAAAGATAATTCCTTTCCAATTTGGCTAAAGCAAAAAAAAAAAACCTCTTACCTAAATGAAAAGTATTTTGAGGGCAAATGAGATAGTGAGAGAAAGTGTGAAATAAGCAACGATGGAGAGAGGTTATGATATCTTATATTGTTATTGGCAGATATACACTTTTTAATTTGCATTGTCAGTCTTTAAGCCCCTTTACCGATCACTGGGTTTATTACACAGGAGGCTTTATTTCATGTAGTTATGCTAATACAAGATTCAAGATTCAAGATTCAAGAGGTTTTATTCGTCACGTACACAGTTATACTCGTACAACTTGCAGTGAAATGTTACACACACATGTTATACAGTTCAGCGTATTAGTTAGCTTCAAGGTGGTAGTGCCATAACTATATCATAGTATTTGTTCTCTTAGATCTTAGATGCCAACAACTTTGTAGAAATGTTCAAAACAGCAAAGTTAAGTCTAGTTCATTAAATTTGGGCTAGAAAATGAGGGATCTTTTTTCCTGTTTATACCTATAAAAGGTCTTTGTTTTCTTAGCAGACACGATGACACATTGAATATGTGTTTGTGGATATTCGGTTGATTTTCACTGAGGGGGGGGCCACTTCTTTGCCCCAGCATGTAAAATTTTCTCGAGCCGCCACTGGCATCAAGTGATGGAAAGGAAAGACACTGGAATTGATTGATCCAAGTTATAATACACGGGAATTATCTTGTTACGGTCAACAAATGTCTAGAGTCTATCTTCATTTAACAGGCACATAATTAAATCACTGACACTGTGTCCTTGTTTTTCTTCCCGTGACATATTTTTGGATAACTGCAATGCTTTCCACATTTCTCAAATCATCCACTGATGCTTCCTCTAATAAGTCACACTGACACCTCTTTTTGTCATTTCCCTACAGCATGTTCCTCAAAAAAAAGATTCCCTCCCCACATCGCACTCATGTCCTAGTTTTAATGTTGTCTCTGCTGCTGTGTTTTAGCCCCAAACCTAAGCTTCACGCTCCACTCTCTACACTCAAAATGCAAGATTAACCAGATGTAAATAACCCACGAAACGGTGCAGAAGGTACGGTAAACATGGCACACTGACTCAGAGGTTTTCTATGTATACTACAGTAACCTGTTCACAGTCACAAGAAGAACATTTTTATCCAGGTCTGCTGAAGCAGAAATAGACCAAATATGTGTCACAGGGCCCCCAACTACAGGGAGTGACATCGAAAACATGCATTTTCAAACAGCTAAACGTCCACTTCTGCTTTAAGTTTCATTTTAGCTCATCTTACACGACCTCTGTGCATTAGAAAGCCTCTGCAATCAAACAGCATGAGCAGTCGGTCACGTGCCCTTCAGGTATCAAAATGAACTGGTTTAGGTTTTTCTTCTGTTTCTCGGACGAGTTCTAAAGTTCAGCTGCCCACAGCACAGTGACTGCATCTGACAAACCAACAATCTGACCATCACATGCGGTGACTGTTGAATGACACTGACCTCAAAAGCGTTAATAGCGCATAGTAGTTAAAAGGGTGCATGATAGTGTGAAGCTAATAACAATGAGTTACTTTTGGAAGAGGTATTGAAGTTTTTTAGGAGTTTCTCCAAGTTGTTAGTCAAGAGAAGCTGCTGGGGTAGAGACTGTTGGGTGCACGCCGGGATACATCAAAAATTTGAGGGAAGCCTCTGGTGACTCAGTTTTCATCAATAATTTTTAGAGTGTATCCACTATAACTGTACTGTACTGTAAATGTATTGAGACAGATTGAGATGAGCAGAGAGGAGAATGAAAAAGCGAGGATTCAAATACACACGCAGGGTAAAAAAAAGCTAGATCACAATGTTCTGAACTCAGGTTGTCCATTAGCTTGCATGTTCTTGTTGTGGAGTTTGCTCATTAGTACGTAAATGACGAGCTGAAAGATGTTTGTTGGATCCTGGAGGAATATCGGACAGCAGATGGAAATCAGGGACGGCTACTTTCTGTAGATTTACATACAGTGCTACAAATGAACTGAGTCAATGAGTCAATCTAGGTGCCCGCAGATACTTGTGAATATAATAATAATAATTATGTACTGGGATGTGGTTTTACTGACTGAAACAACAGTGGGCTCCCTGGAGGCTGTGAATGAAGCGCTGTGGTGTCCCAGAGGCTTCCTGTCTGACTCAGACTGACAGCCTTCTGTGCAAGTGGTTTGAAGAAAAGGAGTTCAGCAACAAGGTGAATAACAAATGTGACAAGGCCCTTTAAGGATAAGTGAATAATGAAACAGCAAGATTCCCTTTTTCCCCAGCCTGTCTGTGAAGACTATGCTGCAACGGGGCGAGCAAAATGGATATGAAGACATGTTTCGCCTGAAAGAAATGCGGAAGGTGGTATCTAATTTAAACAGCATGTTGATTAAGAAAGGATGATTATTTTATGCTTTGGGAATTAATGTGACAGCTCTGTCAAAGCAGAGAAACTCCTAATGAGGAGGCTTTTGTGTTTTCAATTATTCATTTACATTTTACATTTACATTAGACAACAGTGTTTCTTCAAAGCTCTTTAAAGATGTTAGTGTGCTCAGAAATGGTAGCATGCCTACTGACTGTTTGGTCAAGTTCAGCTGATGCTAACTCAAGCTCAGCACCTGTAAAAACAAAATGATTTACTAAAATTACTAGACATAGCCTACAAAAACAGTTAAATCACCATGCTCCCTTCTTGGGGTCCATATAGTAAAATTCTCAGCCATGTCAAACAGACTATAGGGTTATTGCTTATTGCTTAAACATAGAACATGGGTCAGCGGCGCACATGTGAGTCAGCCGCTCCTGCCAATTTCCTGCCCTGACTGGGGCTCAAAACCAATGTCGCAGGACAAAAAGGTATTGTCTTTATTTCATTCTTTCCTTCATCTAAACCTTAGAGCCTACACTACCCACAATGCAGCTTGATTGCCAATGCTAGAAAGTGTTTGCCAAAGATCCAGTTGCATTTTCTTAATACACAAATCTAAAGTCTTAAGCAAAGTACTGCAGTGATCAATGTTTTGACCTGGAGGTGAGGCCAAAGGTCAGGGAATCATCAAAACCAGATTTCAAGGCAATCCATCCAGGACTGTTCAAAGAACATCAGACGGATTTGTCTATGTGGAACCAGAGATGTCTGCACCACATTTCCTGGCAATACTAGTAGCTGAAGTACTGAAGGTGATTTCTTAAAGTGGTTTTCAGAGATACAGATGTTCTTCTGAGCTCTGACTTTGAACTGCACGGACACTCTAATCTTTACAAGGAACCAAGAATGCTCAGCAGGTTCATACAAAAATGTGTGGATCTGTGCGAAACCAGGCCACAGCTCGAACAAGCACAGTAAGTATCTCCCAGCTAATTCAGTGCACGCAGTGTAAAACAAAGAAACACAAGTAGCCAGTCAGTCACAGATTCCCTCCCTCTCATAAGCTCACGCACACGTCCTGTTTGTGTAAACACTGTGTGTCTCATCAGTACTGCATTATATCCATAAAAGTCCACATTAGCACATGAATGGGCATCAGAACTGATGAATTAGAGCCCCTGTGCTTTCAACGTGTTCTCTCCCTTCTATCTCGTCTATCCATGAACTCAGGGCCCTCCCAAAGCTCCCCCCTTCTGTCTGTCTTTGTGAGATGCTGGGATGAAAGCGGCGACGATGAAGGGGAAAAAAGCCGAAGCTATTCCTGTCAGACTAGAAGAGGAGGGCAAGCCTCAGTGAGGAGAGCTTGCGTCACAGGTGTTTGTGCTCCTGTGACGTGGCTGCGCACGATTCAACTATGCTTTTCTCAGATACTCAACAATTCCGAGCATTTATGTCCTAGCCCCACAGCGCCTAGTTGAACAAGTAGGCTGAGCTACAGAGCAAAGAAAAAAGGTTGCTGGGGAGGCGAGGGAGCACGGTAAATGAGAACATAAATCATCTGAATGAGACACATGAGTCAGTAAGCAGAATTATGCTCTAAATCTTACCATCAGCAATACTGCAAAGTCACTGGTGGTGTATGGGCTTCTGCGTCGCCTAAGGCTGAATTCCTAACGTTAAAAGAACACAGACTGGCAAGACAAAGGTTGAGCACATGTAAGCATGGCGCTGGGAGTTGTTTTATCTGCAGGTTTCCTGTTCATTTAAATGTTTTAAATAATCTGGTCCAACTCGTTCTAAATCAGCCTCATTATTACGTCTTTTCCCAGAGACGTAACTGAGACACTGCTCACTCTGGGAAAAAGCAAACCAAAGACCTTTGGTCCCGCTTATCAGTGGCAGGTAAAGGTGTAAGTACTGTGATAGTAGTACACATGGTTGACTTTGACCCTGGATACCTTTGTTTACATCCTGTCTCCTAGTGAACTTTGGGTTCGTTTAACCATGACAGAAAGCTGTGACTTACCTAACCCTAACCCTAACCCCCTAACCCTATAGGCCACAACTTTCATGGTTTGGTTCACCCTCACTGCTTTTATCCCTCTCATTGAAACTGCAGCAGACAAAGTTGATCTTTAGAGCCAGCATGTCCTTCTAGGTCGTTCTTCCATGATCTCATTAGAGAAATGTTGCCGTGTTAACAGGTCACGTGTTTGGGATAAAAGTGTTATAAAGCATAAATATAAATAAAAAGAAGATCTTAATGATAGATATATGAGACACAGACAGGGAGACAAGGAGAGGGACCAGTGACGCTCAGCATGAATGGATCTGTGTTTATGTGTGTGTCGAGGGGTAATTCAGTCAGCCATGTCTGACCTTTTGCAACTGTCCCCACCAGAGACAAGTCCCCTCCCTGTCAGCCAGTGTAATCCTCAGCCAGTGGCAAGAGTGGGATACCACGCTCATTCCAGCGACAAAACGTCATGACCTGGAACATTATGATTGACCTCAGAGGGATTTGGGATTAAAGTGGGGGGGGGGGGGGTAATGTGTGCTCTGAAGCTGAGGCAGATATATATACATATATGTATATACGGTATTTATTTGTTTGTGTACATGGTGTTGAGGCGTGGATCCGGGTGTTAAGGTAATCCTGCTGGAATCTGTATTTAAATCCTTGGTGGATACACTGCGTCGGCCAAATGGTGACGGACAAGCAATTTGTGGCCATACAGAAATATTAAGTCAGACGTTATGTAAGAGATACATGAACATGGACATACCCAACATCCCACTATCGCTTGGTTCTCCCTCCATCTCTCACACTCCTACATGTGCAGAGCATGCAGGACCTGAAGTACTCAGAGAGGTTAATATATGAGGACCGGTCGCCATTTCAACCTACGCGTAAACTTCAACCAGCGAGTGAACGTTCCAAGAAATAGAGTCATACAGAAAGATATAATCATGAGGATATCTAATGTAGGACAGCAGTTTTATCACAGGTTAGTTTAAGGTTCGACATAATTCCAGACAATTATCTTTTCTTAATCGTTTCTCATCCAATCTGTGAAGCTCCACCTGCATTACATCATTGCTTACTGTAAGAGAAACCACATGTGGCCATAGCTGGTATCTGCCTAATCAATATTTCCGTCTGTGATGAAATGATTGAAATTGTTTTATGTGTTTAGATTCCTTCACCTTCTGTGACATAGACTTAATAACCAGCAGTTGAAGAGATATTTCCGTTATTTCTGTTTGATTAGTACATACACAAAATCAACAGGTGTTGGCAGGTGTACAAAGTAAATTATAGCACATTGTGCACACAAACTAATGCTATTTTTTATGTAATTCAATTCAAGCACATTCAAAAAACGAGTAAAAATATTTAACTTATACTTACACTGCATCTACCGTACAGCTGAAGTAACATTCAGAATAATGACAACTGCTTTTCAAATATTTCTACATTAAATAAAGTTTATTTGAAGTGAACCTAAGAATTTCTTTAACTGTACCTCCATCACCCCTGCCACAACCCCATCATCATCATCTACAGCTTTGTGTTTATTATAGTTTCATTACTTAAAAAAACAGTTTTTTTTAGGGTTTGTTTCTTTACCAGACCATGTGGTCTCCACCAACAGCCACGGTGCAGGTCAGGGTTCATGTCATTTAGCGTGGCACCCTAGTGACGCTCTGAGCCTCTTACAAAAGTCCATTAGCAGGCTTGTGTGTGCACAAACACATATACGGATTAAGTGTCTTGACACCAAACAGCAACTGTCGTGGCTGCTGGAATGTGGACAGTGTTTCCCTGCATAAGGCGGCTTAAATTAGGAAAGGAAATGAGAAGGAAAGTCAGGTGGCTCAAAGGTCAGAGATAGCAGAGAAGCTGTGAGTTAAAGGCGCAGGAATCAAAAAAGAGGGAACACACAGTTATTGGTTTGTGAGACCACTAATAAGCCGAGTGGTCGACTGCAGCATTTGCTCTGTGCTTCCTCATGAAGTTTGATATCTGCTCGTGTATTCAGCAGCAACTCCTCTTTCTCTGTTTCGCCTGTGACCAGGTGAAACATGACTTGACGCGATTTTCTGTGTGTGTGAGAAATGGAGTTGACTCTTTTTGTTCAGCTGAGCAGTGTGGATGCAGCTCTGTGGAGGAGGAGACACTCAGCACAGAGCACGGAAAATAAAAACAGTAGCAGCAGGTGGAATTTGGCCTCGTGAAAAATCTATGCTGCACTTTTCACACCGCCGCGCCAGTGATTTACTGCATTCACCTTTGAGTGCTGCAGCCATTCTGTCATCAGCTGAGAACGAGCTCAAGAAATGATGACATCGCCACAATAATGACTCTTCTCACTTGACTGTAACTTCAATCCGTCTTCCTTTCATGATAGTTCAGTTAAGTTAACTAAGTTTAAACTGTTCTTGCAGCTTCCTGTAGCAGCCAATCAAAACGCTGAGCAACATAGCTAGACACAAACCCCTAAATAGACATAAATATTACTGAACATTGGAGACATTCTATGGTCATTGTCGTTATTTCTTTGATATGTGTAATAGTGTCTAATATGAAAACAATAGGTACTTGCAGCAAAGGTGGACAACTATCCCCAGGATCAGAGACTCTTAGAGGCCAATATGCTCCAGTTTAGCCTTTGGAACATTTATTACCTTTATTACCGTTTGTATCATATTTATTACAAAGACCTTTAAGTCATCGACATTTGCCTAACAAACCCTTGTTCTCCACCTTCTGGTGCGTTATCTGTGCACTGCATGCATTAGTGGGCTCTGACAGATAACCACGTGGACATCTTTGGGCAATATTTCGATGAGTCAGACCATAACGGGTTAAATATACCACGTCACAGCTGATTGGTAACCATACAACCACACAAAACAGCACATGAGCTAAATTATCTAAGGAAGAACAGAGCAAACAGTTGCCCAGCAGCTTGGGGGGCTGTGTGATATATGATTACATAATGCTCGAATGATGCACATCATGGTTGTGTATGAATCTTAACTTCAAGGAGGCCCCAAACATAAAACATGTTATGTGTCTTGCGACTCAGTAATACCACCAAGTATAATGTCATTTAAATATATTCCTGCTGCCACGTATTACACATCATAGATGTTAACTGGAAGGTTAAACAACATGGTGGGCACTGAGGAGATTGTGGGTAGTGTAGTGTAACGGAGGTCGGTAAAGCCTGTTCTGCCCTGTTTTCTCTGAGCTGAACAGAACGGTTGTTGGAGGCGGGGATGCTGCAGCAGTCTGCTGGCTCCTGGTGGAGAACGCGAGTCCATCTCATCTCTTAATTACTGTCGGCCCTGAGACCCAGCCGGCTAATAACTGCCCCACTACTGCAGCAGGCTGGAGCCTCCACAGAGCTCAAGCAGATGGATGGAGAGAGAGAACCTCTCTGCTTAACAGCCAGCCAGAACACACGGGGCTCAACTAGGCCTCTCCTGACCATCTGGACAAATATGCAAAGCGCGGCTCATGCACACGCTTTATTTTTGTAATAACACGGGCCACGCTACACCCTGTTCCTAGTCACAGCTGATTTGTAGGGTCATTTGTCATCATCATCACCTCCAACCACCTCCATTAGAGAGACCTGTGTCACAGATCCAGCAGCATGAACACGTGGTGGACAAAGTGCATGCGCTGTCCACTTGACAAAAACAAGGACCAGCATTGCTATTAGGTCTGTGACTGTAGTGTGAGTAGCATCCACTCTGTAAATAGCAGTGCATTACTGTAAATACACGCAGCCTTAACCTGCTCCGCCCACGTAACTACTTTAGTACTTCCCTTTCTGCGAACATATGGTCTGATCAGGATCAATGGCAGATATGGGCCAGTATTAGCATAGGCGCTAACGCGGCTAATCGCCCTAACTTTCTAAGACGTTCCTCTCTCTGGTCCAGGCGCACACACACCCACACACACACGCGCACACACGCACAGTCGCAAGCTGAACTCAATCCTCCTTCTATGGGCTTGTGGATTGGAGGGCACGGTTTTTATTTTAAGGCGCTCTCTGACCCTCATATCTCAGTCAACATAGTGTGGGTTTATAGTCATAACACGGCCTTTCTCCCCTTTGTGTCTCTGACTGCAAGACGGAGACAAAAAGAAAGACGTTTGTGCGAGTCCGCGGGTTAGAAGGGAATTCTATACAGAGCTATGTGAAATGTCACAAGGTTGCTGCAGCCCAGCGCTGAATGATTTCATCTTTGGCAAAAACACACACACACACGAATATTTACAGCTTTTCTCTAGATTGGAAAAGCTGCCAGAAAAAAAGTTTAACATTGAAAGTGTGTAGATAAAAATGTGAGGCGAGCACAAATAAACAGGGATAATGAATTAGTCCGTATGAAGGATGATGATCTCAGCAAACGTCGACCTTCTGCAGATAACTCACTGCACTTTTAAATGACTGTAAGCGTGTTTGTATGTGTGAAAGTAGTTTTAACTTTAAAGTAAGATAAGTAAGAGAGGTTTAGCTACATGCTGCTGTTGTAGCTTGTTGGTAAAGTAAAGTAAATGATCAGTGCATTAAAAGTAAAATGATAAAACTGCAGCACTGGTTGTCTACATTAGAGGGATATGTTAGGAAACAATGAATTTGCAACTTGTCATTTACGTTAATTGTTCATTACGTGAACAGAAACCTAAATGGTTGATATTATGTTCCCCACAAAAACAAATTTGTGATTTCAGTTTAGTTGTACGGAGGTATTTATTTAAGATGATGGCTTGATACATTAAAGCTTGTTTGTACAGGTAAAGGTTAGCCTTAGCATAGCTTGGACTTGCTAATGTTAAAAGGATTCTCACTGGATATTTTTTCTCAATTCATTTCAAAGTTAGTTGTAAACTTAGCTGTAATACTGACTGCAATACTTAGTAAAGTAAGAATATAACTGTTACATAACAGCCAACGTGATCCAGGTGTGTGTGTGTGTGTGTGTGTGTGTGTGTGTGTGTGTGTGTGTGTGTGAATTCTCAAAAAACTAACTTGACACTACCATTCATATTGTAAGTGTAAGTGTTTTAGTAAAATGCGTTCCTATAGCAGTTAATATTTTTGGAGTAATGGTAACTTGAACTGGCTGCTGCAGCATATTTTTCCCACTTGAGTCATTCTGAGACAAAGAGATGAGAAACGCAGCTAAAGCAGACTCACACCCTCAGTATACCGAGGTAGCAAAGAAAATGCACAGTGTATGTTTTTCTCATTGTGTAGTATGAGGTGTGTTTGTCAGAGATTCACATTCCTGCCAAACTGTTACTGACAAGCATCAGAAAAACACATTTCTCTTTGCTTTAATAAGGCATGTTCGTCTCTGCTTTTTATCCAAAACTTTGATCAAGCCATCACAATTATTTATAAGACCCTCAGAGAGAGAGAGGCGTTTTTCATTTTCCTCACAGTGTCTAAGAAACTCACACTCCTCGACTGGTGGCATGTTGGGTCATCTGTCTGTCAGCTGAGATTCCTCCAGGTCATATTCCTCACCTGTTCGTCCTCAATTAGGAAGTTTCCTGAGTGGGTGTGATGGGAGCTGCAGTTAGAGTCGAGCGCAGTGTAAGATAAATTATTAAATGTTAAATGTTGTATAGCGTCTCTGTGCAAACCGTTCCTACTCATTTTCAAACAACGAGTAGATCATTGAGCAGTCATACAGCGCACGACGACAAGCTGCCAGCTGCTGTGCAGCACTGTAACCGTGGTCAGTATCTCACAGATATATTAAACCGAGCAGCTGCTGCAGACTGGGCAGAACCGGAGCATCACTGGTGACAGAAACTCGATTGCAGTTCACCTCAACCCACCTCACTCACCCAAACAATGATCCATAAAAACAACTGCAGCTCAGACCTAATGCAGATAAGTCCCATGAACCTTTAAAAGCTTGCACTGTCTGCATCCACCGTGCTTTCTGTATCCCTAGGTCCACACCGTCCTTCACAGTCTCTTCATCTCTCTCATGAATGTTTGATGGTGCTGCCAGCTGCTCTCCAGGTCCGAGGGCGGCACGTGTTCTTGCTCACAAACACAGGCCACACATTGTTTTTGCCCTCAGTGGTCTCAGCAAAATAACAGCAACATGTGTGAGTTTGTGTGATGGTAAAAAAAGAGCATTTTTTAAAAGATAGCATGAGGCGTGACCATTTTAGATGTGTAGGAAAGTCATTGTTTTGCATCCAAAGGCAGCAGGAAAAAAACCTGCAGCTCAGTCATTTTAAAAACTCTTTCCCAAATGAAGTGTGTGCAACTTCCCCTCCCACACAAATTGCCCTCACTGTTTTTTTTGTGCACAGACATTTCATTTTCTACAGCCTTTCTTTTCTATTGTGTGAGGAGTTCTTATTTTTCACAGTGGAACATCCTTGATCATTAATTCCTGGGAGGCTGTTTGCCAATACAGATTGCGCGTGTGTGTGTGTGTGTGTGAGTGTGTGTGTGTGTCTCACGGAGACACAGACAAGAAGTGAGCGCTTTCACCTACGTCACACCAACATTATCGTTTTCCCATATGTTTACATGTTGGGTGGATGTAGATAAACACACGAACACACATTTTAAGGGCTGAACACATGTTTTATAAGTGCAGGTTTCATTTTGCTACAGACTCATATAATCTGACTAAATATTTCCACTTCTACTATTTGAGTTTGTTGTCTTTATGTTCTGTTAGAGAAGTGAGCCAAGTCCCGGCAGAATTTCTGTTTTACTTCTGTAATTTGAGAAAATAGTGAGTATGATTTCTGTCCATTAAGACCTTGTTATCAGCTTCCGCCGTCAGCAGTCTGCAACAGTATTGATTATGGTCCTCTGAATGAAAAAATGATGAACTGTGCTCGTCCTCTTCCTGGTTCCTCTTCGTCTCCTGATTAGCTGGTTGTAAAATGTTCAGATACTTGAGACTTGTATTCACTTCTTATAGTTTACAGGTTTGATGGTACACAGTATGGTGTCAGTTCACATTGAGTCATGCCTCTAGTCCAATCAAATGTCCCGTTCCACGCCCAATCTCTTATGTCACCCCTCCTCTCCACCAACATTGTCCAGGCAACATTCAGGCAGAACTAGGTCACAATGAACCTGAGGCCGGTGTTTCCAGTTACGTTGCCTCCAGAGTCCGATCCTGGAGGACTTGAACTGGATTCAAACATCAAGCTTTGGCTCAGACCACAGCGTGTCACCGTCAGCAGAGCCCTTCGTAACCAACATCCCTCCCCTTTGAGCTCTCAACAGAAATAGTCAGAAGGTTTAGTCACGGCAACTGGACTTTTCGTTCTGCATCCACAGAACTTTTTTAATCTGAGGTGAGTCGGTGAGAGGTCACAAATTTATCCTCCAGGTTGGTTTCACCCCACATCTGACTTGAATGGACTACGTAAGTGAAACGAGGGCAGGGGTTGGATGACAGCTCCACCCCTGGCAGCTCCTCCTGCACCCATTAAGTGGGTCTTTAAGGACCAGCCTGGTGGACGCGTGAATTGGACGTGATTTTCCTGGGGATGAATGACAGGGCAGCATGATGATAAGTTGTGCCTGAGACCCCCACCCCTGTTGGGTGAGGGGTTGTTGAGTTGGAGCTTCCCTGAGTTAGAGCTTTCCTAACTTAACCCTAACTCAATCTTAACTCAACAACAAATCAAGTGTGGATGCAGAACGAAACGTCTACCGAAAGAAAGAAGTCCAGTTGCCATGACTAAACCTTCTGACAACTGTACCTGCTCATAGATCAATAATACACTTTACTAACTAGTGGCTCAAAATGCTGGTTGGAGTTTAGTCTGTTTATGTAAAATAAATTTAAAGGACCAAAGGTGTTTTAAAACTGTAGAGAATATCTACTATACTATCAGTGTTTTCTCCTCCAATAGAATAAAGCAAATAGTTCCAGCAGCCTTCTCACAGTTGTCTGACTCCTACCTAACTCTGTAGGTCACCACCAGAGCTACATTTGTACGCACACGCAAAAGCTGCCTACAGGTTTTCTTTGGCCACCTCAGGCTGACCCCTTTTAATATAACCACCTCAAGGCCTTCGATGACCTGGCTAGTTCCTAACTTCCCAACCCTTGCTCAGTCCCTGTGACACACGGGAAGAACTACGTGTAGAATCTGACTCTCGGGCCTGTTGGTCGAACAATATTTGGAAGAATTGTCATAGTGAATGAACTCAATTCTCTTATCTTATAACCCCCCGCGGTGGGTTATTCAGATGTGCTCGTGCTTACAGCTCCCTCCAGTCATCCTAAATACCCAGGCAAACAGAGTGCATTGGGATATCACTTTTCTTATCTTAAAGCAAACATTCATGAAAGATAGAGGCTTGTACACTTGGCATTTACAAGCCCAGACATTGGGCAGGCAAAAGGTTACTTCATACAACCTTTCAAATGTCTTTCTTAGATGACACACACACACACACACACCAGATTTATCCAAAGGGTTGTGTGTTGTTTTCTGAACAAAAATGCGTCGCTTTCGACCTTGAGACTGCAGTTGCAAATGGAAACGGGAGAAACTGCAGTTCTATTAATCCTGATGTGACAGAGCGGCGGATGTGGCTCTTTACAGACGCAGCAACGCTTGTGTTAGTGCACAGACATGAGTCACAACTATTAGGTTAGATCAAATGAACGGAGTTATGTTTAACTTACATAACTCAGTTATGTGCACCCTTATTCATTTCCCGAGTGTAAACGAGCAAATTATCGTCTGTATGTGCTCAGACATGAGTGGAAAAATAAGAGCACACTGTTTCATTGCAACCAGTTTGTTTGCAACAGGACTGTTCACATTTAACATTAATGCACAAGAGAAAGATACCAGATACCAACCTGTGTGACAGACAGGGTAAAAGGGCTGAAGGTTGCTTCGTTATGAAGTTTTCCTGAGCCTAAACCGAGCGTCCAGGACGTGCTTCCACACAGTGGATCTGCAGGCTGTGAGCTGACCTGTTTTATGTAGTCAGCGGTGTTAGCTGCGGTTGCTAATCCACAATAAATACAATAAGACAATTACTGGAACTGGTCAGTATCTGAGCCTTTGTGCTGATTTATAAAGGATGATTTAATATTCTCTGAGCCAATAAAAGAGACTCAGCAAGGACACCGGAAGTGGAGAATGAAGAAAGGTCAGGCGCACACACACACACACACACAGGTAGTAGGTAGTAGTACTGCTCCCTGCAGGCCACAGCCAAACCTCAAAACTACACAGCACGTTCAGGGACGTCTTTTAACCTGATCCAGAGCTGTTTCAAAGTCAAGCGCTCTGAAGGCCAGCTGTTGTGGATCACTGTGCTGCCTCCGCCGCGTGTGTCTGTGACAGCGCGCAGCGGCGTGGGATGGGTCAGAGAACAGCTCACCATGGTGCCTGCACCCAGTCGCCATTTCTCCAGGACTTCCTCGTGAGGAAAAACAGAGCTGTGTGATGTGATCTTCAGTAGATTTCTGTAGAGAGCTGCTGGAGGCATCAAAGTGTTGCCCTCTCTACCCTCAGTAGGATGGTTTTCATGGTTCAACGGGGCTGAAAATGAAAGCCGACAGTGAATGAGGCTCATTGTTGCTAATCAAAGGGACTTTGCAGATGTAATAAGTTGCATCATCAGATCACTTGTGGTCGTACTGTGAGTGACGACCCAGAGGAGGCACTTTGGTGCAGCTGACAGGTGGAGTGCAGCTCTTGTGCGCTTGAGTGTGTTCACCCGTGCGTTGGACGAAAGTTGCAGCGTGGAGAGAGGCCAGGAGAGTACGGGCAGCGCGTGGGAGAGGTTGAACAGACGTGTGGGTGTGTGTGTGTCTGCAGGATGTGTGAGGCCCCATTGAGCTCAGTGCATTTGGGAGGACAGGGTGACTCATCTCGCCCTTCGGCTCCGCTTCTCAAAATACATTTCATTCTCACCTTTTACCAGCCCTGTCTCTTCACCTCACCTCATCAGGAAACTTCTCATGACATTAACACAGCTTTGATCCTTCTACCTCACAATGTCACCTAAACACAGTGTCTTCAGTCTCTGAAGGAAGAGGGATGAGGACGGATGGTGAGAGGGAGACATTCGGAGGGGCAGCGGCGAGGGCAGAGAACGGAGCACGTGCCGAGGATCCAAAAGACAGACCACTGACACACAACGGCTACGCTGACTGCCGTTCCCTCCTTGACATATTTAGATATTTTACAACTATCTTACTGTCGAAACTTCGATACATTCATACTCAAACACATTTTTCAGCGACGGTCTCTTCGTCTGTTCCCTGTACTTACTCTGCGCTCACTCCTGTGCAGCACCTCGGGCTGTGCTGTACTGTTGCCAGATATGGTCATTAACCAAAGGTCTTGGGCTCTGCACAGGCACAGTGGTGCCAAACTCAACCTCAGCAACCTCAGCATGACAAGACCACTCCAGGAAGTGACGGCGTTTGTCCCAGCCTGTTGTTTCAGCAGCAAGTCAAATCTACATTTTGGTTTCTGCACCGTTTGAACGACATGGTTGCACTGTGTTAATGAAGTAGTTTCGTGGTGCTGGTCTGGACCTTGGACAGAGTTAAGTTAACTTAACTTAAGAGACAAATTAATTCTAGTGGCTCAATGGGTTAAGCATCAGACTGGGATGCAAAAGTTCGCAGGTTCGAAACTATGTCTGGAAACAGGAAAGTTGCAGGTGTGTCCTTGAGCCAGACACCCAGCGCTAGCTCCCTATAAGTCGCTTTGGATAAAAGCATCTGCACAGTAAAAATCCAGCTTTCTACTTTATGCACATCGACCCTACACATGGGAAAAATGCAAATAAACATATTTTATGTTGTTAAAGAAATCATTTTGGTTTAAAAACTAGATTCATACACCAACGGATTATGCTGTAAGTGAGACCCAATCAGAAAAAAGGACAGAGAGCACTGCAGTACTGAAGAAACTGTAATCTGGAGTATCTTCGTTTGTCTTTTTATCCATCTCTTTTATCACCAGGGGACAGTTTGACCGCTCCAGTGAAAAAGAGCTGCAGGCTATTCAGGCTAAAATCCATTTATTGACAACTTATTAACATTTACAGCTCTGGATTTACAAGCTCAGCAGCTGTGGGAACCTTGGGAAATAGAATACAATATCAATTTGTCAATACGGCTTATTCATTTGTTTCTATAAATTAAAAGACAATTTCGATTTCATTGCTCCTTCACTGCTGTCCGTCACCAGATGACATTTTTGCGCTTTTAAAGCAATAGTTCACCACTTCTGAGAAATGCAGCATGCTCGTTTAAAATTTGTTTCCACAGCAAACAGGAAGCCACAGCTATGGTTGGCAAAGTCTGACTTCTGTGTGATAAACTGACGCTAATCTCAGGTACACAGACACATCTGAGATGACGGGCCTCCCACATCTCCATGCACAAAGTGTAAAACTGTATGTTGAGCAATCAGAAAGTTGGGAGGCAAGATGGAAGAGTAAAAAAAGGACAATGAGCAAATGGAAAATGAGATGAAGCACCAGCAGGAACAGCCGAAAAACTCTCCGTTCACCAGTTGCGTGCATCAATTTGCTTAAAGTCAGGTAACATTTATGTGACGTCCTAGCTCTCTTAGGTAGGTAGGCAACCTGAAGGCAGTCAGTTGCAGCTCAGCTTCACACATCCCCAACAGTACCAGATCCTCTAGAGACCTCTGGCATGGATGACCATGATCCTCAGGCCTCAGCCACACCACATGACGATGATCTGTAGATCCACGACCACTCTAGAGTCTCTAGGGATGACCAAACGAAGCCTTGTGAAGCTTTGAACCCTTGTTTTGAAAATTGGTTCACTACTCAAGGATTCACTCATTGAGCACGTGGGCGACACCTGCTGGCACAGCGGTCACCTTGCAGCCTTACAAAGGATGCGCACAGCGTATGCACTTTGATTTTTGCTTGTTGTGAAAAAGACTTAAATATTGCTGATATCTGATGCATTTAGCTTCCATGGGTCAGAGGACCTGCAGCTTTTATTAGTTTACGCCCGACTCTGGTCGATGCTCTACCAGTACCTCTGGAGCAGCTAGTTAGACTCTGACCATCAATGTCCAGTGGAGTAATTTTAGCAAACGCGGGATCCTCTGTGGGAGGTTCACCCTGTACCCCACACCTCTTGCCCACTGACAGCTGTGATAGGCTCCTGACTGCTGGAGACCCCTCCCAACTTTTATATCCTTAATATCATACTTGGTTTGAGCACTCTAGCTCTCCGTAGCATAAAGAAGCAGCCCACATACGTTCACTTCCTTCACTTCAAAAGCGTAGTTCTGCCCTTACAGGAAAATATGTCGTCAGTGCAGACTGTGCACAACACTCACATTCAACACTCGACACCACGGACAACACATGTGTGATGTCTGCTGGACACCAGGTGTCTACGGTGATGTTAACCTGCAGCAGAAGCAGAAGATGTTGTTGTAATCCCACGTACAACACCTGAACTTCTGTCTCACCAAAACAAAGTGCTTTAATAAGCTAACACAAGAAACAGTAGATCTGAAAAACAAAACACAAAGCGATGGAGACATTCTCTCCTTTGTCTTTGCCTCTGGCTCTTTGCTGGTCAATAAAGGCACATATAAGGAATTTTATGCTTCCCAGTGGCATCACACATGCCATCAGCCTGGTTCTATGTGATCAAAGAGTCCAACATACAACGAAAGCCTTTGGAGAGAGAAGTGATTGTCAGAGAGAGGGAGTCCTTACATCATATAAGGAAAAAAAAGAGGGATGACATTGCAACGCGGACGAGGGCTGCGGAGCGTGAACAGAGTGATGGAATATGATGAGATGACTAAAATAGAGTGTGTGTGACTCGGAGGGGGGACTCCAGCTGTGTGTTTATCCTGCACCAGGGAAGACTGTGTCAAGCCAGCTGAGATGAAAGAGCAGACGAGGGCTGCGACATGCAACGCAGACAGCAGGCTCACACTCAAAAGGTGCGCGTTGTGTTTCTTCCTCTGGAGCACGCGCGTGTTTGTGCCTTACTTGTGATGCATCACAGCAAGTCTGTCTGGTGAGAGGAGGGCGTTTCTGCCCCCGTTCGCGTGGAAACTGTGGCATTCAGCAAAGTCAGCATCCACCTCGTTACACCCGCGTGACCTTCTGTGAGATATCTGAGGCCACACACACATGCAGTGCACACGTTTTACATGGTGTTCTTGAGCTCAGGGCTGTAAACAGACGTTTGGCTGTGGTATTAGTAGGTCAGCTGACCCCGAGCATCCTGGGCTGCAGTTACCACAGCAGGAGTAAGAGGTTACGATTGTGCTGGGACCTGGATAAACCACTCGGTGCCACCATCTGGCTGTGTTGCATAACCGCTGAGTTGACTGTATGATGGTATTAGCTTAGTTATGCAAAAGCTTTACAGAAGTGGTGAAAACATTTTTCTCTTTTTCATGTGGCTTTTTAGTGCGATTGTGATCTGGACCTTGTCTAATTTAAATAAAGATAACAGATAATACTGTCACAGTACACGTGACTGTATAGAGCAATAAAAGGTGTTTTTAGGGGTTTACACTGACAGATGTATTTAAAGCCCTGAATGTTTGGTTTTACATCAGTGAACTGTCGAAGGGCAAGTTAATGCTCCTAAAATGTCAATAAAAGAAGAGTAATACAGTCAGCAGACTGATTTACAGATCAGTGGTCTGTAATGGGACAGATCTAGATAGGTCGACTAAAACTACTCAGCAAAAGCGGTTAAAACTACCTGGTATAGAAATGATGCCTCACTTGCTGTGACCTCCCTCCTTTCTTGCCATTGTGCTTCTTGTATAACGTTAGAATTTATGTGCAGCATCACTCACAATGTCAGACAGAAATGTATTGATTATGTGTCTTATGATGATCGTCGTCCGAAGGTCAGCACCTTCAGAAATAACTGCATCACTAAGGATGCATTCTGTCGAAAAAAATAAAAAATGCTGCCAGTTAATGAGAAAAAAAAATACTTGCTCATGTCTCGAAGACCAAACATACAAAGGATTCAGGATTAGAAACTGCCAGCAGTGATACACAAACACGCACAGACCAGTTTCCTTCATCGGTCTCTGAAGCTGCTAAAAACAAGTTCACCCTCGCACAACGACCTGAAACCAATCCCAGGCTGGGGAGGGTACTTCACTCCTTCCAATTAAGTCCCACCAAAAAGAGAATTATACCACAGCTGAGCATGCCATCTAGTGTTCGTAAAGAAAAGTGTGTAGGCTCTGTCAGGTGACATAACCAGGGGCTAGTGCTCCACGTTTCTGTCCGTGCAGCCGTGTAAAAGCCCAACACGAGACTGAGCCATTGAGCTCATCTTTATGACCTGCTCAAAGCAGAAATACTTGCTTGGTTTGGGTTCTTACTAGGAGGCTGAGCTCTGCATGTTTGAGATCGTTAAATGAATGATTGTTGAATCCTGTGGAGCTGCTTTAGTTTCAGGGTGCTGCTGCTATCTCAACATCACTGTGTCATCTTCTAACTATCGTGTGTCTGCTGTGCTCGTCCTGCCCTCGGCATGTCACCAAAACACAACAAGCAGACACAATTTGCTCTCAAAAGTTGCTTTAATCGACTGTTAAAAATAAGGCTAGATACGCTGCAGGAGTACGGGGTGGTGTGTGTACTGCCGGCTGTGAACGGAGGGAGCACCTGCCAACTTAATGACAGACAGATGCAGACGAGAGGAGCGACAGACCTGCAGAGGAGGGCGAGACTCTCCATCGTGCTCCGGTGGGATGAAGTTACAGTTCAGTTTGACGCGTTCCCGCACTGGAGATGAAAACTGATTCTGTCTCGCTCACTGCTCTCTCTCCTCAGAGACATAGTGCATAGATAAGATGAAGCCATCATTCATCAACAGCGACGACAACTCTTCTTCATGTTTCATACATATATATTTTCATAATCAATATACAAAGATACATTCTGAATTGCAAAGGCTCAATCAAATAAATACTGTAATGGCTAGACTTCAAAAACAGGGGACACACACACACGAGCATGATGACGCCTCTATCTGATACTGATCAATAGAAAGAGGACACAACAGAGCATACGGAGGCCCGGGGCACAGTATTAAATAACACCTAAATGAACAGCACGCACACTGCACTCTCAGTGAGGACAGTCTTAAAAAAGGAAACATAAAATAAGATGGGGGCATGTCTGAGGATTGTAAATACACAACACTGTCTTGTGCAAACAGGGGAGAAACCAAAAGACGTCGATGTTCCAGTTTTGACCTCTAACTGTCAGGATGAGGATTAGAGGGTGGTGGTTATGTAATTCTCCGTGAGGCTGCTCGTTTTAGCCGGTCATAGTAACGGGTCGGGCACATTCTCGTCTCTGACAAAATCTCATCTCCCAAATATGAAAAAATATATCTCATCTCCACAGCAGGTTCTGTGTTAGAAAACGTCATCTACTGTACGCTTAGCGTTTCAGCGCGTGGCAAACTATCAAACTGTAAATCTGTCACCTTTGGTAGCAAACATAACATTCTTTCAAGAAAATAGAAATACTCTGTCCCACCTGAAACGCCCGTAGCTCAGTCCTCTCAGACCGAAACAGGGCAAATTTTAACGTGTCAAACAGCTGGAGCTGGTGGCAGACTGAGGGGAAAGGACTTAAATAGAAGTCCTAATGGTTTATGATTAAAGGGAGCAGGAACTGAAGTGGATTTACAGTATGCAGCAGCTTTTCTCTTCCTAATTAAGGGTTTTGACAATAAGATTGGTTCCAGTTTGTGTTTCGAATGTATTATCAATAATGTACATTCAAGTCACAGAGCAATAAAAAAAAAAAAACCTTTAAAATCAATCGTCTGTCTTTTAAACAGTTTTTACTGTTAATCTTGTTGTTAGCTCCAAATAACATCTTAGTTTCTAAGAAAATGAGACATCATTATGTGTCATTATGTACTGATATGTGCTTGCATGAGACCCTCGGGGTTATTTATTTATGCTAAATAACCCTTAACAGAATATTATTTTTCCATCCAGATGGTTCAAAGACATTTTTAAAACTGTGGAGGAAAGAGTTAAGTGTTGCTAAATGTTTGTCTGGATTTTAAAAGCTTGCTTGCTACTTATTGAGGGGAGAAAAATCAATATTTAGCGCTGTGACTCAAATGTAATCGTAACACACGACAGGCACCAACTGCAGTTACCACTATTACATTTTAAATGTTTAGAGATAAATACAGCTCAGAAAAATATATCTGACTTCATCTTATAATTCTGACCCAGAGGCGACTGGCGATCGATACGATTTCTTTTCTTGCATACAATCGAAAGCCAAGTTTCTAAAGTAATGAAACAAAAAGTCTCTGAAATTCATTATTAATCAGATGACCGACTCCCACACATCTCCCAGGCTCGTATTATTAGAAGGCAGCGTGGAGCTCCCAGCACACAGAACCTGGAAATATCAGGAAGATGAACGGTGTGTATCTGCTGAGCTACTATAACCAAGTCAAACAATATTAAAACGGGAGCAAGATGCAGTATTCAAATCCTTAAAAGAACAAAAGAAGAGTTGTAATAAGACAGTCTGCACTGCTCCAGTCCATTTTACCACAGAGGAAGCTCTCAGAGCAGATTCCACAAAAAATACAAAGTGCTGATTGAACCGGTGCCAGTAGAGGGAGTCGTCCTCCACAGCAGCCGGTTCAAGGGATTAAAGGCAAATCAGGCCTCAGAGTTCAGTGCTCGTTGCCCGGGACCTGCCAGACGATGAGGTGGCTGCGCTCAGCTTTAGTCAGGCAGGGCTCCAGCTTCAACGGGGGGTCTTCCCCTTCCTCCTTCTCGCTGTCCTCATCACCTGAAGACAGGAGCAGAGACAGCTCGTTCTGCATCACACACATACTGTAGACGTCCCGGTGACGTTTCTTCCTTTACATGCAGCACGCTCACCCATCCTGAAGTCGATGTAGCCCTCTCCGCCACTCATCACCAACATGGACTTGGTTCCTTCCTGAGCGGAGACATCTGCCGCTTTGTCTCCTGCTGCCTCTCCTCCACAGGACACAGATGGAACCGCGTGACCTGAGAGCACAGACGCACAAACTGTAAATAAGTCCAGAAAGTGTTTCTCTGCTGATTACGAACAGACTTTCTCTCTCAGACTTTCTTTCGTTTTGGAAACTGCAGGTCTGTTGAATGCAGAGGATCAGTTGCTATAACACAAAGGTAATAACGTCACACTTTAAACACAATCAGCAGTAACATATTCACCTGGGACGGCACTGAAGAACTTCACAGCGTCCCGGTGACCATGGAAACAGAGCTGAGCATGAGCCATGGAGCAGTATGGAACAAACGTCCCAGCTGTTACTTTGTCGCCGCTGTCATCACCGTAGACACGGACGACGCTTCCTGGATGGTTCTCTGCTGCCTTGGTTACCTTGTTGGCTGCTAACGGGACGGGGCAGAGAGCGAGAGAGAGAGCGAGAGAGAAAGATTACATCAGAACAACAAATGCAGGTTAAACACTGGGAATCCCGTTACTAAGAAAGCTGCACCCTAACAATACACTCACTCTCTGTCAGAGGAATGGAGATGATGACTCCGTTGCCGGTTCCAATCCACAGGCGATTACACGACACCATCAGCGCCGTGATCCTCACAAACGAGAAGCCCAGTTTCCCCGTACCTGAGGGAGAAACAGAAAAAAAAACACACACTCAGAACCTGATGGAGTGTTACTGGCGTTTCCTGGAGGTGTGTGAACGCACCCAGCATCTTGCTGACGTAGGGCTCGATGTCGACATCCTGGAGGTGCTGGTAGGTGTGAGCGTGGAACAGCCTAAGCGTGGAGTCCAGCCTGATGGACACCCAGATACCGTCACCGTCCCAGGCCAGCAGACGCACCTGGCTGTCCTTGCGAGGGTGGGCGTCGAATGACTTCTGCGGAGGCACGAGAACACGCAGACATGAGACGCCCAACCTCGTGTGGTTTGCATCAGCTCAGTCGTATTCGCGCTGTACCTCGATCTTCATAGCTTTGGGCTGCACCACGTAGATCTTGTTCCTGTAGCCGCACCACACCTTGTCGTGTACCACAGTCATACAGCGGATAGAGTGATGTGGTCTCCCCAGGTCTAACAGATGGTAGTTGGTCAGGTCCCACTGTCCGTCTGTTGGAAGACAAAACACACGTGTTTATGTGTGGCTACTTGTTTCTTACAGGTGGACACTTACAGCTCATAAACCCACCTACTCCTCTGTGGAAAATGGCTAGAGTGCCATCAGAGAGGCCGACCAGCACGCGTCCTTTCACGTGTCTGTAGGAGGCAGAGGTTTGACACTCTTATGAGACGCTGCTACATTACTTCATGGCTCATGTTTAAAACCTACTGTCGTGCTTACACTATGCCGAGCACAGAGTCCTTCAGCTTGATTGAATGGAGACACTTCTTCCACTGGGCCACAGAGGAGTGGACATACACACTGGAATCAAAATGATCAGAGTTAAATATTAATTAAAGAACATTCGAATACAAATGGAGCCATCCAACTCCGTTTAAAGCTCACCATCCGTTCTGGGCGCCGAGCCACATGGTGGGCAGAACACTGCTCATCTTCTGAGCCTCTTCTCTCATCAGGTCCTGCTCCTCAGCGTCGGGGTTTGAACTCACGCCGTCTTTCAACAGGTCGCTCTCCCTGCAGACGAGAGATGACAGTAGAGTAACTCTGAATGTTTGTCTACACTGATAACAACAGACGGACTGAACTGTGACGACCCTACGCCGCATGTTACCTCTGGGAGTAGTTGGCCGGAGTCTCTGCGGTTTGCTGCGCTCCCAGTGGATCAGTGAAGACGTGTTCGGTGTAGACTCCCCTCAGGTTTTCTCTTTGGTCACCGAGGCCCGCGCTGACCTCCGTCGCCTCGGTGGCTTCTTCCGCTGGTCTGGATTCTGTAGAGCAGATAGTGCCTCAGCAAACTCATGTACAGGGTGTGTGTGTGTGTGTGTGTGTGTGAGTAAGGTCCATAAGCTCTAACCTGTTTCTCTGTCCACTGTCTGAGGAACAGCTGCCGTTCCTTCAGCCGCACAGCCCACAACGGTGATGCCCCCAAGAACGCTGTCGCCCCCTGCTGAGCTGCTATTGGTTGATGACAAGGTGCTATCTTCTACTGGTCCTGCCACAGAGTTTGGAGGCACTTCTTCTCCTGCTGGGTAGTCCGTCTCTCTAGCACCTAAATAATAAAATCACCAAAGAGCAAAGAAACACATAAAGCACACCGTCCTTCATGTCTGCTGCAGGTCCTCTGTGACAAACTGTCTGCACATGAAGTCCTTTCTGCTTCACTCGTGATTTAACAGCAACCCCGACACACACACACACACACACACACTGACCTGGTACACTAGCAATGCACAGGACATGGGAGTTACAAACAAAGAAGCTCTCCAGGATGTTTCCAGGCTGGTTGGCATCAATGACCACGGCTTTAGTGGTGGCCTGGGTGCTAGTGCAGATCCACACCAGTGACGACAACTCGTCTTGCTGCCGCAGCTCGTTCTGCTGCTCCTGCAGCAACAAAATAAAAGCGTGGAGATCTACTGATGTATCTAATCATCGCACTGATAACACGAATAGAACCTTAACCTGAGCGTGTGTGTGATACACATACATTGAGTTCTTGATCCAGTTTGTCCAGGCTGCTCTGAGACCCGGTTTTCTTGCTTGGACTCTCTGGTCCAGACACGTCACTGTAAAACACACTGGCTCCTACGATTGAGCCTCCGTCTCTGGTTTTACCTCCAGAGAGGTTGACACCAGCAGCACACCACAGCTGTAGTCACAGACGGTTAGATATGAATGAGATATAACATTAGATCCTAAATAAAGAAAACGGGGTCGGCTTCATGAGACACACAGAGAACACAGGTGAAAATCAAGCATAACGCCACAGAAAGCACTTGGATGGTTAAAACTCCCAAAGTAAAATATGCGTAGTTCACATTGACGTAGCCAGACATTTGAAATGCAGTAAATCCAAATGTGGATCAACTACCTTCACAGAAGGATCTTTCTCATCCAGTGGTCTGAGGAAAACGGGAACAGGCAGATTCTTCGTCTTGCTCTCCGTCTGACCCCCATTGGCCTAAGAAGCCAAAACACAGTGCCAGTGTACAGCAGGCGTTTCTTCGGTTATAGCTCACAGGACAATGACTGTGCTGACGACAGCGACGTCGTGATCAACGTCTTACTTTGTACTTCTTGGGCAGGCTCCAGCCGTACGCCTGAATTCTGCCGTCCTCCTTCTGCACATGGGCTTTGACCTGCTGATACTGCGCCCTCTTCTGTTCTCGTCTAGACACCACGGGATCTGCTGCCACTCTGTGGGACAAAACAACAGCTCGTTGACAAAGCAGGTCTGCTCCAGGAAAGCTAGGTTCTGCCCAAAAACTGCTCAAACCTCAACCCACACCTCGAACACTGATGATTATTCAGAGATACAGAATGTATCTTACATACAGAGTTCAAGCTACTGCATCAAAATCAATCAACAGTGACTCAGCATTCCCTGGTAGCTGGGTTTTCATCTGACTTACTCCTCATTGAGGAAGTCGAAGGCTTTGCTCTTGTCACTGGGCAGCTGCTGCAGGGCGTTGCTCCTCTTCTTCACAGACGGCTGAACCTGGGAGGTGGGCGCGTTGTACTTGACGTTTACCGGGGCCTCCGCTGCCGGCTTCTTGGCCGCCCCGCCCGACGAGCTGAACAAACGGCTGAAACTAGAGGTGTAAAGGCGGGGCAGTGGGAAGGAGTGAGGGGTGGGGGGAAGCACACAGACAAACATGTAGAGGGGCAGACACAAGCAGTAGCTCCAGCAGCAGCAGCAGCAGCAGCAGCAGCACTTCCTTTCCCCATGCCAACACACCATGCCAGCTGTCACACTGGTAGCAAACACACTGACACAAATATTCCTATTAACCTGTCAATCAACCCATTTGTCCTGTCTCCCAAACAGCAGAACACCGGAGCAGCTACCCACTCAGAGCGCTGGACAGCAGCGAGGGCGGGGTTAATTTTTAGCACCGACTCAAACGTTAGTCAACAACACAGAATAAAAACAGGACATTTTCCATTTCTCTCTAACTCTGCATGCTCTGCAGCAAACATCTGACAAATTCACACAGAACAAGTATATAAGGCCAAATTTTGATTCGTTTTTTTCTCTGTCCCATCATTATAGTAACCCTCCCAACACACCTCCTGCACACAGACATCACAACATCAGGCACAATGCAGAGGGAAACACAGAGATAGAGTAGGAGAGACGGTGAACTTGTCAGAGTCTGGGTCTTTTATATACACACTCAAGTGCCCTAAAAGTGCTGCCAAACCAAACCAACATCCTTCCATATGAAACTCAACAAAGTAGAGCCTGGATCAGTGAGCTCCCAGTTCCCTGCGTGTCTACAGCTTTCGCTTTATCTGAACAACAACTAGAAAGCACTGTGACAACGAGGCAGCTCAGATCTGCTGTTCCCCTGCTGGCTCTCCTCTGTTCAAAGTCTGATGCGAGAACATCAGAAGCTCACCCACATAGACAACGCGAACACGTCAAAGATTTACCTACATCCTGGAGAAAACAACCACACAACATGGAATACAAAAAGAAACACGTAGATGACGCAATGGTTGATTCTAATGAGCTTAAAAGAAAAGACAGAGGAGCTTACAACTGCCAGAGACTGGATTTCTTCTTCTCTTGGAGAGCTGGGGTCTCCTTTGAAGCCCTGAATAAAAAAAAACAAAACAAAACATTACAGTAATTGCTCCATTTTATTTGAATGATATTTGTTTGTATGTGAAGTACCGCTTTGGTGTTCACTTGTGTGTATGTGAGAGATCAAGGTGAAGGGAACCAGGTAAAAAGACCTTCTCTGCGGCAGACTTTGAATTCATCACACCAGGAAAAGTTCATCGTCCAGTTCTCCTTCTCTTACCGAATCATCTCGGTCCATCGCACAGCCTCCTGCAGCTCCATCAGCCTCTCCTTATACTGGTTCCTCTCCATGAGGACTCTGGCCATCTCCACCCTGGTGAAGCGCTTCCTTTGAGCTGTAGGCACATCGCTCTGCAAAATAACAACACCGTGATCACGTTTCAGTTCGTATCATACACAATCAGAAACGACACGCATGAAGGACTCACATCGTCCTCGTTGTCATTCTTGACCTTCTGTTTGCTTTCCTCCAGCTCTGCTCGAACTCTGTAAGAAGGCACACAAACATGATCAGAAGCCGTCCTTAAATCATAAAATTACAGAACTCTGATGTGTAGACGTGTTTTTAGAAGCCCCACATCCTGAGTTCCTCTTCTAATTCTTTGTTCTTCTCCTCCAGTTTGGTCTTAGCCTGAGCGACAGCGTCCAGCTCTCCCCGCAGAACCTCCTTCTCGCACGACAGTTCGTCCATGCGAGCTATCAGGTCGTTTTTCACTACATTCAAAGCGTTTCTGAAAACAAACACACGTGCGGGAGTAAGATTAAACACAAGGGGGCAGCACTGTCCTGTCTGAAGGACCATAAAGGCTCGCTCTGTTTGTACGTTTCAGCTCATTGCAGGTAATAACCTTAGAAAACATACTTACTTGGTCTCCATCAGCTGGGTGTTCTCATGAATGAGATGTTCGACTTCCCGACCCATACCTGGAAAAGAAACGTTTCGTTTGAATCAACTTGTAAAAGCGTTTCTTCTGTCTGTGCTACACCCCAACATACTGCTCTCTCATTCTTACCTAGATAGTTGTAGTCTGACATGATGCATATCAGAAAGAGGTTCATGAGTGACGTATAGTGATTCATTTGAATGTCTCTACTCTACAGTAACTACCCTTCACAACACAGTAGCAACAGTCTAGTATGCAAATCCATTAGAAGTCACAGGGGAACTGAAACGGAGCACAAAATCAGGAGCAAGAGAACTAAGACGTAGTGAAAAGATCTGGGGGAAGTTATTGATACACACCAGAAAACTCATCTGTACATTTGATAAAGCCAACAGTGGAAAAAACAAACAGTTCAGACAATATAAGATGGAAGTAAAATAGTTTGTAAAAGTAGAGTGTGACTAAATTACAAGTCACACATACCCAGCAGGTCGGCTCCTTCATCCACGTCTCCTATCAAGTCGTTACCAGCAGATGACAGCTCCTCGAACAGAGAGTCGGTGTTACGGTCGAAGGCTAGATTCTCTATGCCACCTTTAGTCGGGGTGCTGGACGGACAAATAAGAGCAGAGCGAGGGAGACGAGAAGAACATCAGTGTTAAGCGTGCGAGGTGTGTGTGTGTGTCGACAGCTCTGTGCAGCGCGAAAACAAAATGCACATGGGTAAACCTAAAACATCTGTGCCAACACTCACAGGCTGTAATAAGAGGATAAAGCTTATCATGGCATCTCTGTGCGATTACCAGCTGAGAGACACTTTCAGACACTCCTCAATGAACCAGTACATCCCGAGGCTTGAAGGCAGTATTGGTTTTTATCTGTATTTACACAGTTTTATCCTCATCATCAGTCTTGTACTTGTACCTTGTTCCTATGCAGCCATTGAGGTCCATGTCCAGTTCAGGAGTGGACTCTATGATGGCCTGGACCTCAGACTTCTCCAGGTCTTCTGCTCCATCTTGCACAACAGAGACCACAATATTAGTTTTAGATCTACATACTAAAAGAAAAGGGTGGTGCAGTCATTAACCGCAGAACTCCCTTTCACCTTCAGTCAGCGGTGTATTGGCCGTGTCCTGGCCGTCACGTCCAAGCTGACCCTGCTGTCCTTCCTGCACGGCTACGATGTTCTTACTGCTCTCTGGTTTTCCATCGTTCCAGTCCAGGTTCTTGTTCAGCCTGTCTGACGCATCCTGTTTCTGATGAGATGCGTCCAAAGACTCCATAGTAACATCTGAGGTGGTAGAACCCCCCTCAAGACTCGACACAGGACTCACACCAGTGGATGCTCCCCCATGAGGAGGAGACAGAGGTGTGGAGGACTGTGTGTTGCCACCGTGCGTTGAAGTGGGGAGGTTTGAGTTAGAGGTATCACCCTGAGAGGACATGAGGGGGTTCGATTTGGACCCTCCACTTTGTGAAGATGCTGGAGCTGCACTTTTGGAGACACTTCCCTGGTGGGTTGGAGCACTGGATTTGGAGCCACTGCAGTTTGCACTGGACAATTCATTCTTAAAATGGAGGATGAGAGGAAGCAGCAGCAGAGTGAGGAACACAAAAAGAGGAAAACTATCATGTCAATGAAGTTACTATAACAGAAATATCATGAACGTCCTTCATTTTACACTGTAAAAGCAAATTATGCACGTTGATGCATCCACATCAAGTAAAAGGGTTCTTAAGTATCACAACACTAACACACCATAAACAAATAAAATTAATGAAATTAAATTCGCACAACCAAAACACATGTAGCTTTCATTTAATAACAAAGATTTCAAAATGAGGATAGATTAACGTAAACGGTTAACTAACACCAACTGTGTCAAACAGCACGCACCTGAACATGCAGCTCAACCCTGCACAAACACGACATGCAAACAGTGGCCTGTATCATAAAACAACAAAGTGGTTCATCATGGTGACTGATGCTGCTCCTCATTCAGAGCACATTAACTTTCCAGGGTCATAACCTGACAAAATCAGGACCAACCACAGAAAGTATTGACTTAATGATTAGTAACTGAATAAAATGACTCCACCAACAGGATACTTCAGCTTCCACCGTTCAACGTGCATTAACACATAAAACATAGTTTTGTCTTGAGATGTCCGAATGAATCTGATTTCAGTGCTGAGAGTTACGGCTTCAGCTCAAGATACAAAGGTGGCAGATGAGCTGTATGCAGTTTCACCAAAATGCCATGTGTTTTTATTTGATAGCATCATTTAACGTAACACAACAGCACATACAGAAAATTCTGCCCCACAACTACAGTACGACGTGCACAACTGGGTTAGTGTGATGAACAACAGGGTTATAGTTGCTTCACAAGCCAGTTCTACCTGGTCCTGATCAGCCTCCCGAGAGGGCAAACTCTCCTGTGAACTTTGACCTTGCAATTTGACAGGGAAGAACTGAAGGACATTAAAAAGATTACTCACTGATGTTTTATTAACCTCCTTCATTGAAATTATTTTGGTAGCAAACAAAACCACAACAGTACTTAAACATAGAAGGATGAATTGTGTCGTTTCTTACAGCACAGGTGTTACTGGATGTGTAAAAAACAGGGAATTACGCTTAAATATTAAACCAATGTGAACATAAGTGTGGGAAAAGATCAGTCTTCACAAACACGCCTTCCTCTGGTAGAGAAGAAAACCTGCTGGCAAAGGTCCCTGTGTGAAGGAATAAACTGAGCTGACAAGTTTGATTTAATCAGCTACTAGCAGCCCTCTGTGCCCCTCTGATTCTGCAGTTCTGTATTGTTTTGTTCTGTCAACACCATCAGCTTCACTCCTATAATAAAACAATGAAGATATTATTATAGAGTTAATCTTTCCCCCCAACTTCATACTCCCTCCATCCCTGGAGTATCTCCTTTCACATCACTTGTCTGCATGCTGGCATCTCCCTATTGTTCTATAGCAGCAAAGAGCAGTAAGCTGGAGGCGAGCCTCGCTCCTCTGCCAAGTCTGTCTCTTCCCTAACCCTATAAAACCACACACGCAGTCCTACACATGGTGAGAGGGGAGAATCGTCAACTCCAAATCTTTGGAAAATGTCAAGTCAGAAGACAAAAGACAAAGACTCTGCTGTGTAGTTGTACTGATGGTGACTGGTGAAACCATGTGTCCATTCAACATAACAGTTGCAAAGCTACTTTGTGTGAGGTTCTTAAAAGCAGTTCACGTTTAACAACTCTTAACATCCTGGATAAAAATAAAACTCTTCCAAAGTTCATCTAACCTCCAACAATTAACTAATAACAATTAATGGGCACTTTCTGCTGTCATTAATATTCACGATGGAGCCTTGCTTACAGCATGGTTTCCAATAGCAACAATGTGAAGACACTCTGTCCTTTCCACCCTCCCTTGAGGTTAAAGGCAGGCCCCTGAATGGCACCACTTCCTCTGCTCACTGGGCTCCAAGCCACCCCATTACACACACACACAAGCTGCTAAAAATTCTAAACACACTGAACAATCCCTTCTCTCTGAATGGAAATGTACTCCTTCTTTGGCGTCTGCTGGCACTGACGGCCTGCATTTTGTTTCTGTAACCTGTGAAGTGAACCACAGATGATGTCACCCATCTGATCCGTGGGAAGCTCTACAAGCTAACTTCAGACAGGGAATTTACCCTTGAGCTGGAGATGAGTGAAAGCGTGAAAGGTAATGGCTCGTGTGTGTGTGTTTGTGTGTGTGCTACCTTAAGGCTGGTGTTGGACCGTGAATGGCTAAGGTTGTTGAATCTCCATGGTTCAGTGAAGGTGTCCACAGGTTCCCTCTGGAGGTCAGGGGCCATACCATCAGTACCAGGAAGCTGGAATATTCCCATGGAGATCGGGCGCTCCTTTCTGGAGACAAAGACAAACAGAAGAGAAAGATGAGGCAAAATTAAGAGATCCATTTTGAAAGACAGGCTTACATGCAAGTATCACTTGTCAGTTAGTACTGACACCAGCGGAACTGAGGCAGACAAGAACATAGTACTTTTGCAGAATTTAACACCGGTCTCTAGATTAACCTGTCTGTAATATTTTGTTCCGATTTATCTTATAGATGTTGATGTAACAATATAAAAAGTCAGGGTGATCCTTGAAGTCACCAAGATCCAGTGGCTGGCCAACCAATGCTGCCATGGTTATGGAACAATGTAAAGCATTTGGTGATAAAGGACAAGCTTCACCAAGGAAAGTGCAGAAATGTGATTTATAAAGTACAATAAGGAGTGAGGGTTGTGCTTTTTTCCCCCTACAGAGAAAGCACAACATGGTAAAAGAGGCCATTAAGCAGAATAATAAAGTTGTATCTTTAATAGCAGAGTCTACATTTAATGTACCTTTGTAAAACTTGTGGACCAGTGCAATGGCATGCTATAATCAGTTATACAAAAATAAACAAACAAAATACCAGACTGAGTCACAACTTTGCAAAACCTTTGGAACCAGAGTGGTGTAAAGAGAAGAAATTGCCTCATAAACGTGATTATCTCACAACTATTAGTGCAGCATCTCCCTGGACTCTTCCGTGTGTTATAAGCAGCCACAGACTTCACATAGATGCTGAAACAAAGCACACATCATGAACTCATTAACCACTTCACTCTTGCTGGAAGATCATCGTAGTAAAACGATGATTCAACGACACAGAAAGGTATGAATTACTGTACGGCGTGGGCAGAAAAATGGCTGCCATGGTGATTACAACAACCGGCAGGCAGTGATGAAAAGAAGCAACTCCAAAAAGACAATGGACACACAACCATATTGAGAGGAAGAGGTCACATGCAGGTCACCGGCCGTGGCCAATGCTGCCTTTTGTCTTTTCAACGGAGCTGTGCGGAAGAACCGCAAGCTCAGTGCCGGCGCGGTACCACTCTCTGTGCATCAGGAAACAGAGCTGTAGTTAACTCAGAGCTTTCACATACAGTGAGATCTGGTAGCCCAATCGGTTGAGCGACAGACTGGGATGCAGAAGGTCACCGGTTCAAAACCCTGTTTGACTCCTGGTCCATCCTCTACCAGGTGTGTCCCTGCGCCAGCTCCCTGTAAGTCGCCTTGGATAAAAGCGCCTGCCGAGTAAAGTAAAGTATCTGGATACGATGCTTCCGTTTGTACCTCTCTCTCTCTCTCGACCTACTTTTAGTGTGCCGTCTCACACCCACATGGCAGCAACACTGACACTGAACAGCTACAAACTGATAAAGTGAAATTAACATTCACACACGCGGACGAACACAACATACATGTTGTACCTGCTGGGTCTGGGCAGGGAGGGCAAGGGAGGCAGGGCAGGTAAGCCGCCAGTAGAGACAGAGTAATGAACCAGCAGCAGCACCGACAGAGAGACCAGTACAGCAGAGTTGATGACCACCGCTCCACCTACAAAGCCAAAAACAAACAGCAGCATACACCCGGGGCTCATGGCCCCCCCCAGATCATGGCCCAGTGCCTCGCCAGGGACCTGGAAGTTGGTATGGCACACAGGATGCAAAGACAGAGGTGGGGGTCACTGTAGCACCAAATGCACTCTGCTGTTTGTTGTCAGACCTACAGCTGAGGTCAGAGCTGAGAGTCGCTGTTTACTGCAGTTCCACTGTGAGGCAAACAGCGTGGGAGCAGGTCAACGGCAGAGCAATCTGCCTGCAGCAGTCACAACAGTAATCCCGGTGGCTCCAGCGGCAGCAGCGGCAGCATCGATTGATTAAATCCGAGTACGCCGGGAGCACAGATGGTCCACAGAGATCGAGTAGCGCGCTGGCAGCAGCCGCTTTCTTCTGCTGCCGTACTTTGGCAGGTGATTCTATTTTGCTTGCTCCTTCGCCCTCTCTATCCTCCGCTGAGATACGACACCCTGCTGCCGCTGTGCAGTCTAGAATACTCCGACTCTCTCTCTCTCGCTGCTATAGCAGCCACCCCTCACCCCCCACCTCTCTATCTCCCCCTCTCCCTTTTGGATGCTGAGGCAGCTTGTTCTATATGCCTCTTCTCAGGCTGAAATGTGTGTGTGCGTGTGTGTGTGTGTGTGTGTGTGTGTGCGTGTGTGAGGTTGAGAGAGAGAGGCTGGCATTCTGTCTGCATTAACTGCAGGGATAGTGAAGGGTCAGGGAAAAGGACTGTTTAAATTCACACAGCCAATCCAACACTAGAATGCACCACACAATATTTACACCTCCGGTACTTTTACACAAAGTTTATTTGTGGTAGATTACAAATACTGCTGTTTCCAGAAGACCTAAGAACTGTTAGATATTTAAATTACTTTGTTTGTACTGTGCTTGCACGCAACACTAAATGCTATTAAGTATAATTTTCAGAATTGCCAAAGACAATGAAAAGCCCCCAGATGATGACACCAAACCCGTAATTAAAACACTGCTGTGATGAAGAAAACATCATGACTCAACGTGGGGGGGGGGCCCACAGAGGACTTGTTAGGATCAACAATACCACAAGTGCTCCACATTGGGTTGAACGGTTTGTGTGAACCACAAATTAAATAAAAATAGACTTAATGACATTGTTCCCATTAACTGTGGGGAGGGGTGACCTCCTGGCCCCCCCGCAGCATGGTGTGCAGTCATAATCCATGCAATGAGCAATGAACCAAAAAGCTCATCGTCACATCGAAGCAGATTACACTAACCCCGACAGCTGCAGCATCCTCGGTCCATCCTCTGCAGCCACGGTTCAAGCTGCTTTCAACACATTTCATCACATGACACTTCTCTCTACCCACGAACAGTAAAGTTATATTTGCTCTTCTCCTTTTCTGGTTTGCTGACCCATTTCTTGCTCTGGCCTGCAGGGAGCATCGTATGTGTGGGAGTGCAGAGCTTGCAGTGGCTGAAAGTGCTTCACTACAATCCCATTTCTAAACCAACCAAACAAAAACTGATCACAGGATGTCAGAAAAGTGAATGTTAAATGATTTTCATCTCCTTAAAGTCTTTGTGGTTTATGTTCTAAAAGCATTTCTGTCAGGTCTGAGTCAGTTATATTGTTCTTCCACTTATGCACATATATGATCTGTATATTAATGGGTAATTTGTCTTTTCTTTAAATACAACTCATTTGCACATTTACAAGCAATTGATCCGAGTGATTTTTTTTAGTTTACGCCTTAAAGTAAAAGCTGCGTTGGCGTTTGTATATTCCTAACTGTGTGTTCTGTGATTTGATGTATTTGATTCTCATTCTGTGAATGCTCAGAGAGAGTTATAATAGAAATAACCACATGGACACATGGATGGAGTAATGAATGTGGATGGCAACGTCAGTAAACGGACATGTGCCTGGTTGTCGGGGGGGCTGGGGGGGGGGGGTTTAACCCCAACGTCTCCTTTTTCGTTGTTTTATGGAACTTTCACAGACAGTTTTCAGTCTTAAACACACATTTGGAATAAAAGTGAAAGCGGTCGACTCACCGCGCTCTGGCTGGTGTGCTTGTGCTCGTATCCGAGGGATCTGCTGGTGTTGATGCGTGTTGGTGTTTACTTCGCTCGAGATGCTCCATGTAGCTGTGGATCATCTGGAAAGTGAATAATGCACAGAAAGTCCCAGCGTGAGAAACAATCACTTTGTAACCTGGATGTGCAACGCATGCTGGTGTTACAATATATAAGATGCATCGATTAGAAGATCCACAAAACATATCTTAAAATCTTCATTAAACATTAAAATGTACCTGGATTAAGCGTAAATTATGTTTTTGTTAATCAATAAAAGCAGGTAGAGGAAAGGTTCAAACATTGATCCATCATCAGTACTGTGTGCTCACACTTTTCAATCCCAGATCAGTTTACCTCAGTGTGCCTCTGATGAAGTGCATTGTACTCCTTCCTGAGCTCAGCTTCTCTCTCCTCAAACCTGCTGACTGGATAAAAGAAGAAAGACAATGACTCACAAGCAAACAAGCCAGAGATATATACGGATAATATGACCTCAAGCTGAAAACACCTTTATCCAGTTGTTCTATATAAGCTGACTAAGTGCATCTCATAGATTCATTGACATAACCCTCCAATTGTTTTTCCAATTGTAATTCCACCTCAGAGTCAGAAGAGGGCCACCATGTTCCAACAACATCATCCTGAGATACACCAGACACAAGAGCTAGATGTGATTATTTCACCACTGAGGTTTGAGTAATCTGTGAATAAAGCCAAAGCACCGGTGATAAATTCTCAATTCTATCTGGCTACGTTAGATTTTTCGGTTTGTGGTTGTGCAAAATAACATTTTAGTTTATGTGCTACGGAATCACGAAAGTCCAGAAGCCTCATTCATATTAAAAAAAGACTTCTTTAGTTTAGTAGAATCTACTATCAAAAGGAATAAAAAAAAATCAGCGAGGCACTCGTCAGCCTCAGTCATATTTACCCAATCAAAAGTAACTTGGCGACTCCATGGTTTCAGGTGGCACTGCTTACTTTTCGTAAGGAAATACTGCAACAGTGCACTCTACAAATCCCTTCCATGCACGTGACAACTCACAAAAAGCGGACACTGAAACATACCTTGCAATCCACATCCCCCAATGAGTGATGCAACCAAAAGAGCCTTCCACACTTTAAGCTTTGCAGCAAAGAGATTTAAGTCAAATGCCCCGTTCCACATGTGTTTAACTAGGTTTAAGTGTGAGTCACACCTACATGATCATGAGGAGCAACACGTGGTTCAGTGGTTATGACAGGTGCCGATAGAGGAACTGGTGGTGAAAGAAGGGATCAGAAATTACCCAGGTCAGAGTTAGAGGTGTGTAAGGTAAAAGGAAGGGATCCTGAGGGAAAGTCCTGCATGAAACTGTTGAATAGCAGCAAGCGAAGACCCTGGTACTAGTGTTGAGATGTGCAATATATTCTAAACCTGTGTCATATATCAAGGTAAACAAGTGATTGTTAGGGTGCGAACACCGTGATTGGTCACTGAACAGCCTGGATTTAACAGCAAGAAGTGCTCTGAGGTCCTGTTTTGTGATTTTCAGAATGTTGTTGGTTGTTTCTTCCACCTCCAGTTCCTCTTTAAGGCAGATTACCACCCACCTTTGTTGTGATTTGGCGTTCTATAAAAATAAACTGAACTGAATTAAATTGAATACATCTGAGGAACCTGTGCAAAGCTGCAGTCCTGTGGTTAAATAGAAATTTCTGCATGTCTTCTGAAATAATGACTGAAATAATTAAATTGATTAGTTGCTCTTTATTTTTCTGTCCATTAACAAAAATGTTAACAGATTAATGAAACTAAACAGACAGAAAAAGGGGAAGCGTCACACCGAAAGATATATTTTTAAACATTTTGCAGAGAAATTTTCCCTTTGCACATGTTACGGCCCTGCGGGGGAACAAACGATCAGTCACACACACATCACGAGGGTTTTCTTCTGACGCCCTGGAGCGATTACCACACCGTGAAACTCTAAATCTGTGCTTCACATTTAAAAGTCCTTCTTTTAGGCATTTCATGACTTTTATTATCCAGAAACAAGAGGAAGAAGTCAGATGTGGGTCATGCCCTCAGCTCTCCAAACTTCTCTCGTTGGTCCCTGAACCATTCTGAGCTAATGACACATTTGGTTTGATCTACTCCGGCTCATTTAGCCGACGTGGCTGGGAAACACTCACAGTATGTTACTAATGGCCTTTGTTCTGCAGGGACATGAGAGTCCATCTATCCTCTGGCACACCGGCCCAACAAACAGTCACAAGACCTGTGAACTGTCAATGCTGCTCACAGGATACGTGGCATGTGTGTGTGTGTGTGTGTGTGTTAGGCTTCCCAATAATAGAGCCAGTACAGTAAAGCAAAGATGGGTGACATTTGCACAATGTGATGCACTTACTCTGATCTGCATAGTTTTTAGTTTTTAGCTCTAGGTGACGTGTGTGAGACTCCAGCGTCACCACGCGACGTTGGAGATCCTTCTTCTCTCCATCCTGGGAGTCTTCAAGGGTGATGTACCTCTACAGCAGAAGCGGGAGGAAACAAACATGTATTTACTGTCCATTCACAAATCTATGCAAATGCAGTGAGAGGAGTCCTCCTCTGAACTAATGGTAACACGCCGGGACAGTATTAGTAACTGTTGATCAGTGTTATTGCCATTAATATAATGGCTCTCAGGGAAACTCTATGACTGTTTTCATATCAGGGGAAACTGAACACTGAACTCAGGAGATTATATTTGAGATCAAAGTCAGAACAAGCCCGCTTCTGATCTATTCTGTCCGAAGTCACGTAATGCAACCTGCTCTCTGATGGCAGGAGGAAATTGGCTGAGAGACGTAAACATCACCGTTACAACAAACATACTTATCTGCTGACAATAATCCACATTATACATTCTAAGAATAATCTTGTGGCTTTCTGCCCTTTTGACGGTTTGGTTTTGTTATCAGGAGGTCATCTATCAACAACAGCTGGCCATTTGTGTCACCTGTCTGGTTACAGGCACAGACTTCGCCGTGTATGTCAACACACCGTCTTGTGATGCTGCTTTTCTCTGTGGACAAAAAGGCCCTGGGGTGGGGGGGTCTGGGCTGGATGAAGATATCATCTGCAAAGAGCTGAGCATCACCTGAACATCATAACCAGACTGGAGGTGACTGAACACAACACGGCCATTTATAGTTTGAGAAGCGCCTCGCTGCCTGTGGGCTTTCGGGCGGCTGCAGTGTTCTCTTAATCAAGTAGCGTCTCACAAATTAACCTCGCTTTATTGTGAATCTGAGCTCATTCGTGTGGGGGTTATCTAGGTCTTGTCATGCACAAGCCCTCACAAAAAGTCCTATTCATTGTGGGGGGGGGGGCTCTTGGGGCCAGTATGCGAGAGACTCCGTGGTGCCCGGGAATCACAGGAAGCATCTTAAGAACTGATGTATTGATAGTAATGCAGCTTTTCCCATGTAAATCTGCTAAGAGCATTAACATAACACTGGGGAACCTGTAAGCGAACAACCGACTTGGCTAAAGCAACACATTCATTAGAACGGCCGACAACATCTTCCCTCACACTGCTGCTGTTCATCATATGACCCAGGAAGGAGGCTTGTGCATATGACAGCACTCCAGAGAATGAGTGTTCCAGCGTTTTAACTTGTACTCCTGCCCCTACGCTGCATGTAGAATGCTCCCTTTGTCCCGGGCCAACACACACTCTGATACACACAAACACACAGGGATCCACTGTGATGGTACTCAATTGACAGAGAGTGAAATCTACTCCTTTCTAGATGTTTTTTTGGGGGAGCTGTGGGTTGCTACTGGAAGATTTAGGAAAACTGGTTGTGCGAGACCATGACCACCAGATACAATAAATGTAGCAGGAATTGTTATATTTTTTCGACTGCTTTGTCACTTTGACATTGTTACCAGAGTAACAAAGACATTAGGATATAGTCAAATTGTTAAAGTGGGACACATTGGGCAGGGTTAGGGTTAGCATTAGGCAAGCATTAGGTTATGAGTGAATATGACAAGAGCCAAAAAGTGATACTACTGCTGCAACATTTCTCTCAGGTCTGCAAACGAGGACATGAGAGAAATGAGGCTAAAAATCCCGTCTTCACAAGGTCTTAGATCCTTTGTGGTCTCTGGCTGGTGGAACAACTTGCCCTGCCCCATTCGACTGACCGAGGGTATCACCACATGTTCTTCAAGTGAGTCTACCACACTCACACATGCGAGTGTGTAAAGTAAAGTGATAGATGACAGCAGGACCTCCTGTGTGTATGCAGTGGTCAGTGACCAGTACCAAAAGTAATGACGACTAGAGAACCAGAGACAAAAGGTCATAAAAGGTCACTGACATGATGAGCTGCTGGAGCACAAACTGCTGTGTGTGTGAACACAGCTAATGAGAGTGCCAACACACTGGATGCTAATCTGTGTGTACTAGTATGTTACCATGAACCAACATTCTCACTGCGTCTGCTAACGGGTCAGATGGCATTATATGCAGACAAGTAGTCGGCAGACAACCCTGACCGAACAAAAGACTGAAGGTAAGTGCTGTTTTTCTACAAGAATTTCCTGCCCTGCCTCTTCCTCTCCGCCGCTCGGGCGAACTACTAAGGAGATATTCCTCCTGGAGGACTGAAACGTAGGACTTGGCTCATACAGTGCGTTTGTTTGTTAAGATTAATCTGCTTCTAGAGTGACTTATCGCTCAAATGAGCAGCTTAGTGGCCGAGTCTGTGCCAGGCTATTCATTTATCTCCTTTGAGTAAAGCAGTTGCTTTGCTGCTGGGGAAACCAGCCTTAGTGTAGAATCAACTCCTGCAAAAGTTTAATCCACTGAAATGGTTAAACACAGACAGCTGTTGGAGGAACCAGGGGCTGATGAAACAAGGGTGGTGTGGAGAGGAAAAATAACAATTAACAGAGAGCAACACATTTCTGACTGAATTACCTCTGCCTACTGTAATTTGCTTATGCTGCCAGCACTGTCAATGAAATCTGAACAGACCACACTAATCAACACACAGTGTGGACATACCTAGAAGAGCTGAGTTATGCGTATGTTTGTGCACCAGTGTTTCACACCATTATTGCACACTTCTTCATTTACAATAATTTTAAGTGGTGATTGAGACAAAACCTATTCTCAGCTTTGACTGTTGGGTCAGATTTCTATTGTTTACTTATTTAAATCAAATTCAGACGTAAGCAATTAAAAAAAAAAAAAGGAAAAGGTTCAGAACAAGTCCGGAAAGTGACAGTTGGTATCGTGACCAGCTTGGTCCATCAACCGTGGCTTCCTGTTGCCATAAATAAACTGTGAGTTGTGGTTGTTTATTCGAGCTCCTACACAGACGTGCGCGGAGGCTAAGCTCTCCTACAGAGAGGATGTGGGGGTCAAAAGATCAGACCTGCGACATCGTGTCAACATAATAATATGTGATCACACTGACATGAAAGCTCGCTCTCTGAGTGCGGTGAGGTATTTCACTCACACAGCAGCCTGATGAGACGAGAAAATCCAACATGCACAGATCTAAAAGCTTCGGCAACACGTTTAAACGTCAAGTAAATTATTAGCGCACTGCTTTGTGACCTGTTGACATTGAGAAAAACACTGAAAAAAAACTGCACATGTGCACAAATTATACTGATCCTAACAGATCAATTCAATTACAATTATTTAGTTTATCTTCAATCATGTGTTGCATTAGGATTAGTTCTGTAATATTTGATCCCTTTTCCAGTCTTGACCACAGTTATTTTGATGGGATTAAAGGCGTACAGGCTGGAAAAATAATAAGAAAGATTAAATGCAAACCCCTGCAGCTCGGGGCAGTCTGAGATGCTGGGCTGCTTATGTGTGTGCTGTACCAAAAATGAGGACCAAGGAGCTGTAAGAGGTTTAAGTGTTGTGTGTGTTTGAGCTTTAAAAGCACAAATAACTGAATGCCCAAATAAAATTGCCCTGTGCACATGAACCGTGAGATGGAAACAACAAACCTTGCATCCACGGTCTTACAGGGTGAACGTGATAAAGCAGTCAGTACTTAGCTTAGTTTTCTAAACTGTTACACTAAAATGCAGGTAATATCGAGTCCATTAAAACTTGAAGGGAAAGAATATGAAGCTGCTTACTACTGACTATATGCGAGCACCAGTATCGAGTGACGTGGACATTAATCACTTCATTTCTGTGCCCTGCAGTAAAGGTTTTGATCGGATTTTTTTTACTTCCTGACCAGTTTCACTTTATCAATACACACTGGAAACTAATTGTATGGCAACTTTAAAAAAGGTAAAATGCCATTTTTTGAAATTTCAGTTTTTATTGTAGTTCAAATTGTTTGGTTAAAAGATTTTCAATGTGCTTCCTGTGATGCTGGTTTAGGGAGTGAATGAGCATGACTAGTATTAAACCACCCATACAATACCTAAAATATCTGTTCAGCTACAACAACAAAACTCATGGAAGTTTCACTTTTATCATCATACCATTATTACTGTTTGATACAATACTTCTCTAGGAAGTACCCTGTACCCTTGGTTTAAGGGGAACTCATTACATAGCAACAAAGCAATGGCTTTACTATCAAGTAATTATAACAATTTAACACCATCATCATCATCATCAGTCGGTAAAATAAAAGTGCTGACTCTTAGCAACGAATGACTAATGTTAACCTAATAATATAAATCTGGATGGTCCACAAATATTTCACTCTATAAAGCAAATTAAGTTACATTTCAGAGGCATTATGTCAGGATGCGTAACCATCCAAAAACAAACTGTCCTGTAAGCGATGAGTGCGACCGTGAACGCATCACTCAGCCAAATGACAGGGCTCACGCCTTCGCCTGAGGAAGACTCGTTAGACACGATGACACTAAAATGCGTGTTTGTAAGGAGCAGAGGACAAATAAATCACTGCGGACTTTGAATATGCCCTGGGCTCGACTGAAGACGACTGACACAGTCTGGTATTACCAGCTAAACTGTCGTGCTGTGCATTACTGTGGGTCTCAACACCATCATCCACGGTGACAGCAACTGTTTGTTCGTAAACAACTGCTGATTTGTGGATCCCCCACAGTAAAGTCGCTCGTTTTAACTTTATCTGAAACTATTATACAATTTTGATGACTTTGAAAAACGTCAACTTCCAGCGGACTTTGCTCGTTATTTCCTCCGTTTTCCCACAGCTTAATGACTCATGCTGGGCGGCATATTGCAGTACATTAAGTAAGATTCGTATATAAATGTGTTTTGTGTGGGACAGTAAGTATGCCGAATCACTTTGTGCTTTACATAATTCACAAAAAGTAATAACTCATTATAATAAGATCTGGTGTGTAGATGATAAGCATCGCAAAAGTGAAGTGCCTGATTTCCGACTGGAGTTTGGTGTTTAAACTATCACCGAAGTGCACAATTCTATGGCTTTAAACTTTACTCCTGGTTATCAGTTAGTTTGTAAGTAGAGCTGTGAGAGCCCACCTCCTCTGCGTGTTTCCTCAGCGCTTTCTCTCGCTCGTACTGGGTGACCAGTTGCTCGTTGTCCTCCTTGAGCAGCTCCAGCTCCACTTCGTGCTCCTGGTTGACAGCGAACACCGAGTCCAAGTTCTCCAACACGGCAACGACCAGCGGCATTAGCTCCTTCACCACGTCCTCGTCGTACTTCTCGATTAGCCGCTCAAACTCGCGGTATATTGAACTGGCCAGACCCGAGACCCGCTCCGACATCATGGTAGAGTCGCCGGAGTCGTCCTGATACAGGACTACGTCGTCCAGCTCCATTTTCTTGCGCTTCTTTTCCAGCTAACGTTTCAGAGCTAACCGCAACCCTCCGGCCAAGCCGACGCTGTCCCGCTTCAGTTTCAGCGCAGCAAAAGTGGGTTTCTAAAACATCGCCCGAGTGTCGTTTTGGTCGTACGGTAGAGACCCTGTGCTTCAGTAACAGAGTCTGTGACTCCCGCTGGTCTGGGCGGCTGAGTTTGAAAGCTCGCTAGCCCAGCAGCTAGCAGCGCTGAAAAGTCTTCACTTGGCTCCTGATTAGTTTCCCTGTCCAACAGATGAGCTCCTGCTGCTGCCTTTACGTGCCGTCGGACAACAACACGAACACGAACAAAGCTAAACAGTGCAAAATATGGCGTGAGTGGTGACACACACAGCGAAAATAAAGAATCAGTACTGACTTAGTTCACACTTAAACAATAGCGTTTGACCTGTTGCACTCAGTCCTGCTGGTAGCACCGAGCAGGTGTGAGGCGTTTAAGGGGCGGAGATTAACGCGCAACAAGTGAGACAGTACAGTACAAATTATTTATTTATTATCCTTATTAATAGACGTAAATATGACACGTTCCTACTTTATATTCACTTTTGTTGCATTCAGGAACTTCGTAAGTTGAAAAAACATTGAAAAAAAGTTGTATTTACTATATGTTAGTCCCTTTCGTTTTTACTTCCCTTACACTAAAACAGTAATGTGTTGAGACAGTCTTGTCCGAACTTTAAAGCACGAGTCAGCTATGGTCACTTAAAGATGTCATGTGCTATAAACCCCAAACCAACGTCACGTTTAAAAACAGTTTAAAAACATTGTACCTACAATGGAACAGGTTGCCCGTCACAGTTGCTGTCATATCGTTTTTGAAAAAAGAATCTGAAGACTGTGCTCCCAAAAAGCTTTTATTCTCATCATTATGCAGGCATTATTGATTTAGAGTTATTACCTGAAATGATTATATCCATGGTAAGTAAACAAATTCTCACAGAACGTTTAAGTACAATCTTTCTACGTCATACATCTATCGTGTTAATGCCAAATCCCCATGCACAATTCAAACTGCAAGAAAATGCAGAAAAAGCAAAGACCTACTGTAAATGCACTGCACACTTCACTGTAAAGAAAAGAAAATCTTTTAGCAATGCATAGGCACAGTTCACCCTGATGAGTCTGAAATAGATAAACACAAGACGGACTGATCACTTTCACAACACAATCAAGACACATCGCTTCAGCCCACACGTGGAGGTATTAGTTAGTGTCTTTACATCCTGGATATACTGTTCTTCAGTTGTTTCCACAGATAAGGAAGACAAGAGTGAACAATTTGGGTGATCCAGGTGCAGCCTCCACCTACCATACAACACTCACACTTACATAACACTGACATTATCTGATTACTGCAGCAAGGTCAACTATTGTAGACAACGCACATTCAAATATCATGGCATTAAGTTGCTCACTGAGTAACTCGACAAAAATATTTAAATGAAATATTAAAAGTGCAAATTAACAAATTGCTCTTTGTGCTCCGACCAACACATGATTCACTGCTAAATCTCTGCGGTTTCAAATCTCACAATGACGTTCTAGTGTAAATGCTTGAGAAGCCTTGAAATCAGGCTTGGCACCAAAGTCTTTATGATGAGAGTGGGGGATGATAAAGGGTAAGTGAAGTGTTTGAAACGACCTTAACACGGAGGATAAGAAGTGCAACTCCGCATGGAGTATTTCAGACTGTATTGTACTGGCTGACGTTTACAGCTGACGGGCAGAGAGAGAAGGGCCTCTCGCTGGTCAGGCTGTTGAGTGCTCGAAGCACGGCATCAGGCATGTGATCCGTGAGCATCCTGGGGCTGATCAAAATGCTCCTGAACGCGCTTTCATTGGACCACTCTGCACGGTACCTGACCTGGGAAAAACAGGATCTGAGGAGAGAGACAGAGAAAGAAGAAGTTCGGTTGCCTTTCAAAGCAATCTTTCACGTCTTTCGTGTGTGTGATGCAACAGAGATCAGAGAAGGGTCAATGCTGGTATGGTACCTTACACACAGAGGCAACTTGTTGGTGAAGTAAAACTGCTTTAAATGGACAGTACAAAACGGGTGGGAATATGGATCAGGCCAAATATTTCTGCCTGAACCCGACTCGAGCCTGAGAGGGTGGTGGCTGAACTCATCCCGAAGCCGAAAAGTGTATCGCATTTCATGCCTCAACCTGATGCGTTTGAGTTGAGTGCAGTTTTTCTTCTGGAAGCAACATGATGAGTCATGATTTTCATTTTTAATAGATGGATTCATGTCGTCTGCTTTTTAGTTCCAAATGTTTAGGTTTGAAACATTCACACTACAGGTGTAATTACACTTATTTAGCATGAGGTTTGACCTACATGAACAAACCTGAAAATGGTGTTCGTTATCTTATGTTTAACTGATTAATCATTTGTTTTGTTTGACCTTTACAGTAAATCTGTTGTAAAGTGAATTCAGCGTGGTGAGAGACATTCGCAGACCCACCTCCGTGCAGGCCCGTCCTCTGTGATGTGCAGAATGCGGCCGGGCAGGAACAGGGGTAAGTGGGTGTCCGTGTGGGCGGGCGAATCATCTGACGCAAAGCTCTGATAGGATGATGATGGACGAATGATCAGTGACTCCTCGCCCAGCAGCGGGTGGCTCAGCTCCTGCTCCCTCCGGTCGTCCATCTCTGTGGGGAAGTCGTCTGGGTTCCCTCCGAACAGCTCGTACCAACATCCCTGCAAAAGTATGCGGTACTGCAACAAAAAAACACATGTTCATTTACTGTTTGTGTTTTATGAGACTAACAGGTAGGGGCAAGGTTCAAAGATACGCTGATGCCAATGCTCTGAATTTTTCCTACTTTGGGCTTATTGCAGTTTGAAACCATTTTAAGAATCCTTCGCTTCAGGTCCTCCATATTAGGAATGCTCAATCTGTAAAAGACAATTAACAGGACAGTGATGTAAAGGAGAACTGCAAAGAAAAAATGTCTTTCTCTCTGTAATAACAGGGTAGAGCCAAATATAGTGTGCATCCCACAGTAGTCTAGAATAGTCTGTTCACCGCAGCATATTCTGCAGCGCTGCTGACACACAAACGCGCATTTACCTGGGGACCAGATCCTTGCCCAGCACAACTGAGACAACAAAGTCCTTGGAGTAATCTGCCAGGGCCTTACTGCACATAGAGAAAACACACAGTTACAGTTAGAGTGAAACCAGTAATGAACGTTTTAACACATACATGTTCAAAAACAAAAATGTTTGAAAGTATAATCTTTAAGAACAGCATTTTCCGTTCTGCACTTGTGAGTCACTGAACACTTTCTTACCTCAGGAGTCCCCCTGGTGGAGAGAAGGAGTAGCACTGCAGGGTGGGGAAGGAGTTGCGCAGCAGAATAGCGAGCAGTGCAGCAGTGCCAGCGCCCAGACTGTGACCGGTGATGACCAGTTTATACTCCTACAGACAATATGAAAATGTCACAACACTCAACAACAACTCATCCTCAAAACTGTAAATAAAAACTCTTACCGGAGCGATAGAAAAAGCCTGGTTGAGGATACCATCGTTGACCAGCTTCTTGTAGATGTAACCCGCCGCCTGGCACATGCCCTGCATGAGTCAGGGACACAGCAGCATTGATCTCTGCTCAAACACACACTCCAGATCTTCTACATGAGACAGCGGTGACATTCTGTAGAGCAGTGGGGTTAGGTTTAAATGAACATTCACCTTGTGGGCGTAGCAGGCTCCAGACACTCCTGCTATAGGCAGGTTCTCACACTCAGCAGACAGGTCAGTCAGAACGTCCTGTAGGACACACGCAGAGTGAGAAACTCACACATCACCTACTGATAAAGGTGAACGTTAGAAGTATGTCAGTTGTGTCCATTTCATCACTTCCTCACCACACACCTACTCACTTCCCACAGACTCCTCTCTCTGACATGACATCAGATGTAGGCCAAGTGGCATCTAAATTTATCAGTTGACATTTTTAAAGAACATCGCGACCGAGCAAAGACAAAAATTGATGCATTTGTTGGTCCACTTTGTTTGAACCAGTCTTCTTGAAGTAAACTGCTCCCTGGTCTCAGGTATGAAGGGTGCGAGCAGGAGTCAGATCAGCGCCGCTTCAGAATCATCCTATGTTTAGCACGTGGCCACTGTTCGTTGCTTATAGCTCCATGTTTTGGGTCATTATTCTGTTTCTCTTTCTGAACTTTGTCCTTTGCTGTCTCTGGCCCCTGATATGTTAGTGCTCAAATGTAACTAAAATATTACTAAAACTATTAAGTACTGATTCCAGTGTGTCATTTTTTATAATTTCTGTGTTCAGGGATTTTAGCACTGGAGCCTATAATGAACTATAATCAACTTAGAACTATCAAACACCCACATTCAAAATGCCACTCAGATTTCTACATCACTAATGACTGAAGTTCCATTGTGTCTTTACTTTCCATGTTAAGGCACGCTCTGTAGTATTTAGAAAAATGTCGTTCGTGTGTTTGTGTTCGTTTTTCAAAGGTCAATGGTGTAGACAGTTTCAGACAGAAAATGCTATTCCTTTACAGTGTTTTTGGTTTTTGTATTACAGTTAATTATTCACTTTTAAGTCATTTCACTAGTTAATTTAGTTTTCTTTTGTGAAAGGGTACCAACAAATTTTCCCCATCTTTAAATACATATAATATTTATTGCAAATTAACTAAAACCAGTAAATACAGGCTTTCACATAAACAGAAGCTTAAAAAAGTTAGACTAATGACAAGAAATACATTTTTCTGTATAACTCACAACCTAGGTGTTGCTCTCAGCTCACCTTCAGTGACAGTGTTCCTCTGACAGCCACAAGAACAGCTTCTCTCTTGTGATCCAGAGCCACGAAGAACGGGATCTCGTAGATCTGCAACAAAGCCACAGGGCATACGTTATCAACTGGATATGGACAAACTTTTACAGCCTCACACACTCGTGATCTCTAAGAATTTCAACTGAGGGAAAACGTGAGCAGAGCAGTGATTTTCTGTAACTAGTCAGAGTCCTACCTGATTGTGAAAGCTGACGTAGATGAAATCTCTGTACTGTAAACCAGTGGTCTGCAGGATGGAGGAGAAGTGACAGCCCAGGTGGTCTCCTCCAACCACCTCATACTCTGCTGCACGACTTCTGCAGCTGAAACACACAACACACCACACCCAGTAAAGTGTAAATTAGACAGATACTAACTTTTCTCCATGCCTGGATGACTAAATCCAACGGGATATATTGGGAAGTACAGTTCCTAACTGGGTACTGGATATGTAGAGAATAAATCTTACCAGTCTCCACTAAGTTTGCATGGACCAGTGAGGAGGTTGGAAAAAATATACAAAGGCCAACCGTAGGCTGCTGCAGCAAACTGCATACAATGAGCTGCTTTGTCCAACTCTGCCTCCAAATCGTCTCCCTTTAAAAAGTAACATATATATATAGAAGTATGAATATATTAAAGGCTTAAGATTAGAATGAGTAAAATGATGACACCAACACTTACAATAGGAGACAAAGGACTGTGAGAATCTATAGAACTTGGGTCCCTACTTTGATCCATCTTATCTTGCTCCTGGTGCAACAGAGCCAAACCAGCTGCTATGTCACTGGGAACAAGATCAGTGTCCTGCGAAACACAAAATGTACCAGAGAGCTGTGACAAACAAACACACTAACTGCCAGATGTGGGATGGCACAGACAAAAAAAAACAGAAGGCAACACCTACAGAGAAGAATCTGCTGAAGAGCTGTGCGATGCTGGAGAACGCGGCTCTGTGGCTTTCATCCTGAGGAAGACAGCAGCACAGGAGACGCAGCCTGCACTCCCACACCTTGTTGGCCACGGAGCGGGCTGTGGAAAAGAACTGGGAGCCCTCGCTGCTCTCCAGGTTTCGAACACCAAGTGGCTCCATGGCTGAGGGCTGAGGACGGGGGTTGCCCAGTGGATCAAACACAAACACCACGCCCACCGCCGTGAAGAGGAGAATGATCCAGCTGTTGCAATGTGAAAGAAGGATGTTGGATCAAAACACCTTTTTAATAAATTCTAAAACGATGACCGACCATGAAGTCACAGCTCTGCGCAACATACCTGGCAATCACTGCTGCAACGACAGTGCCCACTGTGGCGGGATCACACCCCTTGCTGTCATCAGACACCCAGAAAGCTCCCAGACAGGCCCACACCAGCTCAGGAATATACAGGAGAGCTCGTAGGTACACCAGTGCAGGTATGGATCGACGTGGGCCAGGGTTTGTAATGTTCCCTGGAAAACAATAATAAACAACGCTGAAGCTAACAATAAAATGTATATATACACACATGTGGTCCCGTGACAGGCAGCTTTCTATTGGGCTGCACCGAAATACTCATCAGTTGCTCAAGAACAATACTGACAAAGAGTTGTTGTATTAAATCTCATTATAAATGTCTTACCAGCATAGGACTACATTAGATTTACAATTCTGAAATTTGGGGCAGATGTATAGCGGTTTTCAGTTTTTAAGGATCACGCACTAAACATAGGTACAATCAATCAACCTTTGCACAGTTTCCTAGCAGTTTCTTACAAAGATGTGTTGTGCAAAGCAACTACTGTTTTGCAATTTCCTGCATCTTACAGAAAGGTAGGTACAAATATGTGTTTCCCAGCGCTATTAATTATTTATATACTTGGTTGACAGTTTTTAAAATAGGAGAATTGATCTACCTTGGGCACTGATATAGACAATAGCACCTAATGACAGGATGATGAGTGCCAGCACAACCAATAATCCAACGAGGTAGCTGTGAAGAACTCCTCTCCCATTACAATCAAAGTTACCCTTATGATGAGTGTATAGGATCATAGTGCCGATCCACCTAAGAGAATGTCAGAAGAGAAAGATAATGAACAATAAAAAACCGTTCTACATAAATCACGGACATTAACGGAGGTGAACATACCATAGTAGCCGCACGAAAAGTTCAACGGAGCCGGGGAAGACAAGGTCGTCACTGGCGATCCCCCACCGCCGACCAAACGCCACCATTCCAGGCATTTTGCAGATCGACTAACCCAAGTTTCTCTTCGGTGACAATAATCCTTCCCCCACTGTGAAGTGGATATGGTTTTCTTGAGCAATAAACACTTCACGTCATGGATGACTTCACTGCCAAAGCAGTAGCTTCCCTGCGCGACACCGGCATTTAGCTACTGTCGTTACATTTTACTTCCCAGTGTTGCTTAAGTAACGTTAATCAAAAACATTAAATATGTAGAATTACTGGCTATATGCTAGCATGTGGCGTCAAGCTCACGGGTCTCAGTATTGACTAACGTTGGTTAACCCCAGCTATAATTTTATGTCATGTACATTGTACTGTTGGACTTTGTCGACACGCAGCTTGATTGAATTGGATGATGTTCCCAATGCACTTAACGAAAGACAGCACAATGTTTACGTTACTATCGTGTGAGACGCTTCTAGCGTTAGCTAAATAGCGTTAGCTTAAAAGACTGAAGAACAATCTATTGCTGGAGACCCATCGTTAGCTAACACTACTATTGTGCAGCTAGTTGTACATCAATATCTTACAATATAACTCATAGTATGTAGCAATATTAGGTTTATCCAAAGTAAAGCATAGTATATATAAATATTGCTTCGCTTTTGTTATTCTCTGAGACCAGACGTATCCGTCCGTTGATCACGCCCTAATGCAACAGAGACCATTGCGCAAACGTTCCGGACCGTCCGGTCTGCTTCGCCCTAATCTATGCTGCTGATGTTTTATGACTTTTGGCAAATAGCGTTATAGTACACGCAGACATAAATTCAAGCGTGGGTCGGAAGTGTAACTATACATGTGGTAGTTCAACGAATAAGGCAAATATTTACATGTGGCACTGTGGGATTTCTTCATTTAATAAAAGACAACAACCACAGAAGATCAATGTGGTTCCATGGTGTAATGGTTAGCACTCTGGACTCTGAATCCAGCGATCCGAGTTCAAATCTCGGTGGAACCTAATGTTTTTTCCTTACAATATTAGTTTTTATAATATGAATTTTTTTGAATATATATTGTAAAATACGGACTCTGTCAGAAGTGCGCAAGTCTAGTGCAAATCCAGTGCACAAATAAACCTTTGGTTCGTCAAGGAGATTATGTAGTTACGTATTTGGGACGTCAGAGCAAGATGGCGGCGCACGTACCTCGGCATTGTTATTTATTCTGTCGCGGTGCTGGAATAAACGTGCTTCAACAACATGTAAAGCCAAAGAGCGCCGGAATAGGCCTCATTAAAGTCAGTTTACAGCAGAGTGTCTGCTACGGGACCAAAGACAACAGTCAGGTCAGTCACATAACAGCAAATACAGCCATGCTGACACGGAGCATTTCATAGTGGAAGCAGAACGCTTTCCGATAACAAATACTGTACACTGGCTGATCTTATATGTGCTGTATAACGCTTTATAACAGGGCCGGAGTGGGAATCCTTTTCAGCCCTGTAGTTTCAAACCTTAGACAAATTTATTTCACGACTGACTATATTGAAATAACGTCATTTGCAATTCAGTGCAGTTACAGTAGCCTACGTGTTGCTTCACCTTAAAGGTTTATTTGAATAGTTATCACAATGTAATGTTTAACAGTATCACAATCTATTTTCTGTAAGAATTTGTGCTCATAAATATCCAAACCTGATCCAGATTGATTAATGTAGTGAATCATCTTTTGTCATTAATTATCTCAGGGTATTTTTCATTGAGCACGTGTAATATTTATTCATATTAATATTATTGATTCTAATTCTTATATTCACTCAGTCAAAATCTTACCTGTCCATTCTAGTGTGGTGGGCCCATGACGTCATCATTCACCTGCAGGCTGCATTCTGCTCATGAGGCTGCGAGAACAGAAATAAACCGAGTGGAGCTGCGATAAAATAATGAATAAAAATAGTGAGGCTATGGTAAAAAATAAAAAGTGCGACTACGGCACTTGCCTTAAAACTTCTAAATACCTGGAATGCATCTCTCCTGTCATGCTGCAATATCACAGTAATGAGCGTGTAAATATCACTGGATGAGTAGCTAGCCGACCATGCATCTACAGAGAACATTGCTAGCAAAAAGTTGAACGGAAACGGCTAAAAGTTCCGTCAGTGTTGTGCAACACAACGTTAACTAAATAAATAATTCAGAACAACAACTGAACTCTACAGGTTTAACACATGTTAAACTGTTGAAAAAACGTCGATAGGAACGAGAAGTGAGACGTTTTCCTGTCGCATAACGGAGCCATCGCTAGCTAAATAATATCGCACTGACAACATGACACACGAAGTGAAATTATTTAGAAGTTATTAACATACGTCAAACAAATCGGTCATTACCGCAGAAACACTCGCCATATCGCCAAAAAAACACAAAATCCCGTCCACAGATGAATTTGTGCTTCTTCGGTCGCCAGAGGGTTAATGAAGGTCACACGCGCCCCTGCTCAGCCTCAACATCCTCGCTCATGATTGGTCCATATGTTGAACATCTTGCGGGGCAGGGACGACCATTGGTGGAAGAATTCAGAGAAATGTTAGAAAAGGCAAAACGCGACTGGCCTTCACTTCAATATTTCTCAACATTTCTCCCGGACGATCCTTAGGTTTTTATAGCATTGAAACATTTTTAATAACATGCTGCTATGATCACAATAAACGTGCCGAAAGGGTTAAAAGATAAAATAAAACAAAAGATAAATTCAATACAAAATGTGTAAGTGTACTGTATGCTGGTGTTTATTGGTACAATAAACGGTATGTTATGTAGTGGTGGCCAGATGAAGCCTTGTGAAGCTTTGAAGCCTCGCAGCCAATTGGTCATTTCTGGCTTCATGTACTCACACACCCCCTGCTGGTCAAAGAAATTATGGCAGGCAGATGTTTTCCTGTTCTTGAAATCGTCTTTACAATTTGGCATTGGAATAAAAAGTGCCAGGGAACTAAGTATCGTCTCTGCGTGCCAAGCTCCCATGTCATTAGTTTTATGTGTGTAGTTTGTAAACTGAACTGAATAAATCCACTTAATAATGTGTGTCTTTGAGACTTACACCATACAAAAAAAATCTATCGATTAATCGACACACGCTCCGAAGCCTCGTTGAGAAGTCCCTTCACTAATGATATGTAATGTTTTTGTTTGTTTTTCCTTTTTCAGGACGCTCAGGTGCACGTTCCAGTCGGTAAATATAAATGATTAATCAGCACGTGATGCTAGTTTGTTTCTCATTTAGTATTTTTCAGCACTGTTTTTGATTTTTTTTCTGTCTGGCTCTCAGATCGACTGACAGTATCTTACAGCAGAAGCAGTGGCCCTGGTGGTCAGCATGTCAATAAAGGTTGTCAAAGATCAGCTTAGTTAATAGAAAATAACATTTACGTATTTACCGGCATGATAAACTGACTCTGACAGTTTGTATGATCAATCCACAGTCAGCACAAAAGCAGAGGTCAGATTTCACGTGCGGACGGCAGACTGGATCCCAGAAGATGTTCGACAGATAATCTTTGAAAAGGTTTGTTTTGTCTTGCTCTGGCATCCAGAAGCATCCCTGAAGCTGGAATTGCAATCGCTGAGTTACAGTTTGACAGTTTTGTACTCTCTTGCTTTCAAACCCTGACCCTTACCATGTACTGACCTCCCACTTTACGGCTTAGAACAAAAAACGCATCAATAAGGCTGGTGAGTTGCTGGTGTCCTCAGAGCTGAGTAGGAGTCAGCACAGAAATCTGTCAGACTGTCTACAGAAGATTTTGGCCATCATAGCGGAGGCCAGCGAGAAGCCTCATGAACCAACAGCAGAAGACGTAGCTCTTAGGGCGTCCAGGTATTACCCAGCCAAAAAATGCACATTGTTTTTGTAGAAACCTCACTTGTGTTTTATACGAGTCTTTGTGAAATGTGTTGTGCAGGTTAGAAAAGAGAGACAAGGAGCGACTCAAACAGAAGAAGATCCATTCAGCAATCAAGCAGAGCAGGCGAATGGATTTTGACTGAAGCTGTTGGTTGTTTTGTCCAGCATTAGACGGGAAGAGAAGTTTCCGGTTAAAGAGTCAGAATTACCTCCCCCACAAGAGACAATGGACAGTCTCCTGAAACATCTCTACACGGGACACAATTCAGCACAGCAAGCTACAGAGGGACTGAAATACTCGTGTCCTCCATAGTAATTCATTGTCCGTCAAAGTTGAACATTAAATTCAGTGTCAGCTGTGAAACGGGCTACTTAACATCTTCATAAATGCACCTAAACAGTTTGGATTCTCCATTAACATCCACAGCCGAGACCCTGAGTTTCTAACAGTAACATGACAGCACATCTGGCTAATTTACCAGATTTCAACAATGACGTGATTGAGGCCATTTAATGTGGACTTAAGCGTCTCCCACATTAGGAAATGCGATAAAGTGACGGCAACCAATATTACCGACTGCATGTTCTTAATCTGGTGCATTCATTTCACTAAACAGTTCCACAGGTGTTGGACTTCTATAAACCTTTGTTAAAAATTGAGGGAAAAAAAAAAGTGGTTTTACAGTTTTATTCAAAGCAGGTACATAACAGACACATCTTGATAGATCTAAGAATCTATTCCCTGAATTTAAA
>JAUMHF010000011.1:2965996-3034164 GCA_032359275.1 Microctenopoma steveboyesi | reverse complement strand
TCAAGGCTCAAAGACACATGTTGGTCACCAGACTGGCTGCTGTTGCAAGGCTGGCTGCTGTTGCTGCCGCTTGCTTCAGGGTTGTTGCAAGGCTGGCTGCCGTTGGCTACGGTACCGCTCCTAAGCTGGCCGCTGAGATCCCTGTGATGTTTTTTGCTGCTTGACACCAGCTGGTGGGTGTGGTCAAGGCTCAAAGACACATGTTGGTCACCAGACTGGCTGCTGTTGCAAGGCTGGCTGCTGTTGCTGCCGCTTGCTTCGGGGTTGTTGCAAGGCAGGCTGCTGTTGCTGCTGCTGCTGCTGCTGTTGCTGTTGCCACTTGCCACAGTAACGCTCCTAAGCTGGCCGCTGAGATCCCTGTGATGTTTCACATATTTGATCCCCTTTGGTTTGTGTTGTACAAAGTTAAGGTGGCCAATTGATGTCTCAATCACCTCCCTGCTTTTTAGATGTACTGAAATACACAAATTAAACATGAAAGTTAATGCTGGGCAGCAACACATTGATATTTTTGGTACAGTGGTTCCTTGTTAATCTCTGTAGTTAGGTATTAAATTTAACTCGCAATATATGAAATTGGAAAATACATCTCTAGTATGCATTTGTGAAGGTTCTCAGTCATCCAGGCACCCAGACAAAAACAGAATATAGTATAGGCAGTTCAGTGCAGCGAGGAATGTACAGATCTGTACATAGGAGAAACTAAACAGCTGCACAAACGCATGGCTCAACACCGAAGAGCCACCTCATCAGGACAGGTGTTCACCAACCACCAACCTGAGGGTTCCACAGGGTTTATGAACCTGTTACTCACATCAGTCAGTCAGACTTGAGAAAACCCTCTGGAATGGAAGGGTCGTCAAGAAATCTAACAAGCCTAGTTGCTTTGAATAAAACCTTTTTGAGACATCTCTGGTACGAAAAAAGTTCGTGTCTCAACAAGGTCTCGCCAAAACGGGTAATTTCTTACCGGTTGGTCTCGCGTGCAGTTCATTGTCATGTCTTCTATTTGTGCCACCAGCTGGCAAAGATGAACCTGATGAGAGTGAACATGCTGTTACTCAAACGTTTGTGCTGTTAAGTGGTAAAGCATACAATAACCTTCTGCAGCTTAATGCTCAACAACTCAAGCCAAAGCATCTGAAATAACTTCACTACCACATTAATACTCTGACAAATCTTTACACATAAACTGACAGAAGAAAAATAAATGTGGAAACCTGTGGTGAACCACACAGCCAGCACACAAAGACACACAATCCCTGCAGATGCCATCGCTTCAGTGATGAAGAGAATGCGCTTCCTGCTGCGTGACGTTTAAAAAGAGCTCCTCATGCAGGTCACACAGCTGCTGGGAATCACATCTAATAGGTCAGACCACATGTTTTTTTTCTCACTTGAACATATAATGCTGTGAATGTCCATTAGCATTATATCTTTTACCAGCATTCATTTAAAAGGTAATGAAACGTAAACAGGATTTGCTGCGACATTATTTTTGCACTCTTTCTCCTTCTCTTTGTCCTCCTCTCTCCTTCTTTGTACTGTCAACCAATCAAAGAATGGATCATGTTATATTATGCATCATATTATATGATGATTTATAACTCAAAGCTCCTTTGAGCAATGCAGTCCAGTCGAGCCATTTTGACATTAGTCTCTCAGCTGAACCAGCTTGTTTTCTTTAAAGAAAAACAAATCACACTGTATTTCCATCTGTGGAGAAACCAGTCCATTCTTATCAAACAGTAGTTCTCGTAGGTCCTCACACGACTCAAACTGTCTGCATCCTTCCACATTGTAAATCACCGGATTCGTCTGTCTGCTCTCTCAGCTGGCTTAAGTCCTACCCATCCAGACATATCTGAATCCTACTCATTGCCTCTCTTGTGCCATGGCTTAACTCGATCTCTCTAAAACACACTGCTCCAGCCCAACCAGGTTGTCCATTCAGCACAGCTCAAAGTTAGAATCTTTAGGAAGTTTTCCCACATAAATAATGGGAGACATAACCGATGAACCATGTAGACTTACATGAAATTACCTTTGTAACAAGAAAGAGGCGCCAGATTAGACTGGCCTGCTCCATCCTCACAGGCAGTTTCACTGTTTAAATTTAAATTCAGATTTTATTTGTCACATACATAGTTACACAGTGTACATTTATGCTCTGCATTTAACTTTAGCAGTGGGCAGCTACAGACCACGCCCAGGGTCTTACTTAAGGAAACACCTGTTATGGGGAATGGACTGGGTGCCATGGCTGGGAATAGATCCTGCTACCTTCTGCATCAACCCACTGAGCTACCACTGTATGGCATGGCAACACTGTCTGCTGGTTGCCTGGTATAAATGTTATACTTCAGGCATTAGTTGGCATGGCGTCACATGCTGGTTGTATATTTAAGATATATTTAAACAGCTTGCATATATATATACGGCATGTACTGTTTGAAAGAGCGGGGTCACCCAAAAGGGAGCAGACACTCATTCACTGTGATGTTTGAACTTATGTTGGGTTATAGAGGAGTCGGCAACTCTCCACCTACTTGAATGCGACAGTGGCCTCAGCATTGCTATCCTCATCACTTATTTTTTAGTCTGGATTATCTTCTGACACTTCTTCCACTAACCCATCCTCACAGGCAGTTTCTTGACCTCCCCCCTGACACACAAACTGTGAGCAGGGCCTCAAAAAGGCATTTTATAGAGAAGCTATGAGAAAAATAGCCGTCAGTGAGAAGTACCAGCACAGGTGTTGTTCCATGAGGGAGAAATCCCCTTCAAAATGTCATATACCAGCAAACCCAAGGTGTGGGGTGTATAATCTGATGTCACAAATATACTCAGTTATTGTATGCCCTCAGGCATGGGCACTTTATCAAGTAATATGAACTACTTAGTCTGTACATTTCCATCTTCTCAAATTAAAGCAAGCAAGTCCTAAAAATTCACTTATAATGTATGATTTTGGATGAATGCATGTTTGTAAGTAAATGATGTGCTACGCTAACGCATAGCGATTTGCAAGCAGGTGGTTGTGTTGGATGAAGTTTAGTTGTTTACGAACAATTTTCAGAAGACAAGGCCGATACGTGTAGTTTGTATTTTAAGGATCGAGTGGGTTTTATTTGCAGGGAAACAGGTGAAAATGGCTCTTTTAATGCTCAAGGTTGCCGACCGCTGGTCTTCACATGGTTTCCATCTTCTCAAATTTTAGCAAAGAACAGTTTCATGCTTTCAACATGTAAAGGTTTTTGCTGTGCATATGGCAGAAAACATTCTTGATTGATCACAAAAAGGGAAGGAACATAAGGTTTGTTATCGTTTTATTTAAAGATGACACCAAATAAAGCAATGCATGGAGACAGCTGTTGCTCAAGCCCATCTGCTCAGTGTCAGTAGGGGTGATGTGTTCTGCGTTTTTTTCCCCACTTGGCGGGTATTTAGTCTTCTCTGGATGGGAGACCACGTCCGCCGTCTAATGCTGGAGGGGCAGCCATGATGACTCTGGCTTGTAGGTCGGATGATGCGTCGGCATGGTCTTGCGACCTGGGGTATGCGTAGGCATGGTCATGAGGAATAGGGGGCGATGACAAACTGAGAGAAGGCCATTCGGTTAAGCCAAACGTAAACACAAAACTATACATGTTCAACACACATCTGAGAAAATTGTAAAGCTAAACTGGAGATTTGACACCTGAAAAAATTTACTTTAGCATTTCTCCTTATGCTATACTTATCCTTCACAACATTTAGCTCCCAAAAAATATTGTACTTTCACACTATACACATGCTGTAAATACAAATGTATGCTTTACGAGCCACTTGACCACAATTTTGTTGTTGGGAAATTATGCTTTGACTGTAGTTTGTTCAAATGTAGAACTAGACTTACAACCACTTTAATTGCAGAGGTGGTACAATATTAGATTTACTGACGTACAACACTTAATTTATAAATTGTATTAGATTCTGTGTCGTCTCTAGTTTCTAAAACTTTGATGATGCTGCATTAAACTAAACTCACACCCACTGGGAATGATTGCACAGATTATGAGGTTAGAAATAAAGTGACAGTTCTGTTTGTAGTTCATAAAGGAATCTGGTCTCCTAAAATTACATTTAAATATAACACATGTGACCAACAGAGGTTCACAATAAGCAGAAATAATGAGTCGTGAATATGTTATATAAGGTTTATCGTTTTATTTAAAGAGGAGACCAAATAAAGCAATGCATGGAAACAGCTGTTGCTCAATCCTTTCTGCCCATTGTCAGTAGGGGTGACGTGTTCGGCGGTTTTTATCCCAATTGACGGGAATTTCGTCTCCTCTGGATGGGAGGCCACGTCCGCCAGACTTTGTCGGGCGGGAGCATCGTCGGAAATGTTGGGAAGAGTGAACGAAGACTGCTCGTGGTGTAGCGCGCGGGGGGAGGCGTCGTCGTCTTGTACATCGTCGAAACTTGAGATTCAACACCAGAAAGAATTTACTCTTTCCTTTGATGCTACCATAAGCTTTTTTCTTCACATTTAGCCAGAATATATGGTCCTTTCACACCACACACGGCTGTAGATACAGCTCAAATTTATATTTTGCATAAAAAGAATTCAAGCCATTAAAACACTTCCAATGAAGCGGTCTACTTTGGGCACACATCTCAGACATGCAAGTTGTTTGCAGTTAAATCATGCATGCACACTCATAAATAAATTAATATCAAGTGTAAATTACTGTATGAGTTAATCACAGAAATTGACATTTTTTACTTCAGTGATAGCAAATGGCAGAAATTACTTATCAGTCTCCTGTGCAGTTCTCCATGCCCTCCATGCCCTTCATTCGTGCCTTGATCTGCCAAACAAGAACCTGTGGACAGCACATCTGCATTATATCAAATGTTTGTGCAGTTTGATGGTCAAACACACAACAACCTGCTGCAGCTAAATGTCTGAAAACTCTAGTAACCAGAAGATAAATAACTTTACTACCACATTACTACACTGACAAATCTTTACACATAAACTGACAGAAGAAAAATAAATGTGGAGACCTGTGGTGAACCACACAGCCAGCACACAAAGACACACAATCCCTGCAGATGCCATCGCTTCAGTGATGAAGAGAATGCGCTTCCTGCTGCGTGACGTTTAAAAAGAGCTCCTCATGCAGGTCACACAGCTGCTGGGAATCACATCTAATTGTCTGTTGACAGGAGTTGCTGCTGGTTTGGATTCAGCTCTTCCTGTCACAAGCACGTCACACAACCCATCAGGTTATAAAACACGAACTGATAATAGAAAATGCTAAATGTATGTAGGATCAAACCTTTAGGGGTACTTATCTTCTAATAAGCTACCTGTGAGATTTAGATCATAATAATGGTGCAAAATGAACATTTCAGTACAATACACCGGTGTTCCGTTATTGGGAGATGTCAGTTTGTTAAACTGCTGTTTTAGCCTCTTTTCACTCCAACTATTAAATTTTGTATAGAGAAAAATTATAAACCGAAGAAAACTGATGAGCAATAGTTGGTTATTGGTGTTTTTTTGAAACCATCACTTGGTTCATAAAGATTATGGTATATTGCTAAATAATACATAAACATTGTAACTCATTTTTCTTAAATCCATGGATATGTTGGAGAGGGTTCGCTCCTCCCTTCAGAATCTAATCGTGCAGCATTACAGCACTACACTCTAATCACATTTATGTATTTGTGAGTGCTATGGCCATCATTCCTTCTAATCTGTTATGGAAAAAAAGTCAACCAGAAATGCCGATTAGATAATAAAAGGAAAATAAAATTAGCAGAGGATGGTTTCGATCCATCGACCTCTGGGTTATGGGCCCAGCACGCTTCCGCTGCGCCACTCTGCTCACTGGAAGAGCTAATGTCAGAATTGTATTCATTGTACACAGCATGTACTGAGTACAGTCCATAACGTCCGTAATTCTACCCAAAGGACGGTACCTAAGACCGATTAGCATAGCACATCAATGGGAAGTCATAATTTTCAAGAATTCGTTTAGAAATATATTCAGGATTTCAATGAAATATTGCCGAGCCTCACCATTAAACGTCTGTGACCGATAACTGTCTCTGAAAAAAAAATGCGACCACGAAGGGACTCGAACCCTCAATCTTCTGATCCGAAGTCAGACGCCTTATCCATTAGGCCACGCGGTCGAAGTAACATCTCTGCTGTCATACACCCTACATGTTATTTATATATTTCTTCCTGGGTTTAATATGGCAAAAGGTTTCTGATAAAACAATTAGGCTAAAATGTCTAACTACCGTAATCCGAAACACACCTCCTCCCTCCGTGACACCGTGCTGCTCCAGTGTCCTGGTGCTGTAAGCAAAGAGGAAACGATGTGGTTGTAGCTAATTCTGGCTTTCATGACGTATCATAATTATAATAGTTATTATAGTTTATCATAAAATACGGTTCGACGTCTGTGTAACAGAGGATGTCGCTGGTGGGCTGCACGTCATGAAGGAACATGTTTTTTTATATATAGTGATGCTATCTTGAGCTCATTTGAGTCTACAGCATATAAACATTTGCTTTCCTGCCAAAGTGAATGCATAAAAAGTACATCAATAAAACTGGCAGAAAATTTAGACGTTTCCTGCACTGCCAGTGTTTTTCAAATAATCGTATCATATTTGGGGTAAATAAAACGACACAGAGTGCTTTATAAATCATCATTACTTTATTAACAAGAGTAAAATAGGTACAGTACTGATATGAATTAATACCGGATCTGAATAACTTAATGCCATTACCATGTCGATGGGATAATAAGAATGTAATGTAATAAAAATGAAGCAACTTAAACAGGTTTATTCTGACAAAATATTAGTGAAATGTACATATAGGCACTGAAAAAGCAAAAACATTAAATATTCACAAACAAATAAATACACAGGTACAGTTTCATATTAGCTATCATAAAAATGGAAAAGATCTGGCTTAAATAAATGGGACATCACAGTACAGAAACCCTACTTACCTTCATAAAATAAGAACAGACTTTGGTTTGGCATCATATTAGCTAACACACGTTCCACCCATGTAATATGAATCATCTAATAAACATGAGCATTGACCTTTTATGCACATTATACATCCCAGTTGTCCACTGTCCACCCTCACTTTGCCATGCCTTCAACCATACACAGAATAGAAGAATCAGCAATAACATTCATTATAACAAAGGTTTATACATAACATGTTTACCCAGAAAAGACATAGATATTGTTTATTTTGAAAAGGTATGGTGCAATATATCTGCAGGTTAGTTTGATAGTTTGGTAAGACTGCTAGGCGTTAGATGAAGCCCTGGTTTGAAGTCATATAGTAGTTAATGTCCTGCTATATAATGTATCTGTCTATTTCTAATTAAAGGTAAATTGTTAAAAATACTAACAAGAGAGATCCACTTTTCTGTTGTTTTTATTTTACAAATAATTTTAACTCTCCCATTGACAACTGAAGGTCATTAAGTCACGTCTCTCTCATGTTGTCTTTTCTTTTTGCTTCCCCAGTAATCAGCAATGCCTATACTGTGCAATAATAGTTTGCTTTACTTAACATTTGCTACCACACGCTTTCAGAATGCCTGTGTTTTCTATTATGTGTCCATGATGCCCAGTAAATAATAAAAAAAGAACAATCTGCACAGATTGTCTTTTGCAATGTGTCTCTAAAGACAGCAGCTTTTTACTGTAACGCCAACTGGGATAATTTCTTCTATACATTGAAAACCCAACAGGTTTAACTATCAAAAATCTCATCTATACCTATCCATCTAAATAAGTGTGGATTATGAACTACAGACATCACTCACTACTTGTATCTCACGGTGCGTTATAGTTCATACGAAAATGTTAGTACTCGTAAGAGCGTTGAGAGAACTTTAACACAGTGTAGGAAGAAGGTCTTTACTTTTGAAATGTAAAATAAGTTTCAAGTCTGGATTTCTTTGTTCCTGAAGTTTCATAGTTCACTTGATCTCCAGTGGCATGTGAGACATTTTAATAATGGCTTCAATATTTTTAGGAAATAAGCTTATTAGCTTTTTTTTAAAATAGGTAAATAGGAAGCCACAGGTTAGCTTAATTAACATGGTGTTAGCCCAGGTCAAAATCTGCTTACTGGCTACCACTGATATCACTTAATCTAAAAATGTAACAACTCTTGGCCAATGTCAAATAGGTGCATATCGTAAAACCACAACTTGGTTTTAACAACAAAGACACACTAGATCTGCCTCGTTTTCAGTCTTTATGCTAAGCTAGGTTAATTGGGTGCCTACGGCAGCATGCATCTTCTCTTCAGAATTTATAAGTGAATAAACCTATTTCCCGAACTCCGAGCTGATGCATTACTCAAAATCTCTTGACAAAAGCGAGGCAGCACGAACAGTAGCTAAGGTCATACAAGAGAACGTGCAAGCAATATTATCCAGGCCATAGGCATTTCCGCTTTAAACAGCACTAATTTGTATCGTTTAGTAGCACCTAAAGTTCAGTCTTGAAGCCGACAACACTGCGGCCTGAAATGATCCGTCCTTCTTTTACTGTTATATTAAATTATACTATATATAATACTGTAATAATAAAATGTTAGTAGTGTTCATTACTGTAAAGTTAATAGATACAGTTCCTGTTCACATTAGATTACTACTCATGTTCTTGTCGTATATATTTAATTCTTAGTGCACTTGTGAGACTTATGGAAGGCAAATTGCTCCGTGTGTTACTGGTATATGTGCCTGTGGTAATAAGGCAGTGAAGCGACTGTATATTTAGTGGGAACGCTGAAGAGAAAGACATGAGGAGACTGAACTCACACTAGTTCTTAACAAATTCACAAATGTTTTATAATGAATTCTGCAAAGTTTAAAAATGCATCACATGCACACGCATTCTGGTGCTCACTGGAGGTTTTTAGTTCTGGATTTAAACCATGGGGTCTGACTTGATTTCAGTGAACTCATCTGTACTTAATTTTAGCAGCTTCCCAAACAGCACCATCTAGAAGGAGGTTTACCCCAGCACTAACACTGGAATGACACACAGTCATCTTTCAAACCATTAGTGTTTGCTAGATTTTCCAGACTTCCCAGATTTGCCCGCTTTAGCAGCTTTGGTAGCTTTGATGTCCATCTTGGTCTTCTGGATACGAGAGAAGATCTCCTTAAAAAGGGCCTTGTACTCTGGAGTGTTCTGTCCCAGCCGCTTGTCCACCGCCTCCACCTGCTTGCTGATGCTCTCAATGGCCTCAGGAGTGGACGGTGACTGTGTGGGGGTAGGTGGAGGTGCTGGGGTGGGGCCCATGGCACAGTCTTTCATGGACGGATCTCGGGACACAGGTCTGGAAGTCTGGACCTCGGCGTGACAAAGGCTCTCCTCATGGCGCCTACACTTCCCTAACAACTCCTCATATTTCTCTAGTAAGGCGTGGTACTGCTCATCCACCTCTCTGAGGATGGACATCCCTCTCTTTCTCACGCTGTTGGCGTGAAGGGCGTAGCTGCCCCTCCTGCGGCCGGAGGCATCGCGAGCCACAATGGCATTGAGCGCTGTGTCGCTGCAGCTTTTCCTCACAGGGTTGGACTCAGGTAATGCCTCGCCTCCTACACTTCCTCCACCTTCGGTCCCCTCCCTCACACCCCCTCCTGCATCCCCGAACTCCACTTCCAGGAAAGTGTCAGTCTCCGGGGTACTATTGAGAACAGTCTGGGTAAGAGCAACTCCGTCGTCCTCGCTGCTCAGTAGGAAAGTCCGAGTGCGACGTAGCTGCTGCAGTTCCTGCAGCTCTACCTCCAACTCTCGTACCCTGGCCTGGCAGCTCTCAGCATCCTGGGTGCAAAGACATGTCTTAACATTCATAACTCCTGTAGAACATCTGTTTTTTATTTGTCACAATCCAAGCAATGAACATAAAGTTTGACAATACTTTAGCTCAGCTTAATTTAATAAATATTTGACATTCTCCCCTGATAACTGGACACCTGAACTATTCTTCACTGTACCTGCACCCGCATCTGCAGCCGGGAGAACTCTGCAAGTAGGACGTTGCACTCCCTCTCCACCCCTTCCCTGCGACCCCTCTCAGTCCGGACGGCTGCTCGCAGGGCCGACACCGCGTCCCTTAGATGCTGGTTCTCCTCTTCGAAAGGCTGACGCTTCACATCCACAGTAAAGCTCTCAGCTCTGCCCACTACAAACTCATCCTCATATCTGACAAAATGAAACAGACATGTGGGTCTTCATTGGCAGTGTTTCTTTCTGGTTCCCATTAAAATAACTGCAGGGTAAATACTAAGTACCTGGGTGCGGTGCAAAGCTCCCTCAGGCAAGGGAATGAGTGGATGGTCTTGCGCCGTTCCCTCTTCTCCCTCCTGACTCTGAGCTGCTCCATGGAGTGAAGCTGCTCCACTTGTCCTGAAAGAGACTCCACCTGGCTCTGCAAAGCCTCAATGGTCCCCGTCAACCTGATACAGCAGGAAAAACAAACGTTTGATAAGTAAGCAAATGAGGAAAATAAGGCACGAGAGAAAACTTTCAGTACCTCTCTATCTTTTGTTGCGAGGCCTTGCTGTCCACCACCAGTGTGTGGTTGGTGCATTCCAGCTCTCTGGCAGTCCCGTCCAGCTGCTCGTACACTTTGGCATGCTGCTCGTTCATGTCCCGAAGGACCTCCAGCTGCTTCGACAGGTACTGTCGCAAAAACACATGTATTATAATAACATCTTTGCACAGTGTAATTGAGCATAAATACAGTATACTGTACATGTGTGTACACAGCAGCAACACAGCTGGAGAAGAAAGTCACTTTTGCCTATATATGTGTCATTTCTATGACTAATTTATCAAATGTTTATCGGGATTTATTGCCAGCACCCCGTCATACTTCAATCTCCTGCACTTGCTCTTCATTGGTGATGTACATCTGCTGCAAGGAGTCCTCCAGCTCCTTGTTCCTCTCCAGCAGAGTCTTCCCCAGCTCGGCTGCCAAGTGGAGATCTAAAAGTTGAGAAAGTAGATAAGAGATGAACAAATACATCACAAATGTTTGAGAATGACTGATGACAGTTCAGGTCAGGAACAGGCTGGAAACCAGGAGGAGATAAAGAAAGAAGGTCGTTGATGTGATTAATAGAGCATGTTCTTCTATTTCGGGGGAGGTTCTAACTTGGTTCTAACTTTAACTTGATTGGACAGAATGATCAAAGGGTCCTGTTCAATTATGGAGTAGGGTGAGTAGGAAGACAGAGAGACATGTTCTCCTTATAGCACCTCTCCTCACAGGTCCTACTCTCTCAGCTGAATATGAAGGTCATAGACTGGTGCAAAGATTATTTGGAGAGACACTTCTCCACTGAGATTTGGACAGAAATAGCTCGCATACTGGAGGAGCACTTTTTTCTGCTATTTTTCCCATCATGTTCCACACCCCTCAGTACTGTACTTTAAATGTCGCACTTTTAGTGCACCTCCAAAGAACGATGAGTCACTCTCAACGTGCTTTATTCTGAGTGTGCTCTGACTCAGCGCTGTTGATGACCTACTGTATACTGTTGGGTCAGCGAGATGTGGTTTACAGCCTCTCAGGAAGAAAGCAGAGGACAAAACCAAGCAGCCAGTAAAATCATTTAGTGATTCCTTGGTCGGATGCCAGGTCTAAAGCTCCTTATACAACGTCCTGGCCGGCATCGCTGCAACATTTTCCTATTGTTGCAGATGTGCCAGATCAAAATGGGATATGTAGAGAAAGGTTGCACTCAGTGTGTAACAAAACAACAGACAAATTTGTATTTTCTATTTCTGTTTTTCACAATAAAAGCACTTTGAAGACATAAGGTTTCTACATTTTTCATAAAATGTATTTCGGCACAAGAGTTATTTGTTTAAAATGACCTCAAAAAGAAAGAACTGGTGATGTAACATTAGCAGTGCGATAAACTAAGATGAGTTCTAGTCATGTCAAAACACCTCTGTATGCTCTTCATTTCCTAACAAGGCCTGACCACGTTCAAACCAAATACCACACTGGAAGGCCAGACAACTCAGGTCTTTCCGTTTCTGACACATGCAGATGTGGAATTCTGTTCGACTGCCAGAGGGAGATACAGTGAACACTCTTCAGCCCAAAGCCTCAGTGGCAAGAGAAGCACAGCGAAAGAGCCGGGCGGAAGGAGAGAGTGATGGAAACAAACTGCGTGTGGGAGACAGGAAAGAGAGTAAATCAATACGACTCAGTGCACTAGAAAAAAACGTAGCAAGTCAATACTGTGCACAGACAAGTGTCTGTTAGCTGCAGACAGCTGTCAGCACGGACTAACACTAACGTAATCACATCATGCACGAAGAAGACATTTCCTGTTAGTATGTATAAAGATCCCGCTGAAGAGACCTAATCACACTTTTCACATAGTAAACAAAAGAAAAGTCCCCGTTATGAACACCTGGCCCTGCGAGCATGTCGACACAGAACTGTACGTTCATGGAGATCTCCTCCTCACGCTGTGTTTTTATTGGTGGATCCATATCACCCAAGAGAATCACAAGAATGTGGAAAACAGGACCTCTCCTTCCTTTTCCTCACTTGTTCCAGACCAGACTCTTCAAAGCAGGGTTTGAAACTATTTTTACAACACAACACATTAAAGGTCCCCAGCTATTTAATATTCATGTTTTTGGATGGCTTAAATACGTGAGATGTAACGGGAACGTTTAGCCTCCCATGAGACGTACGTCAAACAAACAACAAGCCTCCAGTCTAACACAGTCGCGTATTTGCTTCTTGGACTCGAGCCAGTCGAGACTCTGGCTAACACACAATGGCCCCAAACAAAGAAGCATCCCTGATTACATGTCTGCATCCCTTCTCTCTTTCTGTTTTAAGACTTGAAACGGGAGCTGTAACTACAACACAACGTTTCTTTTACATTCAACAGCAGGAACCTGCTTTCCGAGCTTGACATCTGCAAACAAGGTGTTTTATCACCAAATAAATCGAACACACATGCACTCGACAAATGTTTTACACCCATCGAGAACGTTTGAGTAGGTCAAACACAAAATCCCACTTCTTTGTTGTACTGTATAATCAACTTTCAAGGAAGTTCTTCTCTTTCTCTTCGAAGAGTGTTTGTCTCTAATTTCCCTATAATTAGCATCAATTACATGGAACTTCATAAGAGGCAATGCAGGTACAGGATGGATGAATATTTGCGTCATGTTTCCAGAACCTGTGCTGTACTCTGCGTCCACCAACCTGCTACGACCTCCCACATAATAACAGCCAACAAATTCAATATAATAACCCAGCAAAGAGGACCTGCTTGCTTTGTCCAAGTAAGAAGTTAACTGTGTCTGAACAGAAAGAGTTGGCTGTAAACTATCGATCATTTTCCTACTGTGCATGTGTCTGAATCAGGTAAAGTGGAAGTTTCGTTTGCTTTACACTACCCTTACAATGATAGATTTTGTTATGCTAAATATAAGTCAATTGAATTGTATATGCTTTTTAAATACAGAACCAAAACACTGGGATCAGCTTAAAGGAATACATATCTTTATTTACTTCCTGTCACATTATTCCAGTGTGACGGCATGAGGTCAGATCCGCCACAGAATGAATATTATCATGTATGGAAATTTGTACTATTTTTATTTTATCATGTTTCCCCCACAATGGACATATATATATAAAAAGCAGGCTCAGGCCTCAGGTCAGAATCATCAGTTTGCCAGTAATTCCTGCCTGACAACCGGGCACTGTAACTCAGTGACAGTGGTGCCTCTCTCCGAAGGACTTTGAAGCACAGCCTCCATCAAACGCCGCTCTCTCTTCAAACATGTGACGATTCCACTCATATTCACATCAACCATTCAGCTTTCATCAACTGCTGTGTTTTTTTGCTTGCTTCCAACCTCCCCCTCTCCCCAAAACAAAGACTAGTGAGGATCTATTTTTATGTTCAGGTCCACTGATGTGTGACGCTTTGTGGACAGGAAAGCATCCGTCTAATAAATCCATTACATCACAGGTACAGGAACACACATGCTTCTAGTCGATCTCTGCACCGTTTCAGTTTAGCCAGCGGAGATGTACTTTTATAATCACCTGCCTGAGAGGTGAAGCCGGACAGGAAATGAAGAAAGCGCTGCAGAGGTCAGAGAGAAGTCTCTTGTGGTGAGTTATCTGTAAACTCATTAGCTCTGAATGATCAAACATTTAAGACAGTGTCCTGTTTGTAGAGTGTGAGCTGGTCAAAAATGTCCATGCAAAGCAGCTGATGCCAGCAACAGCATCAGACAAATCCAACGCATTCGTTATGAATGTTGAAATTGTTTCTGCAAAGCTTCTTAAAATCTGAAATTGTGGAGTCACGTGTACAGTTTTGACTGTATGGAGCAGGTGGCCTGAATAGAAACATTGAGGTTAATTAGCTTTCTGTAAATTAGGTTAATAAGACTGAACAGAGATGCTCTGCTGGATCTTCTGTTCATTCAATGAGAACTGAAATAAAAGCCAATGTACATAAATAATACTACAGCATGCCAGTTGATGTTGCATACAGCAGTAGTCCTCACATTAAGAAAGAGTGATAACACCACACTGGTTCTGAGGACTGGCACCAGCACAGGGCCTTGCTTGGCATGCTCTCAGCGCATTGTTGTCACAGCCTGCACCTCCAGCTCCTGCGATGCTTCACTGATTTGCATTTAAATAAAGCAGAAAGCTCTTCGCGTCTGACAACATGACAGACAGGCTTTGTTACGTGGAGCCCAGCTGACCGGTCGGCGCCAGCAGCTGACAGCGAGGATGCTGCGAGGCTGCTGTCTCGTCTTACCCTGCTCCATGTCCTGCTGGTCGTACCACGGCTCTTCCTCTTCGGTCACGAATTCCTCCATTCTCCCCGAGTTTAGCATGAGTAACCTCTTCCTCCTGAACCCGGGAAGACCGCAGAAACAACCCCTCCCTGTGCGGGAACAATAGGATCCTCCGCTGCTTCGAGCTGCTGTGTGGTGTTTCCTCTTTCCTTCCTCTCCCCTGTCTCTTCCTCGCGATCACTCCCTCCTCTCTCTCTCTCTCTCTCACTCTCTCTCTCCCCCCATCACCGCCCAGCACCGGCCCATTCCGGAGCACGGAGCCGAGGATCCTCAAACGTGGCAGTGATGTTGCAATAACAGCTCCTCGCTGTCAGGAGCGGAGCGCGACGCGTTCACGTGCTGCTCGGAAAGTTCAACATTACTCCTCGGTATTCGGTGAGATGAATGCACGCGCTCAGGATGACGTGGCACCAGTCACTGGAACATATTCATTCTAACAGCACATCTGTTTAAAGGAAACCAGAAGATATCCTAAGCACACAGTGAGCTGTTACTGTCAATAACACTGATGAATTGTTATTCACACACACACTAAGCAAACACCATTAGAGCTCTCTATCTGTCTGTCCTCAGCCTCTACTTGGACTCATACGCGCAGCAGCAGTGATCTGGTTACATATTACTGTGTTTTGTACAATAATATATCTTTAATTGTATATTAATCCTCACTCGCACAAACAAAAAACTAAAACTAATCTGACAATTGGTTTAAAATTGGACTGCTCCTTGGGCCTGAGCAGGGGTTAAGGAGTTGGCTCTGCATTTTCCAGTTCCAATGAAGATATATTTTAGTTCGTGTAACAGACACAGTTATTAAACCTGTTACAGAAGACACTATTAAAATTAAAAGACTAATCTGTAAACCCAGATCACTGACAAAATTGCTGCCAAGTTGGTACCATTTAACACAGCTGCAGCTGGTCAGGTGCAGCAAGAAGTGTGGATTTTACACCACCAGAGGGTGAGCTGGAGTTTAATACAACACCACCACAACTCAACCAGTGCTTCTACACACGAATGAGTTTTGTCACTTAAGACTTAAGATGCAGAGGAAACATTCAGCTGCATCTAATACTGGTCACAAGTTGGATTTCAATAAATGCAAACAACATAATATTCCAATTTAGCAAATCTACATATAACAAGGAAAATCTCTGATAAAAATTCAAAAGCCATAGACATCACTCATCATTCCATCACTTGTATGACGCAGTGATATCTATAGCCTCGTTCAGACACTCAAGCTGCAGATGGCACTCTACAATTAGATCAGTGGTCCAGTCAGAAGAGTTGTTTTTACTCACTGGACAGACTGTGTGGTGGGATCGCGTACTCTGACGTTTAGGGTTGAATAACTTCACACACACACACACACACACACACACACACACACACACACACACACACACACAAACACATTGAAATAGTTGCCCATCAACAGCAGCTGGTGTTGTGATGATTAGAATGAAACATTTCAGGTTGCAGCCAAAGTCCATCTGACCTTTAATTCTGTATGACAGGGAGGATGTAAGGTGGCACACAGAGCTTTGTAAATTAAGAAATAATTAAATAATATCAAAGCACAAAGAAAGAAAGATGTGTTTCAATGCAGACAGCTGGTCAGAATTCATTGTCTTATTTGAAGAAAGAAAATCACCGTGGGAGAATAGAGGTCTTTAGTAGGTCAATTTATTCACAGACTCTGTACATACAGTCAGATTACAAATCACACCAACATTCACAAACATCTTCCACAAACGTTTCTCAGAACTTTCAGTTTGTGATCTCATCATGAGAAGCTGTTTTTATTTTGCAACTTTCTGGCGAGTTAGTCTGACCTCACTGTGTTGTCCTTTGTTTTACTAAAACACATTTGTTAGCATTGAATTTCCATGTCTCTCTCGTCAGACACACACACACGAACACATGTTCACCGATTACATATTGAATAAGTTACAATAACGTACATTACACATAAATACATTACTCACAGTAAAGTTTACAGTGCAACTCACTTCACAGAGGAAATGAGCTCATTGGTTGGCTCATATGCAGCTGGTTACCGTTACTCATGTGTCATGTTGTTGTGCAGAGCTGCAGGAATAAGAAGTTCACTCAGTTTTATTGGAGCATAATTTGCACAAGCAAACATTGTGTTGTTTATCTAAAAGTCCAAAATCATTTAACACACGATGACTCTGAGCAATGCAACCAACAAACAGATTAAAATGTCCATGGCTTAATTGATGAGTGTGGTACGAAGAGCAGCACGGACCATAAGAAAGTTAGGAAAGATGTGTGAAATGCTCCAGTTGCCTGAGAAGAGTTTAGAAATACATGACTGAATTAATGTGAGATGGTGCAGAATACACTGGTTACTGTAAGCCTGTGTACGCATCATGAAATTAGCCCATTGTTGCACACTGAGCTTCGTACTTATTCATAAAACACTGAGCCTTTTTTATCAGCGTCAGTGACATGCCTGCTCTACATTATTCATCTCTGCGTGGTATTTAGAGATGGAGACGAGATGTAAATTGACACTGAGGATTCTACAGGGCGGAACACTTTCATCTAGATGATAAAACGCCCAAACAAATAATGATAATAGCTTTACTTCACATATGCAGTATGCTACACAATATCTGTGTGTTTCACATATACTGTATGTTTAGTAGCAAACCCATAGAGATTTATCACCTGTGTCTGCATTAGCTCTCAAGACTACAAAGCTTTTTAATGTCTTCAAGCTCATTGTTTCTGTATCCGGCCCACAAACTACTGTTCTCGTTTCACATTTTTGACCACAGTTATTTATGTTCTCAGGGGAAAAAAAAATCTAATAAACCTGGTGTACACTACATCAACACTGTAAAGGAACAATGAGCAGATAGCTGGTAAACATAGAATCCGATTCTCTCTGAGATTACGTCAGTGTTATCTCTCGATGCAGCAGTGACTGTTCTGACCAAGATTCCTAACTTTAAAGTTATCTTCCAGTGCTCTGTAACATAATTATTATGTTACAGAGATTTTAGGTTTAATCCATTAGCATTTAGGGAATGGGTTAGTTAGTAAATGGCAGGGTGGCGTGCTCAGCAGGGAGCATCATTGAGCATGAAACGCTGTAGAACACGCAACCAGCCGGGATGTTGTTGCAGAACATAAACAACATGAAAGAGTACAGAGCAGCCTCATTGTTCCTTCTTTGATTCTGTGCGAGACCCTTTCTGAAACACAAGAGACTCCACCTCTGATAAAGACGGAGGAGGATCTACAGGAAGGAATTCAGTCTCCAATGGATTACTGGAAATGTCTCCGTACAACTTCCCAGTTGTGCACACAGAGGAGACAAAGGTGAATCAACAGCAATGCAAACGTACACTCTCTTGAAAAATATTGGAGTCAGCTGGCGGGCCACAGATGGATGCACTCACACACTCACACACACACACACACACATAAACACCAGCCCCCTTGCTCCTTTTAGAAGGAGCCTAGTCTCCACGGTGACCAAAGACAAAAAGTGGGGCCCTGGCGCAGCTGGTTTCTAGCAACAGGGCGAGAGAGAGAAGGAGGGAAAAAAGCAGTGAATGAGTGTTCAGATGTACAGACAGGACAGAGGGTGAGGGGGAGTGAGAGACGGCGTAAGCAGCACTGAGCGAGTCACTTTGGAAAGCAGAAAGCAGGGGGGTGGTCTGGGAGGAGAGAGAGGGTGAAAGAAGAGGAGGAGAGGGAGGAGGTGCAAAAACTCCCCAAGAACAGGAGTTAGTCAAAGTCCGAGAAAGTGAACACAACACTGCAGAAGGAACAGTTGCAGCACTGCTGCTGCTGAAAGAGTCTTTCGGGGTCTTTCAGTCTCAACTGGACCAGGTTTATTAGATCAGCTGCCTGGAATCAGCAGACAAACGTAACAAATTCAAAAAGAGGAGAAAGAAAGAAGAGAGAGAAGAAGAAGAAGGGGTGGAGGTGTGATCCACTTTGAAGGCAGGGTTAAATCTATAACTGCGTTAGTGTTTCCTTTACAGAGAACTGTTCACCAGAGGAGACTCAAAGTGGAGCTGCACAAATTCTTGACAGAGGTAAGGGCTTCTTCTTTGTAGACTATTTGTTTTACATAGTCTCTTAGTTTTGCATAAAATAACGAATAATGATTTTCACTGCATGGAGCTGATTGCTTTTATTTATTTTACCTGCCAATATGCAAATTCCAAAGTTGAAGCAGGTGAGAAAATCTACTACCTAGGTTTTATGATGGTAAAAGCTGATTCTCCAAAGCTATTTAGACTATCTATGAATTCTTTCTTATGAATCCCGCAGTGTGTTTTGGTCTGTGAATATGTCCTGTTGCTTGTGAAACCTAACATGGGACAAAGACGATGAGACTGCAGAGCAGAGAACGTCTGAGGCAGAGGTCAGGCATACGTCAGACCAACTCCAGCAGGTGGTTCAGATTTTTATTTGCAGGGACTAAAATAAGCCAAACATGTATCCACCTTTGAACATATGTTCACAGGCTCTATGCATATACACACAGTATATTTGTACACTTTGAGGAAATCTTAACAAGTTATTAGTGAAACTCAATTGCAGATGTTTATGATATATCCAGTGGATCTGGTTCTGCCTTCACTACATAGTTATGCCAGGAAGTGTTGGTTTTCATACTGCAGACTGTGCTAACATGCCAACCACACATAACAACACCGGATAAATAAAGCCAGGAAATGAATGTTTCAAGTATGTTTTGATAGTACTTATCACCATTTCTTTCACTGTTACTTAAATAAGTAACATAACTAAAAGTGTTAAAAATGGTAAACATTACAAATGATTTAATAGCAAATAATCATCGTTTAAAAAAAAGCCTAACATTGTGTATAGTTGACTAAAGTTTACATTTGCTGTTGCAAATTAATTTGGCAGTAAAGCGAATACCTACGTTGCTTAGAAACGCAAGCAGCAGACGTACGATACAGTGGGTAACTTTTCATGATACATTTAAATACTTCAAGAGTTCAGTTATTAAACAGAAATTAAGAAATGCTGTTTTTAATAATAGACACATGTAACTTGTTGGAAACTGTGCACCATTTAAGCTCTTTAATTACCGCTTCGAGTGAGGTGAACTGTAGAAGCTAAAGCTAGCTAGCTAACGCTAAATCAAATAAAAAGTAGCTTAGCCGAGGCTAGCTCAAACAAAACTCAATTTATTAATATTTTTCTGATATAATTATTATTTTTTCCCTTTAGAGTGTTTTTTGTAAGGTAACATTGAACATCTGGGTTATTTGGTTTATTTTACACAGTGGATAAATAAAATAATGGCGGAGAATAAAATGTGTGTGACTAGCTAACATAATAGCAGTAACTGCCATCTGAGCATTTCATTGGAGTCATGAGTGTAGTTAGTTATTAGTGGGAATAGTTATAGTTATACATTGGACAACTTTAACATTGCATTTAATATTGAATCTGTGTTATTGCAAAGTATTTATTTATAATGAATTGAATTCAGTACATTCGAGATATATAAATCAAGCAAAATAGATCGGAATCTCTAAAAAATCATATTTAAGTAATTAAAGAGAAAGTTCAAAGGCACTTTTTGTTGGCATATTTGCTGAGGATTATCTAAAATCAGAAGATGAATGTTTTGTAGCCTTAATATACAGTATGAAGGTGCTCGCAGTCACCTAGTTTCTGCTCAGCAGTGGTGTGTTTATTCATAGACTATCTCTGATCACTTCAGCGTTCTGTTCTGACAGCCCTGTGCCCTTTTATCCTGCAAAGTCTGTCTAGTATCAGCCTGTGGCATCTCACCCACATGAGGCTGCTCTAGTGACGATGACAGGGCTCCGTCCTGTAATAGTTTGCCTTGTTTAAAATTAAACTGAACATGCAGTTGCCACCTGTGTGTGAATGCAAATATATCCTGAATTGAGCAGTAATTGACACACATTATCCTCATTTACTCAGTGTGGTTCATCCACGTACACCAACACATTTAGGGATTTAATGACTATACTACCTGGGTACTGATATATAATGAGAGAGTACTCGCGAGGCAGTAGAGTATTTATGGATAAATGCTATATATGCTTAGCAGGCTTGAGGAGTAATTGCAGGGTGGAAGAATAAAATTGTAGTAGTGATGGGTGGAGCTGTAGAAGAAAAATAACACAATTTCTATGTTTAGAGCAGTTCCACATGACAATGCTGAATTCTTCTTTGACTGACTGTTATCCTTTTCAGGTGCAGCAGTTGTGTCTACGCAGGCCTGTTTCATTGGATATACATATATTAGAAGATATCTTTTTGTTTGAACTGCATCTGAGTCAATATGCCTTTTGAAGACGAGCTGTTGGATATTCTTAGGAGGATTTGGACCAAAGTGCAGGATCTCCCTCAAGCCAGTCCTCTGGAGGTGGGAGCCTTCACTGTGCTCATTCTGTTTTTTGGTGAGTTTTGTTGTCTGTTCTACACAGATATGTCCTCTGATGTTTGAATTATCTAAAATGCAAGGGGGCACTTCCTGAAATTAATACTTGCTAACTTCTCATGTGGTTTAGAAGGACAAGTGGAAAACAAGCTTTTTTGCTGTCTGATAAAAGTAAAACAAAATAGTAAATGTTCAACCAAGATACTAAAATATGCTAAAATGTTCACATAAAAATACAGATTGGTGTACTGAAAAATATGTAAAACGAGTATGTGCCTTATTGTGTCTTATTTGCCCTTTGTCTGCTTTATCTTCCTACAGCCACAGTTTTCTTAATGTTCGTGCTGTCCTGCATCCACTGCTGCTGTGGAAATTCCAAATACCAGGCCTCCAGGGTTCAGCCTCTACAGCCTTGAAGAGATGATAGAGAGCAGAATCGACTAATACATACAGCCTCCATTCTACACGTAATTACCCACATGATTAAACGTTAAGTTACCCAAAAGGAAAAAAAGGAAAGGAAAAAAAAGAAAATCCAACAAAAAGAAGAATAGAGGCACAATTTTTAATTCTGGAACAAAGACTGGATGCAGGATGCAGCTAAATCAATAACATACCAACTCAATGAAATGCTGTGGCATTTCTTTTCAGCAACAAAAACCCCTATTGTGAGTAATGAATTGCAGTAAGAAAGCAGAGTTGTACTTAAATGTCACATTTAATCCATTATTACAAAGCCTGTGGTTTGATATCTTGTTAATATTCATCAGGAATGTAAAAACATTCCAAACTGTGTATGTAAAGTGGACTTCAGCAACTTGCTGGTGTAAAAAGACAGAGAGCCCTCTGCTGGCCTGGTGATGAGAAGTATATTTTTGCAGTTTGTGGAAAGTATGTGAGCTGTTCATTGTTTGATGTACAACACATACAAATGTGTTGTAATTTTATGAAGGTGTAACCATTTTTTACTCAACTACAATGTTCCATTTGTAGATAGTGTATTAGTAAAACAGCATGTTAATATGCTTAGTTGTTGTTACTTGTGTAAATGTAATAAATGTTAAATGTGCTTAAACACATTCTGGCTTCTTTTAATTTGAGTTAACGTAAAAAAACATTATCTGTCAAAGCATGGTATTAATCCAATAATTGCATCTACTTTTTAAATCACTTTTGTGACACACTTATGCATACCTTATCTTCCTATCTCTCCTTTGTCTGCACCAGTAAATACCCTGAGTAAACATTAACCAGGAGCTTTTAGTTTTGCTTTGTGCCCACACAGAGCAAACCGACAGTGTACCTAGAAAACAGGGGACTACAGTTTTTCGAGTTTCGACTACTCTGTGAGCAAACGTATTGTAAATAATGTTGATTTTTTTCAGCTGCGAGTGAATGAGAACAATAGCTGAAGCCATCTGTTCTCTCACAGTGCAGTATATTCAAACTGTTAGGATTCACTGAGCCGTAAGCAGATCATTCAACAGGACATGGCGGTGGAGAGGTGAGTTGTTGAGCAGGGACATGTTGGGTGACAATAGTTCTTAACATAAGCAGATTTCTAGGTAGCATGCTGACACAGTTAGCTTTGTAACCTTTACGTGACATTGTATATTGTATGTATAAAATTAGTGGGATCCAGTGGTGTTCACTAACACCTTTCTTATTATTCTAATGCTTTTTTATTCTCTATCTGAGCTTTTATCTGGTTTATTACTCCCTGTACAGCATGCCGGAACAGCAGAAACCCCCAGGAACACCTGAGGACTGGGTGGAATGGTTCCTTTATCGTATGAATCAGGAACCGTGGGCACTAGGTGGTGCTGTGGTCTTAGGAGTGTTTGTGCTGGCAACCTTGTCTCTGGTTGTTTTTGCTCTTCTGTATGGATGCTGCTGCGGTCCAGGCAAAGCGAACCAGAAAAGAAAGCAGGATGGGGTGATCTAGACATGTGAGGAGAGCTAACAAATCTCTGTAAAATGAATGTTGACAAGATGGAGAATTTGTCTAAATGTATTTGTCCACCTCTTGGTCATTTTTCTTGTGGGGGAATTTGGACTTTGCATTTTGGGTAGCTGTAGTTTAGTATAAATAAATCTGTTTTTCCAAAATAGATTTTAATCAAACTGGAATGTCTACTGATTCTGTATTGTTTTGTTGTTTTACCGAGGTGAATTAGTTAGTGCCAGATAAATGAGGGTACAAAGTGGTGCCTGAAAATTTTATTATTGCCTACATATTTGTGTAATTTGCTAGTCTCGTCTAGCTTGTAAAATCTACATGTTTGACCTGCAAATGACCAAAGATGTGCTTAATATGAAAAGGGTGTATTTTTGGTGATCCATTGAACTGAACTGTAGAGAGAGAGAGATGCTGCTCTGTTACAAACTAAATTGCTGCCTTTTGGGGGGGGGGTTCTGTAAAACATCTACTAATAATAAAAATCCTTATGTACCATAATGTCCATTGTTTACAACCATGTTTCTTTGTAAGATGTCAGACAGAAAACAACCACATGTGCTCCCAGGTACAGATGCAATGCGCTGATACAAAAAAATATTTTTATTATTGATAATATTGGAATATTACTATTGATACAGTCATTTGCACATTACTTGTAGTTGCAGCTTTTAAATGTGGAAATAGTGTTATTAACTTGATTGACACATTTAGTAAAAGCAAATGCAGTAATACTCAAGAATACTCAAGTACCTTAAAGTGTGCTTAATTGGAAAATTCCTAGTTATTAGTCCTACCTCGTGTGAAGGAAGTTCTCACAAAAAAAGTCAAATTTTTATTCCATTTTTATTGTTTCAGTTTTTTGAGTAGTTAATGTATGTGTAATTGTATTTTTTGCTATATAAAGTTATTAAAATATAATTTACATTTTTAAAACTACCTAAACTATTGTTATTCGTTAAGTTTACTTTTAAAAATAACGAATTTCTAACTTGTTGAGCTTATTACCTCCCCCTTCAGTCGTAGGCTTTTAGCGTCAAAGAGAACGGTCAAAAGGACTACATTTCCCTATCATGGTCTGCGCCTACGCGTCTCGGTCTATCTGACGTTTTTACACTGCGACCGGTCGTTTATGCGACGCAGCAATGGCGAGCGGTAAAAAGAGTGCTCTGCTTTCCTCTTTGGCAGACTATGGAGACGATTCAGAACCCGATTCTGACCCGGAACCAGAAGAGATAGGTATGTTTTAATACTTTAAATGTATTTCTATTTTGACTGGTGAGGAAACACCGCTTATTGCTGTGTGAATCGTACCTTGGTATTTCATGTGGTAACAATCTAGCTAACGTTAGCTTGTAGCTAACTAGCAAGTCCACGGATAACGTTCAAGATTTAAAAACGGTCATGTAAACTTGGGTAATTTGACTTATACTGACACAAGTGTATAAAGTTCAACGGCTAAACAAACGATGTGTGTTATTTTATAGCTAAGTTATTTTAACGCCGAGTAAGTGTCAGTCGTATAAATTAATATAATTGCTTTGGTTAGTCTTTATCTCTGATCTACTGCTGGTGTTCATGTCCGCCTGTAAGTTGCAACATGTACTTGGATAAAGCAACTGTATACTGAAGTTGAACCAGAATTTTTTTTAACTTAAATGCTAATTACTGATAATGCTGTTTTGTAGTTGTAGTCTGACTTCTTATTCTTCCTGCCCATCATAAGGGGGGCATGGAAGCGGCCTGGTGTACGACTATGGTGAGGATGACCTGAACCGAACAGAGGATGCAGGTCACAAGGCATCTGGAGATGAGGAGAGCAGAGAGAGCAACTCGGTCAGTATCTGAGATCTAAATGCCTTTCCCCAGATTTAGTTTTCACTGAACATTCTGCTGGATTCTACTGATTATGGCAGCAGACAGACAAGAATAGAAAATAAAGAGACTATGTTTTTTTCCAAAATGTTGATAGATGGATTTGATGAATTGACCTACAGCGTTTTCACTCAGCTATGATGGTTTTTGATTGTGGCACTAGCTAGGTGGCATTGGATTATAGAAAAATCCTGGTGTAGGGTGGCAGGGATCTTGTCATCTTACCACTTTTGACTGTTAACATTAATTTCTTTTGAAAGTCAACCAAGTAAATGGGGCAGGAGAACCCACAGGTGACCACCAAGTACCAACTTGAGGATTTCACAGGGTTTATAAACCTGCTGCTCCTACCAGTCGGTCAGTCAGACTTAAGAAGAGTATTTGACAGTGACACTGGAACCCTTTTGAAAGTACAAGACAATAATACTTTCATGAGACCAAGACAAATTGCCCCCATTTCCTTAATACCATTATTGATCTTTAATCCGTTTGGTACAAAAATGAACTGTGAATATTTTTACCAAATTTAACGATGATACTAGTAAACAATTATAAGGAAGCCAGGGCTCCCTTGGAAAAAGAGGGTTTTAAACTCAGTGGGATTTTCTTGGTTAAATAAAAAAATAATTAAGTAGAACTATTGATTATAAGAGAATGAATCTGTCCACTAACTACATGGCTCTTTCTTCACCTTCTGTTTGCCTTTAGATTACTTGTTTGCAGCTGTAAATGTCAGCAGCAGGGCAGATATTGTTGTTAGCTGTCACAAACTAATGTTAATTTCACAATTTAAAATGAAAGAAAAGGTAAAAAGAAATGATCCAATTTGTTAGTTGCAATCTGCAATACTAATCTAAGTGACTTTTGTAATTTGTTACACCCCTAGCTAATATATATATATGGGAGTAAAATTTATGGTAATTTTAGGTAGATTATAGGGTTAAAAGTCAAAAGAAGTATATAAGACAAAAGTTCTGAATTTTGAACTGGGTCTGAGCAGTTTTGCAGTCCATAGCCTGCTTGGTTTTCCCACTGGTTCCTTGCTGTGCTTTGTAAACCTTGGTGTTAACGTTTTGCATTTTTGTTTTTATAGGAAATCGAAGAATCTGACGAGGGGAGAGACGCAGATGATGTTGAGGTATTTGAACACCCACCCGAGTCTGATAAAGTCTGATTTATTTTTTCATTTGTTTTGTGACCAACTATAAATGAAAGCATGAGTGTTGGCTATAGAAATGAGGAAGCATATCCACTAGGTGGCGCTCTGGATCTGTGTAATTTGTGTCTGATAAACGTTTTAACAACTGACTTGTACTTGCAATAAGGTCCAGGTTGCTTGAGTAAGGTGTAGCTTCTTTAGGTGTAGTGAACAGTTTGACCGACCGTGTTGTTCTGTCAGAGCACACTACTTGGATGTGCACAGTTTGTACCAAACCCTTACACCTGACACCTTGTGTGTGTTATACAGCTGACTGAGCTGGACAGCATGCCAGCATGTCACAAACCTAACACGTTTAAACAATACGAGTCAGCTCTGTCTGAGGCTTTGTGAAAGTCTGTGATTGAGCATAATCTGATAAGCAGCTCTTTTGTTATGTTATTATGATGTGATTTCTCTGGAGGGCACGTGTCAGCATTATTTAGCGGAAGAGAAACAAGTTTAAACAATAGCAATTATCTAATTATTTTATGTATATAAGTGTCGATTTAGCCTGCAGGTTTGCTGCTGACATATGCTGAATGTGTCCTAGCCTGAGGCTGCAGATTGTCCTGGTTCCTGGCGTCGTCACATTTCAATATTACTTCTCTATTGACTCTGAAGGGCAGCTGCTCATTAAGGTTTCAGCACAAAACCTGGTCCTCGTTTAACTAGATCGATCAAATCTTTTAAATGTTGTTTAGTTAGTTTTTGTCAAACTAGTGGAGTTAATCTTGGGTTGGGTTTTGGTAAAGGAATCTTGAACTTGGAACTTTAAACACAGCTGCAGCGCTGTAGCTTTTTACCGTGGTGACTTCTCAGTCACTTCGCTGTGGAGGGTGGCGAACAGGGAAGAAACTGGGAATCAGTGAAATGATGAGTTCATTTGATCTGTCTCACAGAACAGGTGCTATTTACAGCTTATCTTTCTTTACCCGCTCCTACTCCAGCTCTTCCTCCTCCTCGTGATTCGGCCAAATTCAGGACACATCTTTTTTTGTGCCCGTGCAGTTGCTAGGTGACGATATGATGCATGCATGTGAATAACAGCACTGTTTCTTTGTGCTGGACCTGTGTTATGCTCACAGTGCTGGCACAACAGGCGGCATTTTTCAGAGGCTATATAAGACTCTCCTCCTCCTCCAGCCGAGCCAAGGCATTCACTGGAAACGGCTCAGATTTACTAGTTTGGTTTCTGTTACACCACAGAAACAGTTCTCACATCTGCTTTTGCTCTGTGCAGGCTGCGTGCCGATAATCTGTGATTGGTGCAGGTACAAATGGAATGAGCTCCACATTTCTCACTGAGTTTTGGGAATTTGCCTCAGCAACCCACTTGTAATCCACTGTGATCACTAGTCAAGCTGGGAACATGGTGCAATCACATGTGGCGCTGATGCTATTTATATTTCCGTCCTCCTGCACAAATGAGACTTAATTATGATTTTGTCTGTTTCGCTTCACCTTCTCCTCTTGTTTTTTTGACAGATCACAGAGGCAGAACAAAAGGACCCCCATGAGTTAGTTGGTAAGTGCACACACACTGATGCATTTTTAATTTGACTCTTTAATGACGTATTCAGCATTTATCGCCAGTAAATCTCATGACATGCATCCCACTACCCACTACTCACTAGAGTATTATAGTACTCTCACTACTATATTGATATTAGGAATTATTGTCATGCTGCTAGAAACTACTAAAAATAGATAATGTTCTAATAATTCCAGGCCATGTTGCCTTTAATTCTCCATATGATCAGGAAACGGATCATAATTACAAGTATTAATGAACCCTGATATTAAACCAAGAAACACAATTTATACAGAGTGTGGTGGCACCAACAACAACATAGAATAACGCACATCTCTGGAAAAATACGCATGTGCAATGAAACACGCTGTAGGACTCCAGCTTTTACTTTTCATTGTGTCAGCTGGGTGCGGTGAATGCATGAATCACTAACTAGACTGACAGATGGGTTATGAAGGATTAATCCGTGGGCTGGCACTGGTTAGTGAGTACTGGCTGACCTGTACAGGTGTGTGTGTGTGTGTGTGTGTGTTAGTGGGCATCAGATCAGGCAGGATATGAGTGATACAGGAGTGGCATTTTGTTCACCAGTGTTCTGCTGCCTGTTGCTACATGCCTGTAGCTGGATGCAGATGATATGGCAGGTTATGCAACACAGCATTTGTGTTTATGCATCATTTAAATGCAAGATAATATCAGAAAGTAATATAATATGTTGCAAAGGAGACAAATAGCTATTTATAACCATTAAAATAAATGATCAGTGATCTTTAAAGTGTATTTTAATTCGATTTGTAAAGTCAGAGATTATTAATTTAACTCATCTGTTCTTGAACACGATGAAAACAATATTTCCACGTCATCCCGCACGCTGCCTTCGTGCTCTACAAGTGCACTGAACTAAGACGCCTCCTGTTGGATTCCTCCACTTCACGTGAGTGGATGTGGTGGTGTTCAGTCCCTCCATTATGATCACTTCCATTCCTCCACTGGTCGAAAGGATTCACCAAAGAAGATCACTAAAGCAGTTTTTTAGTTTTCAATACTGTGCTCTGTGACTCATAGCCTGGATGTGGACACTTGGCAGTCCTGCAGAAGAGCTTTGGCTTCTCTGTCCTGTCTGTCAGTAAATGTCAGTGTGTCTGGCAGAAGCCTCCAGTTAGCAGGATGAAGACAGCTCTTTGTTCACTGAAGGGGCAGACATTGTGTGTCTGTCCACAAAAAAAAGGCCCTCGGGGCACAGATTGTGACTTTCGCTCTGTTTTTCATGAAGACAGATGGTAATTTCAAAGCGGAATATAATCTCCTCTCTGTCTGTTTATGACTGGGTTCTTCCTGCTTGTGCTGCTCTTATATGAGACTCTTCCTCAACCACAGAGCTGAATTATAAACAGGAGCTGAATTACACAGTCTGATTTATTCCCCGTCATCCCAGAAGCTACAGATTTTATTTTGGTGCTTAAATTAGAGTTTGTCCAACAAGGCAACAAAACTATCAAGCGAAATCTCTAGTTGTCGTGAGTGGATTAGCAGGTTGTCACAACCTTAAATCCCCGTTGCAGCTACAACTTTTAATTGTGTGTGACAGTGTTCCCATGTGTGCTTTGTGAGAGTTTAATTAAAAACCAAGCTACCACCTAATGCCTGTGAGTCACTGGGCTTGCCTTGTCAGGTTTTTTATAGTTGGAGGCTACAGTATGTACTGTATTTAAATGTGTATGAGCCTGCATGCACACAGCACATTCATACTCTGTTATCTGTCTAGCCAGCATGGGCAAGGCACTGCCCCTCCTTGCAAGGGGGGGGCTAAAGCTACTCCTTTGAACTTTCCAGACAGGACGGAGGTCATAGGAAGTGATTTTCCTCATGTAGAATCATCACTTTCAGGATAGTGGGGAGGTTTTGTGAAAAGCAGTTGCGGACTGTTTTGGGGGCAACACTTCAGAGTCCTGGAACAAAATTATGAGCCTGGTTCCTCCAGTGAAAATACAGTTAGAGGTACTAAGTTCCTCAAAAAGTTCCCAGTTCTTGTGGTGGAAACGGGCCTAGTACCACGAACTACTATACCAATTGTTTGCTAACAGGTTCTTTTTAACTTTAGACAAACAGCCAAAAATGACCTGAACTTAAAAACACAGTCAGACATCAGGATGTGAGAATGGATCTCACCGGGCACCTTTTAATTTCTGCAGTAAACATTGGAAATTGATTTAATAGCTTCTGAAGATATATTTCTCTCAGCTGACAGAGGCTGCATGTAAGAACACAAATGTCAGACACACACACCACCCCCCACCCCCCGTCCAAACGTGAGGAATTTCCAAATGTAATGTGTCCTGTGTGGTGCAGCGCCTCCTCTACGCAGCCCCCCCCCCCCCCCTCCTCGATCAAAGACATTCTGACCAATATGTAAAATTATCATAAAGAAGTTTCAAAGTGCAAGACTATAGAATTTTTCCACTTTAGCAACATTAAGACAGAAATGTATCCTGTGTCAAGTCACGTTTTTGCATGTCAACAATCTGCATAGATCATCTGCAGGTCCAAGCTCAAGAGTGTGCGGCACTTATTTCAAGCCTGACTGACAACATTGAATGAAGGCATCTGTCTGATTAGGGCATAAAGTGACGCTGAAGAATGCAGCCTGCAACCTGAGAGCGCAAATGGAGGCAAGTCTAGGACAAGAGTACAACAAAGAAAGGGAAGGAAGGAGATGGTTCCTTCTTACAAGTCCCAACACTGCCCTATCAAACCCACTGGCACACACTTTGGACTGTGATGTGCAGCAAAGACGTTCAGGAATTCACCAGCACAGTGAAACTCCTGAGTTTGTTCTCAATTTCATCCCCACCTCCCACCGTTCTTCTGATTTGTCATGCGTTAGTCAAACACTTCAACAGATTTGGTCGTCCTGTTTCACCGCTTGTACAACAGTTGTTTTCTTATTCGACTTGTAAAGACACGCAAGGCGGTGTGGAGGGTGAAAACGCACCGTATGAGGCCTCATGTTTACGTGTCTGTCTTTTAACAGCTATATTCTCAGAGAAAGTGAGGAACATGTCGCCCGATGAGATCAGGATTCCTCCCGAGCCCCCTGGACGCTGCTCCAGTAAATTGCAGGTAGACACGCCTTCTTCTTTACTGTTAGTGACACGTTTCACTGCAAAGCGCACTGCTAATTTACACATGCTATACTGATGCTGTCGTCTCGTGCACCTCCACGTCTGCTTTTAGACCAGGGTCTGTGGGTTTTCTGAGAGCTTGAAGAAACAGCCGGGGTTGGTTGTGTTGTGTGTTTCAACATGCTGGAAAGTGTTTATCCAGCAGACAGGCATGTTGTTTTATGTCCTGGAAAAACACTTTGCAGGTAGTAAAGTGATCCTGGTGAAGACAAAGAAGAAGACACAGTCTCTCGCTCCTACTTTTAGAGACGAGGTTTAACATATGACAATTAAGAGTCAAAATTCAGACTTTAATGGGCTGAATGCTACTGCTGCCTTTACTCATCTTGCTGTTTTGATTGAGGCGAAATAACCAGTTCCTTATGCCGAGTGCATGATTTAGAAGTCTGACTCGTTCCCTCTGGGTTTAGAAATAAATTCTGGGACTCGCCCCTGTAATTAACCCAGCGCACATCTTCTGTCAGTTCACTATCAGCAGCAGGGTTCTGTTAGGGCCGTCGCCGAGTTCTTTCTGCACGGTTAACTAGCAGAAAAGGAGGCATGTCGGGACACACAGCTGGCTTAGTGAGTGAACAGCTCAGCAGTATTCCCGCTGGCCTCACACTCCCCACGACTAATGAGTCACCTTCACCAGAACAGCCAGGATACACATGCCCTCAGGCCACGAAGGAGCAGGAGCGCATGGGTGCATAGAATGGAACTTAATTTGATTTCGCAAAAATTATGCTTGTACAATTATGTGCCCTTTTGTTTTTTTTCTTCCCTTGTTGCTTCACAGCTGCTGGAATCCATCCAATTTGTGACTGGTTTCCAAATCCCTTATGCAACATCCCCTCACACACAATATAACAACATCTCAGTGATGCTCGAGTTCACAGCGTTTTAAAGAGAAGAACAGCCGAGATCAGCGCAGCAGTAGATGAGCTGCTCTGGATTTTAGCCCCAAAAATGCAGGATCCGGCGTTTCCCACAGTGCAGCTTTACGTGTGGTCAACACGTCCTTCCCAGTTAACATTTAATTAGGTAGTTTTTATGTCTACATGCAATTAAAATGAAACCATTTTGAAGGTAGCAACAAGAGCTCACAGCAGAACAACAGTGCACATATTGCTCCTTTAGCATAATTCCCCACTTTCGTCTTGTTCCACGTTCCAGCCTCATTTATAACCTTGTTGATGTCCCGTCCACATTCGCCAGCTCCCCGCGGGTTGAGCCCAGTTGTTAAATATTTCCCAGAAGTATCAGAAACGTTCTACACAACAGCTCCGTTCATATAAACTCTGGTCTGAGCGGAGTGTGTCGACCTGTACGGTGGCTTTAAAAAAGTTTGCAGACGCTGTGGCTTTAAATGAAAACGTGTGAAATTGTAAGAGATTTCAGTTTCTGTGTGTAGACTTGCTGAAGCTTAAGCGCTTCAGGCTCTGTTTATGTCCCGTCTGAGTGAAGGACGCTGAGTCGAGGCAGATCAGTGTTCACCTCATCACGCTGGTTTGTCTGTTTTGTAACAGGAGAAAATTCACAAGCTGTATGAGAGGAAGCTCCATGGAGATATTGACACAAACACCTACATCCAGAAAAAGAAGGAGTTTAGGAACCCAAGGTGTGCAGTTACCTCCACACACCATAATACTGTACTCAGTGTTTCGAGGTCTCAGAGGTTTCTCCTTGGTTTCCTTTCAGCATTTATGAGAAGCTCATTCAGTACTGCAGTATAGATGAGCTGGGCACTAACTACCCGAAGGACATGTTTGATCCTCATGGCTGGTCGGAGGACTCCTACTATGAAGCTCTAGGTACGACAGATTTATTTCTGTTCCACAGTTCTCTCTGATCTCTGCTCAACCCTCATCAATGTCTCGTTCTTCCAGCCAAAGCCCAGAAGGTGGAGATGGACAAACTGGAGAAAGCCAAGAAGGAGCGAACCAAGGTGAGACAAAGAAAAGAGGCATATCTCACTGGCAGCTCTCGTCGGTGTCTGCGTCAGGGGCAAGTCTCCACCAGCTGCACTTAATTTCTACTTTACGTCCTTCGACAGACGCGCGCAGAAATCTCTTGTAACAGCTGAACAATGCCTGCTGCTGAGTTCAGCCATCAGTTTCCCTGTAAACAGGCTTTTATTTACCAGCTGTTTGTGCGTGTGTTACTGTATTTTTTTTAGTTGGTGATGGGTGTTTCCTAGTAACACGCACACGTGGTTGGGAAAACGGCGCGTTGCATGTTGCTGTCATCGGCTGAAGCATCATTCCAGCAGCATCAGACAAACTGGACTTGATTGGACTTGTACACAGGGCTGCTCTGTTCTGCTCCACAGCATGATATGTTGTTTGTATGTAGTAGTGTTACCCAGACATATGGAGCAGGGAATTTACTTCCCCACCACTGAACATATACCGCTAAAGCCCCCATGAGTGAGACACTTAAGTCCCAGTTCCTCCAACTGAGCGTCTAACCGACAGGCCTCAGCCTGTTGGGGTTGTTGGTTGAACAAGTTTCATATCAAACATTACCCGCGATTCTGTAAGTGTGCTAATATTCTCTGTGTCCAACAGATCGAGTTTGTCACTGGCACCAAAAAAGGCACCAACGCCTCCAGCACGGCAGCGTCCGCCACCGGCAACACCGCCAGCTCGGCCTCAGGTAAACCTCCGCCACCGCAGCACCTCGGTGCTTAAGCTGCTTTCAGACCTGGTAATTTTACATGCGTGGCTTTTGTTTATATAAGCTCCTCGGGCACTAAAAGCACGTCGTCAGCGGTAATGGGTTTCACGCAACACTGAATACCGTCACACTGGGTACGACCTGTGTGATAAATTGGTTCGATTAAAGATGCAACATGGAGTTTTGTTTTTTTTAAGAAACAGAAGTTGTCTCTTTTTTTCCCCTTCACACGACATTTGCAAAGCATTTCTTTTATAACTCAACATTCATGTCTTCCAAGCTTTATCTGCTCTACATTTGCTAGAACAACGTGGAAAACATTGGCAGGAAGAAAACACTCACACAAGCAGTCAACCTGCATTCCTGCTCCGTGTTGCTACCAGTGCTTAAAAGCTTCACTAGATACCTTAAGTAATCTCAAAGTCCCGTTGCTATTGAAAACCCTTTTTTGAGATGACCATGACCTGGATGACTGATATTTACTCTTCGTGACGTAGCTCCTCCTCTGTGTTTGTTTCTCTAAGCAGACGCTCAGAAGAGGAAAAGCAAATGGGACTCCGCCATCCCTGTGACACTGGCCCAGCCCACCCTCATCACGACCACCGCCACCGTGCTTCCCGTTGTCTCCGTGACGACCACTGCCAGCGGCACCAAAACAACAGTCATCTCCGCTGTGGGAACCATCCTAAAGAAAGCAAAGCAGTGAGCGTTGTTTGGCGCGGAGCTGGAAGATCTGCGTCGTCCTACACTCATCACACGTGGAGAAGTTGCAGAGAGAGCACAGATGGACAGATGGACGCATGGCGTACATTTCTAGGACTACTATACACACTCTCTGCAGCACACGGACCTATTTAAAAACTCGACTGCCTTCTATCTCTGGGATTGTATCTGCATCATCGGATCATAAAGCCAATTTCACAGTTAAGTGGGAATACTGTTCGTGCAGCTCTCAAGCTCATGCAGGAAACATGTCTATTCCTTTTTATATACTGGTAACAGTTGTGGAAATATCTGCTTAGCAGTTATCTGTGATGGCTCAATATGCGTGTAATTTTTCAACTAGTATTTTCATCGTTGGCATATTCAGTCTGCTCTGGAATGAGATTTTTTTTACGCTTGTATATACGTGTTAAAGTTAGGCTGAATAAATGGAACAGATGTTGCCTTTTCAGTTGGATTAGTGTCTTTTATTCTAGTTGGGAGCACGATGGCCACTTCACACTGGAAGTGAAGTCTTTGCTATTTAGCCCACGTGATGTAGAAACCTTTTCACTCATGGGGTTTTTTTCTTCTTTGTGTTGAAATAAAAGAACGCTGTTGAATGTTTTATTGGGAACGAGCTCCACTGAGTGCAGACGTGACTCTGGACTGAAGAATCTCTTTGGCCTTTGCTCACACACACACACACACACACTTTTCTCTCAGGGAATGCATGCGTGTTCCAGGTGGAGTTTGACTTTACTCCCCTCACTCACCCCATCTGACTTGTGTTTGAGGGAGTGTCAGGAGGGAGCTGTTTTTCAGCTCTGCATGTGGTTAAGGTTGACCGAGCAAGTAGGCCAACAGTCCTGTTGTCTTGAGGACAAATGAAAACAGCTTCTCCTTTGTTGACTGTTAGGAAGGTGCAAATATTTCTATCATAACCTTTCTCTATGTGAAAGCTACCAGGTTGGTTGCAGCCTTTTAACCAAGCACTAAAAATAAGCTTTTGTTGTAATTATTTATAGTACCTGCTATTACCAAGTCTTGCATCTAATGACATGGAAGACCCATGATAGGCAGAAATAAAGCTCACTTCATTGTAGCAGGGTGAACTAGCTTACAACTTACAGTTATTAGCCTGTAGATTTTCAAAATAAAACAATCAGGCTACGAGGATGCAGAAAGACGAACAAACCTTGTGTGAGATCTGGGTGTGATGCTGGGTTCTACAGGATTTACAGAGGTGTAGTGTGACATACTGGAAACCTGATTCATTTATGACTTTCCACTGAATCATGGCCAAAGTTGGCTACAAGCCACACCAGTAGTCGTGCACCTCATGCAGTAGATAAATGTTTATCATCATGTATCTTAACATGTTTCTGCAGAGTCTGAACATGTTTGACATGTTACCTCAAGTGGTGTTCACCCATCAAAGAATATATACTCCTCTAGATTGATGACAGTGAGAGCCAGACGTGTTGAGTGACTACATACATTTACTCAAGTACTCTATTTAGTAGAATTTTGAAGTATTTGTACTTTGCTGAAGTTTATAGTTTTTAAAGGATGTAACACTTAAAAAAAATCATTATAGATTAATAAAATGCTGCTTTTAATTGTAAACGCTGCATACTTAACTTGACTTCCTGTATTTCTGAGATTGCGTTCATGTAGAAATATGCACGTAGTTCTGGGGGACATTTAAATATCAACATAGAACTTTTTATTTACAGTTTAACAAGGAAAACTCTTTTTCTGTAGTGTTTTATGTATACAACCTTGATAAGTGTCTCTGTAGTCAGTGGTGTGTATGTGAAGTGTGTGTGGACCAACAACGCGCGCGCGTACCGTGCAGGTGAGCCCGCGCGGGACACACCTGGTGAACAGCCTGTACTGAGCACGTCCCAACGAAGTCTGCACCGTTCCTCATCCGCAGGTTTGACTCGAAATGTGTCTCCACACGAGCACAACGTGACGCTGCTGCAGGTGTTGGGTTCAGAGTTAACCCCTAACGTGAACCTAACTTTATATGTCATCCTATTACCACACTGTTACCAAACGACAGCATAGCCGCTGTCTGTGCCTTATGGGAATAAGTCTCCTGCGCAACAAAAATTCTTATCTACCTAAACACTAAAGCATACTTTGTGTTTGTGTCCTGCAGCACCTCTGTGGCTGAATGTGTGTCTCCCTGTCCCCCCATGCTGTGGTCTTGTGTTACGACTCTGTGGCTGATTTATTGTTGGAAAAGAAAGGGAGACGCCATAACAAGCGCTGAATGAACTCAGTGATCCAAAGAAAAAGGCGAGTTTTTGTCATGTAAATTGGCGAGCAGTGTTGCTGGGCACACACTGGGGACCTGAAAGTGGACACATACTTGTCCGGATCTTGCTCTGGGACCAAAAACGTCTCGGTTTGTTTTAATAGTTTGGGTTTCTCAACAGCCTGCGTGTGGAGTAAGGCATCTCAGGCTTCCCCAGCGAATGAGTCCAGTTCACCAGCACATTAAGTAAGTAGTTAGTAATGAAGGACAGTGTGGATCCCTGTAGTATCACGGATGTTGTAGGTGTAGACTCATGCTCTGCTCTTCGCTCTCATACAGTCTGTTGCTGCTGTGAGTTCTTATTATGGCTCAAATCCAACACATAAACTAGTTTATTTCGTACACTTAACCCATGCACAGCGTAGAAAAATGATGCAGTAGGTGGGGCACACCCTTCTCGCCCCCCTCCTTCAACATGTGAATCTGCTGTTTGGACTGGCATCACTCCCGAATTGTCGGCCAAGAAAGCCAGAGAGAAGAGGGAACGGCTGATTGTGCACAGGTTTGATTCCCCTGGAGAGAAGTGACCCATTGTGTCAAACCACATCTGGTTGCTAGGAGCGCGACTGTGTATGTGCCCGGTGAAAATGTGCAGCCTGCTGTATACATCGGAGGGGAAGTAGCTGTTTTCTCCTCCAAGTCACCGACTTCGTACCTAGATCTGAGTCACAAATACAGGTTAAGTCCAGAATCCTGATCTGGGTGTGTGTGTGAGTCCAGTGTGAGACCAGGGTGTGACACGGTGCACTTATTGAGAATTGCCTTTAACGCCTAATGTGTGGTCTGCTGGAGTCAAGAGGCCTTTCCAGAGAACACTTGCCCCACATGGTACTCCAACTACTTCCTTGGAAATATTATGGTACCACTTAATCAGATCCATTCGATCTGTCAAGTAAGCATGCGCTACATAGAAATCTAAATCTAATCAAACAAATCAAGATTAAGGCAAGTTACAGTAATATGATTTTATCCAGATTTAATTTAAAACCAAAAACAATTAGTGTTTGTTCTATTGTTCTGGTTTTGAGATAAACACCAAAGTATTTGTTTTAAACAGTTCACATGGCGGCAAAATTCACTCACACTATAAATATTTTCCCGACAGAGTTGGTTGTCAGTGAAGGGGACACTGCAAATGATTCACCATTACTATCAGTTCATTCTTCAAATAACTGAGCACTGAAACAAATAAAAAGGAAAAAAATGTTTTAGTAATAAGCTCGTGGTTGTTTTTTTATTTGTTCCTCTCGGCATTTTTCTATCAACATGTGCTGAATGAGTTAAAACCAGAGTATGTGTTTCAGTTATTTCCCACAGATATTGTTACTTCGCCACGTCTTAAACCTGCTGTATATATATTATTAAGCCTCTCAAGCTTTATGTTTATCAAAATATCTTAGAAAATCCTTGAGGTTTCTTTCCTTCCTCCGTCTCATGGATAAAATGATTACATAGCCGGTAATTCTAGTCAAATTAACCAAATGTTTATTAGATTGTGGTCTGTAATATTAACACATCAATCTTTTTTTCACTCTCATTCCTCTATTCACCGTTGCTTTCAGCTCCAGCACTGACGTAGCATGTAATCAGGTGTACAGATATAAAACCATACCGTTGTGATTGTGTCTGGTTTGGATGTAGGCTTTGTAAGCTCCTTTTTTAAATGGCTGTGAACAATTAACACAGTGTGAGTGTCAGGGTCACTGTGCCGCGCTGATCTCTCTGCTCAGGAATGCACATGCCCACACTGACACTTTACATCTTCTGCAGAGCGAAGACAGTCACTCTGCCTTCAGACAAAAAATATGTGGCAACCAGAATGTTCCTTTTAAATTTCTAACAAGTAGAAAATGTGCCCGTAGGTATGAGCACACGATTGCGTAAACAAAGGAGTCACAAAACTGTTTCCCATAGCCGGCAGGCAGTGTTCTGCTCTGTGTGCCACTCCCAAGAGCCAGGGTAGAGCCTGTGGAAGGAGGGGCCTGGTTCACCATTCTCAAGCCCACACAGGTGAACGGCTGGGAGGAATGTTTGGGGGGGGGGGGGGGGCACAGAGGTGTGGAGCTTTTAGTTTTTAACAGGGTGGGAAAAAAATACGGGAAGGGAGTTAACTCCCACCGTCACAGCCACTCATCTGGAGAGGGAAAGTAGGGTGTGTGTGTGTGTGTGCAGAAGCTAAAGGAGGGATCAAGTCTCAGTGCACACAGTCATATTCACTCAGTTGCTCTGAGTCTCACTGTCTCCCATATCTCCGTCCCGTACACACTTGGAAACGTTTGCACACAGGAGACACACACACACACACACACACAGACTCTTCTCAGCTGAGTTTAAAGAAGTGAATATTTGACCAGACTGGAGAAAAAACTAAAGTAATAAGAGAGAAACATTGAACTTGGACACAAGGACTTGGTGGATACAAACGTTTTCCTGAACTCTTTGGACAAACAGCAAAGCGTAAAGGACATTTTTTCTTATTTATTGTTGGACCTTTGGACTTGGACTGGGCGAGCTCGCAGTAACAGGTTTGTTTAATCAGTAATCTTTTGCTATTCAGTCATACATTTCCTAATGGCTCCATTGTTTTCTGGGCCCTTCACCTGAAACTCGTCCCTTGAAACCTGGCGAAACTCATTATTCTGCTGCTTCGTGTTTGTATGACTTTGGAGTGAGATGAAAGAGTGTGTCGTGTGCACTGTGTACCTTTATATCTCACCACGTGGTTTTGGCATTGAGTTAAGCTTAGTGGTCATTTTTCTTTGTCATTGTTTTGGCTGGTCTTTCTACAGAATTGTCCACATCAATGCAACACGTGAAAATGCATCAGCCTTCATATGAGCATCTACAGGTTGAGATGTAACATTAAAACCTGCTGTCGTGTGTTTGAGGGGAACTACAGAGATGTTCCAGGTGTATCTTCTAGTAAAGGCAGGACCCTGAGCGTGAACTCTAAACCTGTTACTTACGCCCCCCAGCCCTCACTGATGATGTCATGATGGCGGTTAGACCCACACCCTGTGGTGGTATGTTCACCTGCGAGGCACGAACTTAATTCCAGCTTTGAACTTAAGCTCGTTTTCTTTCGTTCAGACCAAAGGAAAAGTGAAGTGAATGACTCTGTTCTATTTTCGTGTCGTGGAAGCTGTAATTTGTCCCACGCTGTTTATCATCAGTGTCAAAAACGTCTGCGTGTTAAGGAGTTAAACACAACGTGCTTTTTCTCTGCTCGGCTCGTATTCCGTGACTGAGTGAAGTTTGGAGATAGGAGCTGGTCTGTTTTTCACTGACCCGCGCTGGTCAGTGATTTATGTGACACCCCATGGCATGAACACACACACACAGCTCAAGATCACAGGCAAGTGTTAAGGTGCCTTTCCCATGTGTTCTCATGGGCTGTGTTTTTACCTTGGATAAGTAATCTTGTCGGCTGAAGGAGAAATTCTTTCAGAGCTGTAACTTTTCAGCTCAGACTTCTCTTGTGAACTGTTGTTGTGACAATTATCTGCCCACCGGGATGATTACTGCGACATTTTATGCCACACAGTGCCCTTTGTTCTCTCCTGTTAAAGTGGAGCTTGTTTTCTCTGCTTCCTCACATTATTTCTTTCTCTATTCTAGATTCCAACTTAAAGTGTTTTTGTTGTAAACGGCTCCCTGGTATTTTCCCAGACCCCACCCTGCATTGGTCTTCTCTTGATATGATTCCTCTATTTACATGCACTTTATAAATGAACGTAAATCAATGCAGATACCAGCAATTACATTTTCAAAGAATGGATTTAGTTATTTCCAACGAGAGGAAACATTCCCTTAAAGTACAGACAATGCTGGTGTTTAAACGGCTCTCAGTTCACAGACTGAAGTGAAGGTGAGGACGGTGTGAGGGCCTGTTCACGGTCTCCACGTCCTGACTCAGGGAAAGTACACGTGGTTCATGTTACACCTGAGTGATATCACACAGGAATAATAGCTTTTCTTTCTCTCCGTCTTGCTCGTGCTCTTCTGCGTGCTGTAGCAGTGGGTTGGTTTATTGTACATGCAGGTATATGACATGTATTTGCTGATGTTTTTGTTACAGAAAGGAGATGGGGAGATGGACGTTGCATCTCTCAGTGGGGCTTGGGCTTCTGGCCATCCTGTTAACCTGCTGTCATGCTGAAGGTGAGGTCCAGGATCATATCTAATAATCTTATTAATATAATAATCTCAGTATTGTAATGTATGCATTTCAATTTATTGAAAAAAAATTATTGATTAAATATATTTTTTGTTTTTGAGACGTGTCTTCAATGTTAAAAATCTAGTTTATTATTTGGTTAATATCTGGGGGGTTGCTTGAATGAATAAATAAAATAAATAATATGAACAATTGTTTGAGTGGTTGGTTGAATTCAATTGATTATTTAATATTTAATTTAATTTTATATTTATTTAATATAATTCTAATATAAATTATCATGTGGTGGTTAAATATACGTCTAAAACATGTTGCATTTTTCAGACTCTAAACTAGCTAAGCTAATCAGCTTTTTAAAATTCTGTTGATGTTTTTGTTTACTACTGTATCACTGTCGGTCTGAGCATGTGTTTAATCTGGAACAAAGTCAGGAGAAAATAAATTCTCCCAAAGTCTGTTTGGCGTTACCGCAGTTATTCTGAGTATGTTTCTTGGGCTTGATTCTCACTTTGTTGTCTCCGTGACTCTTCCTGATGTGCTCTCCTCCCTCTGCCGATCGTCAGTGAACTACTGCTTTGAATCGAGGGCCAAGAGCTGCTCAGAATGTCTGCAGGCTGGAATAGGCTGCGCCTACTGCCCTGATGAGGTGAGAGAGGAAAACGACCAGAACTGGTTTCAGATCTGTCGGTGGTGGTTCAGAAATAAAGTAGTTATAATATTTTCATTTAACGGTGTGTTGACAGGAGCTTTCAGTGCTGTCCTCGTGTCTTTAAAAGTAGGATTTTGGTAATACGTTTGAAACTTAAAGTGATCATGATCATAAGACGTCACTTTCTCTTGGCACAGACCTTTAACGGTCCTCGCTGTGACCTGTATAAGAACATCCTCGCCCACGGCTGCAGCGCTGCGTCTCTAATCATGGTTTCAAGCAGTGAGGAGACTGAGGAGGTACGACTCTATTGTTTAGTGTTAAATAGAAAAAGAAATCATCAAATTTTAACTTTCCTCCCTGTTTCTTCTTTTGCTGCTCAGAGGCAGAAAATCGACCTAAATCTTCAGCAGTCTCAGGTGTCACCACAGAGGTCGACCATGACCTTTCTGCCAGGAGAGGCGAAGCTGTTGAACGTGGAGGTCTTTGCTCCAACCAAAGGTCCTTTGGATCTTTACATTCTTATGGATTTCTCCAACTCCATGGCTGACGATTTGGACAACTTGAAGCAGATGGGCAAAGAGCTGGGTGAGCAGGTTTGGGACAGTGCTGTGTGTGTGTTTTGATGACTGTTGAGTAAGATTTCAGTCTGATACTGAGGAAACTCTCCTACTACAGCCTCACTGGTGGAGACGCTGTCAGATGACTACACCATTGGCTTTGGGAAGTTTGTGGATAAAGTTATTGAGCCCCAGACTGATATGAGACCCATGAAGTAAGAGAGCAAATGTGCGCTGAAGAAAGTTATGCACATGCTGTATAAATGTGTAGTGTTTAACATGTGCACACTTCTCTCTTCTCTTCTTTGTCCATCCTTCTTTATTTGTCAGACTTAAAGAACCATGGCCCAATAGCGATCCTCCATTTGCTTTCCAAAATGTCATCAAGCTGACCAAGGACTTGGATTTCTTCAATAGCAGGCTCCAGAAGGAGAGAATATCTGGCAACCTGGACCCTCCTGAGGGAGGGTTTGATGCTATATTGCAGGCAGCAGTTTGCACGGTTAGTCAAATAAATCAAACAGATGTGTTCTGCCTAGACCTGGGTGGCAGAATAGTTTTGTAGGCAGATTTTTACTTGTGCTACTGCTACTGTGTGATTGACGTTTAATTAATCACAGTAAAGGATTTCTCTACTCATCCTCCACTAACCATTGTGTTCGTGTTCTTTTTCAAGGATACGATTGGTTGGCGAAACCACAGCACACATCTCCTGGTTTTCTCCACCGAGTCAGCCTTCCACTACGAGTCTGACGGTGCCAACGTGCTGTCAGGCATCCTGCCCCGCAACGATGAGCTCTGCCACCTGGATGCAGAAGGCAAATACACAAAGGATGTAACGCAGGATTATCCTTCAGTACCCACGCTGGTCCGTATACTGGGCCAGCACAACATTATCCCCATCTTGGCCGTCACCCAGCACTCCTATACATACTATGAGGTTGGTGCACTCTTGGTTTGTGACTTTCATGGTGTCAGAATGGAGCTGTTTTTTTGTAATGTGTGGACCTTTCTTTGTAGAAACTCAAAGAGTACTTCCCCATTGCTGAAGTCGGCCTGCTGCAAGAAGACTCATCCAATATCTTGGAGGTCATGAAGACTGCCTTTGAGGTAAAATGTCACATCCTCTGATGATGGTGTTCTGTGCAGTTAAATGCCTGTTATTATATTGTTATGTATCCTTTCAGAGCATTCGTTCTAAGATGAGCATCCGTGCAGAAGACAGACCCAAAGCTTTTGAAGCTCAGTTCTTATCCACCAGCGAAAGTATTGCAGAATATGGGGCCTTTGATTTCAAGCCTGGAGTAGTAGTAAGTACATGAAAAAAACACTAAACAAAAACAACCAAATAAGCACATAGACATACATTTATAGATTTAGATGTTTTAGATACTGTAGATGTTTTTGTCTTTTTAAATATATGTTTGTTTTTTGCATTATGATTGGAAATAGTAGAATTTTAAGAATTTGAATTAAAATAATACACGTTGTTCCTATTTCTGTGAATAATGCATTCAAAAGGGAAAACGATTAATGACTTGAGGTTTGCACAAACATCTATTGTCACATGCTTCGTGAGCTTATTCCATTTTATATTGGGACATTGTTTGAGAAAAGCTAAACAACAGTAGCATTCTTTATTTGTAAGCGTTGCTCCAAAACCTTGAGAAACTAAGTTTGCTGCACCGCTGCCAGACAGTTGAGGTTTCAGGAGTACCAGTAAACTGTGAGGTTTTAATGGTTTAAATAGTCCAAAGCTTTCCTAAACTTTTGGTCCAAAACGGTCAGAGCTCACTAAGTTCACTGCTAAATAATTAATGTGCACATTCATGCTCTAAGATCGTGTTTATGTATCTTCTCCAGGGAAAGTTCAAGATGCGCCTCAAAGCCCAGCGGATGATTGGAGAGCAACCTGTGTGTAATTTGAACACGGATGATAAAGAGGGGACGATAAGAGTCAAACCTACAACCTTTAATGCTGCGGTCAACGTTAAGGCCTCAGTTTTGTGTCCAACCTGCCCTTGTGAGAAGGTAAAGACACAGAATAACAGAGTTCACACTTAGTAAAGCTGAATTTATTTACTCATACTTCTTTACGGTTGATTCATCACAGTGTCTCTTTTATCTGTTGTCCAGAATCCCATCGTCAGAGCACCCAGATGTGAGGGTAACGGTGACCTGGTGTGTGGGAAGTGTCAGTGCTATGATGGCTGGTGAGTATTTTACCAATATTTAGTTGTGGCACTGATAATGTGATAGACTGCACCAGAACTCCTTGCTTTGTCCACGTGTCTCCTGCAGGCGGGGTTCATTCTGTAACTGCTCAGAAAGTGCTTTAGCTAAGGACTCTGGCCTGTGTAAAGGCGTTGGCATGACAGAGCCTTGTTCAGGCCGCGGAGAATGTAAGTGTGGAACCTGTGTGTGCTTCGACCCAGATCAGTTTGAAGGACCATACTGTCAGTACGACAAGACCCAGTGTCAAAGATTCGGAGGCTTCCTCTGCAATGGTATGACAGTTTAAAATGATAATAATATGACAGCTAAAATGTCTAAGTGTGCATTGTTTTGTTTTTTTTGTATTATTACTTATTCACACTCACACACACCATTTACACCATGACATAAAACAGTTATTCCTTCTCCTTCTGTCAGACCGTGGCTCCTGCGTTATGGGTCGCTGTGAGTGTACAGAAGGCTGGAAGGGCGACGCCTGTGAGTGTTCCAATAGCAACCAGACCTGTCTGGACAGCAAGGGGGTGAGTAGAGCATTGCTTTTTGCTTGTTGTTTGTGTTATTAAATCATCTGGAATCACAGACTGTGTGACTTTATCTGTACCAGGGCGTCTGCAATGGGCGAGGTGAATGTCTGTGCGGCCGCTGTGAGTGTTTGAGCTCTGGCATTGAGATGACTTCAACCTGTGAGCCAAATTTCCAGGTGTGTGAATGTAATTCATAAACCTGTGTTTACTGGTGGATGTATATAAATCCATGAATGACCTGCGTTTGATGTGTGTGTATCCTGTCCAGGCCCAGCTGGGTGTGTGTGAGGGTACAAGGAGTTGTGTCCAGTGTCAAGCCTGGAAGACGGGAGAGAAGAAGAAGAAAGAGGAATGTGATGAATGCCCTTTCAAAGTTGTCATTGTAGACGAACTCAAAGAACGTAAGCACAAGCAGAAGGAGAAAAATGGCAGTGATTTGTTGTCCAAATACACTAATAATGATGATTCTGATGACGAAACTGTGACATTATAAAGAGTTAACGTGTGTTTCAGGGGAGGAGGTGCTTGATTCATGCAGTTTCCGCGATGAAGATGATGACTGTACGTACTACTACACTGTTGACGATCGCAAAGCTTTAACATCCGACTTGGAGGTTCAGGTGCGCAAGAAAAAAGGTTGGTTATGTACCACATACTGCATACACAGCTGTGAAACTGACCAAATCTGATCAAACTACAACCGTACAGTTCTAATTAAATGGTAAATAACATGATTAACAAAGCTAAATATATACTGGAATATTTAAGTTTTGAGGAGCTTTAGAAAATGCACTTTTGAGCGTGATTGTTCTCATTCACCTGTAGGATCTTTGTATCTAGCCATGCAGAGAGGTTTGAGTTTATTATGGACACTGTCGTACTGCTGTCTCCTCGGCCAGACATTTCACATTAGGACATTAGTGGTTTGATCTCTGAACATTATCTTCATTTTGTGATGACCCTGCAGATTGTCCTCCTGCGAGCCTCCTGTGGCTGCTCCCTCTCCTCTTGTTCCTCCTGTTACTCCTGGCACTTCTGCTGCTCTGCTGCTGGAAATTCTGCGGCTGCTGCAAAGGCTGCTTACAGGTATAAACGCTCGCATTTGAACCTTTAAACATTTGACATTGCAAAGTCACTATGGAAATAATGCCTTCTCTTTTTCATTGACACAGAGTTGTCTTGCCCTGCTGCCTTGCTGTAGAAGAGGTGATGTTATGTCATGTTACAGATGATTGTTTTCACTCACAGACAGTAACATAAAAGTATATCTATAAGACAAGAAGAACTTTAGTGCTGCTCATGCACCATGTTGACTATGTCGTCTTATATTGTAATCTCTGCAGGTCGCATGGTTGGCTTCAAGGAAGATGAGTATTTGCTTCGCCAGTCATTGCTTACGTCAGACCACCTGGACACACCGATGGTGAGGACTGGCCCACCCAAAGGAACTGATGTGGTTCGCTGGAAGGTCACAGATAATGTACACAGAGGATTCAATCACCCACAGGCTCTGGCAAAGCCTAACCCTAAAGAAACTAGTGAGTGCTAAACTTTTTGAAAAGGAAATGTTTGGTCTGTTAGTTTTTTCTCCCCCTTTAAACATGTGGCATCTGTTTGTCATTGGTAGTCCAGTTCCCCGTTTCCCTCCGGCTCAACAGATTGTTCTCAGACAACCTGTCTCGCCCGGATTCCAGAGAAGCCGAGCAGCTCCGCAAGGAGGTGTCTGATAATGTGAGTGTGCCTTTGTTAATCGATGAGCATATGTAAGAGTATGAAGGATGGTTGCATCAATGAACAATGTACACGTTCTTCCATCAAGCTAAACGAGGTGTACAAGCAGATTCCTGGGACCCAGAAGGTGCAAAAGACTGCATTCAGGTAGGAACAGAGCTGTTTTGTACTGTACAGTTTTCTTCAACAAAAGCACAAATGAAATGTCTCTCTCACTAATTCACGCATGTTTTGGTTGTTGCAGAATGCAAAGAAATGCAGGAAAAAGGTAATATTCTGGGTGATCCAAACCACACAAACTGTATATTGTCTGTAAGATTCAATGGTCATGTTTAACTCCTCTGCTGCCTTGTTGTCTTCAGGCAGGACTACACCATCATGGACACCGTCTTGTCTGCTCCTCGCAGCACCTACCCTGATATTGTGAAGCTCACTGAGAAAAATGTCCAATCTGGAACCTTCAATGATCTCAAGGTTGTGCCTGGATATTACACAGTGGCCACAGACAGAGGTGTGTGTTTCATCTGTATGTGTGAAACAAGTGTTTGCTTTCTCGAAGAGTTAAGGCGATCTATTTCTGATGCTGGGCTGCTGAAACAAACTTTCCAAAAACGCCCTTGTAACATGTGCTTTTCCTCTGCAGAGGCTTCTGGAGCCATTGAGTTCCAAGAAGGTGTGGATTCCGTAGATGTTCATGTGCCACTCTTTGTCAAGGAAGAGGATGACGACAAGAAGCAGCTTCAGGTGGAGGCCATGGATGTGCCACTGGGCATTGCTGGGATTGGAAAACGTTTGGTCAACATTACCATCATAAAAGAGCATGGTGAGAGATGTAGTACCTTAGTTAGTCAGAAATATATAATCTTGTCATTAGTTTACCTGACTGACTCTCCCTTTGCTTCTCTGCAGCCACCAGTGTCTTCTCATTCCTGCAGCCGGCATACACCTACAGCAGGCAGGAGGGAGTGGCCAACATCCCAATTAGCAGAGAGATCATAGAGGATGGACGCACACAGGTCACCTACCGCTCACGGGATCTCACAGCCAAGGATAAGAAGGTGACTAATTTGTGTACCTACATTGAGCGTGGTATCTTTGTACCTAGAAAGATACTTATCTTTAGAATTTGGTTTTGAGTATAGAAGTATCTTCATTCTCTTGAAGATCTTGTGCTTCCATCACAGGCAAGTAAATAGGGCTCTTTTCCCAATAACTTTTTGTTCTGTGCATTTAGGACTATTTGACTGTTGAAGGAGACCTAATGTATGGTCCTGGTGAGACCCAGAAGACAGTTCCTGTTCAGTTGCTGGAGCTGTCTGAGAAAGATGGTCTCTTGGAAGATAAACAAGTCAAGCAGTTTGTGATGGACCTCAGTAACCCACGGCAGGGCGCTAAGCTAGGACGCCACCCAAGAACTACCATCACCATCGCTGACCAACCAGGTAATGAACACAAGGCTTTTTATCAGGATTTCTTACACTTGCTCCAAGTCAAAGCATTGATTGCTGAGGTTTCTTCACTTGCTAATTATTATTTTAATGTATTCAGAGCCCAGTGTCATGATGTTCAAAAAGGGAACCCAGAACTTCACCACATTCGACTCAATCTACAACATCCCTGTGGTTCGAATGCGCAACCAGGACAGCCCCGCCACAGTGAATTGGTGCACCAAGAAGGCCCAGCGCTTCGAACTGTCCGGCCCTCTGAAGTTTGGTCCTGGTGAAAATGAGAAAAACATAGTGATTGACCCCAAAGCCCAACCTGGCCCAGTCAAGCCGGAAACCTTCCAGCTGGAGCTGTTTGACCCAAGTAGCAATGCTTCTATTGGAGAGAGAAAGACCACCATAGTGAATGTCACAGATGGAGGTTTGTCACAAAAACCTACTAACATGACATTTATTAAGAATAACATGACATTTTCAGTTTCAGCATTTTCTGTTAATATATCTGAATAAGATTTGCTTGTTCCCAAATCTCCAGACATTGCTCAGGTGCAGGACATTGGCTACTTAAACCGAACAGCTGCCTCTCCTGGTGGCCGACTTCTTTCCCCAGCAAACCCCAAGGCCAAAGCAACTGGACCTAGAAACATCCGCCTCAACTGGGAACCAGCATTTGGTAACGCCATGGGATACAAGGTAGATCAGCATAATCCGAAGCCTTAACTTGAGGTGATGCATGTAGCATACAGTAGCTGTCATTCTCTGATTTTCTGTCTTTCCCTCACTTAGGTGAAGTACTGGATCTATGGTGACCCAGAGAAAGACGCCCAAGTCTTAGATGTAAAGACTCCTCAAGCTGAGCTGACCAACCTGTACCCCTATTGTGACTATGAGATGCGAGTGTGTGCCTACAATGCAATGGGAGACGGCCATGATACTGAAGTCATTACCTGTCAGACTCTAGAAGATGGTAATTACTGAAGAAAATAAATTTAGCTGGTTTAGATAAAACTGGCATCTAGTAGATTAGGAAATGTCTTGGCTGGTAAAGACTTTGATAGTGTCTATTAGCTGTAAGAAAACACACAAGGAACCAAGGAACTTTTTGCTCTTGAAGTCTGTGGTTTCACTTGTTATAGAAAAATATTTTTACAGTTATTTTTTCTGATTTGCTTCAGTACCCGGTGAACCTGGTCGTCTGGCATTTAATGTCATAAGTCCAACTGTCACTCAGATTAGCTGGGCAGAGCCTGCGGAAACCAATGGCAACATAACAGCATATGAGGTCATCTACACACCCATTGATGATGGAATGAGTAAGTGACTGGATCCCCCCTTACACACATTGATGCATTTTTGGGGGGTTTACATTTAATGCCCTCTCTCTTTTTCACACAGAACCAGTGGGCCCGGCAAAGAAGGTGAAGATTGACAATCCTAAGAAGCGAATGCTGTTGATTGAGAACCTCCAGAATGCCCAGACCTACCAGTATAAGGTCAGAGCACAGAACAGCGTGGGCTGGGGCCCATTTAGAGATGCCACTATCAACCTGGCGTCACAGCCTACCAGACCTCTGTCCAGTAAGTTGGAGACAAAAAACTCTCTGTAGCATTTACAGTAGATCTCTTTGACCCAGAAGAAAACGATTTCTCCTTATTTTTGTATGTAGTTCCCATCATTCCAGATGTCCCTATTGTGGATGCTGAGGCAGGAGACGAGTACGACAGCTATCTAATGTACAGCAACGAGGTTCTGAAATCCCCTGGAGGCTCCAAGACACCAAGTGTCTCTGGTGATGGTGGGTATCCAAAGCCAAAACCACAAGCTGTGCCTAACAGCTGACAGCGTAATCCCGTTATACTAGTGCTCTACCCTGATGCATTTTTGGCTCTGGAAAGATGCATCTGGCTGCCAGATTGTGTGAGCTACCACTGCAATATGGATCCACTTATTCTCATAACTTCCAGACATCTTGCTTTGTGTTTCTATACAGTATGCACTGTGGTGTCAATGCCCTGTCACACAAATGTGTGTGTGCCGGTGGAAATCGTCCTGCTGAAAACATAAAATTGCATAAAAGCCATTTTTTTCTGTGTCAAGAAGAGGGGGTTGATATTTTACACATGTGACTTGAGCTGCTAGAGGTGTGAAGCTCAGAAATGGCATCATTTTCATGGCTCTACCGTTCTGTATCGCATGCATGTGACCGGCATTTTTCCTGCAGGCAACGCCCCAGCCAGGCTTCATTGCATCCCCACATCAGTAGACATGTTTTATGATCACAAACCCCAGGTCGTTCCCTTATTACATATGCTGGGGGGGAGGGGGGTTCTGCAGCTCTTTGGATGCTAGTTTTCTCTGTAAGACAGTGCTAATGACGTTATTTTTGTGTAATAATACCAACCGTTGATACCTTTTCCATACAAACCTGTCCTTCGCCTGCTGACTTCTCCTTATGACCACAAATGTAAGGCTGGAAATATGTCCAGTTGGTGGGGTCCGACCTGGATCTCCGTACGGTGTCGTGGAAAAAGCGAGTGGACATCATCCCAAGTCGATTCAGCACAGATACAGAGACGAGCACAGATGAGGCCCCCCGGCCCAGCTACACCCAAACACCCCTGCCAGGTGAAGACCATACCATCAGACCCACAGATAGACAGGCAGCTAGCTAGCATGCCAGCTACTGCGCACGGCCAGTCACGTGCCCTGCAAGTCAACCAACATTTCTCTCTGCCTTCACGATTTGATCCGCTCAGAACAATGATCGTTTGTTTTGGGATTCTGTCCCTGTCTCCTTGCCCCTAGTTGGCACCTATTCCACCTATCCTCCTGCATCCTGCCCAGAGAGGAGCACTGGCATCAACTGCTCCCCCTCCAGTTGATGATCGGGGGCAGGCTTTCCCAGGTGCCTGTCTGTGTCTGTCTTCCCTCCACCCTCCTATAAAGGGGGTGATCAAGAGGCAGCTGTTTTGGGTGTGTGTAAAAGCTAGTTACTGTGCAGCTGTCTGGAAAAGATGGGTTCTTAATAAAAGCAGTCTCACTTCTCGGGGTCCTAAAGATGACACCCTTTTCTCTTGCAACTGTATGTATTCTCATCTTCTGATGTACCTTTTTAGATGCAAAGCACCTCTTTATACTGGATTCTTCACAAGGGAAACTGTTCAGACGGTATTAGACAAGTTCCCTACTTGCTAGCATTGGCAGCAAGAGTTAGATAAACACAAGCTGATGACGCCACCTTCATGCACACAAAGTGAAAACATTACATCATTTGAGACATTATCTGCAAGACTAAAACCGCTGGTGTTTTCTCTATAGGCTGAGCCTGGTTCTGGGTGTTTCACAACAGTGGCGCTGTGTTGATCTGATGAATCTGTCCTCTGTCCTGTATGTTAACATTTCCTGTCTCCATTGGGGTGTTTTGCAGATTACATGATGAATGGGAAGTGGGAGCAGAGCTTCCTTTTCCCAGGAGGATCCATGCAGCGCAACTTGTCAGCATCGTCCTCTCCTATGTCCACCCTGAGCTCAAACTACAGAACAGGAGGCGGCTCCTTTACAACAGAAACAAGCACCACGTACATGTCTGGACCAGGTAAGACAGATGCCAGTAACTGCTCTGAGAAATAATTGGACAAAGTATTATTTGTCAATTACCTATCTTCTTGTAGGAGGTTCTCGTAGACAAGATATGATTGGTGGTCAAGCACAGAGGACAGAGGTAATCATGAGGAAGCGCTCAGAGAACAGGGGTTACACAGATGAGAACATCCGGGACTCCATCGTCATGGGAGATGTGATGAGCAAGTTCCCAGATTTAAGTAAGTTTGAGGCCTCCGCAGTGGGTTGAATTCATTCCAGAGAAAATGTGAAAGAATTAGCTCTAACCAAAGAAAGGTTTCATTTTGGGGGTCAGTATTTGAGATGCATTGACAAGCAAACTGTGCAAGAGCATGAGACCACTGGCTTGAGCGTTTGTTAGCAGGGTTTGGGCTGTTGGCTGCACAGCCGGAGCTATGCTGACTATCGCCTTCTCTCCCTCCCTTTTCCCTCCCTCCCTATGTCTCCACCTTCCTCTGTATGTGTCATGTTGCCTCTCTTTTATTTTGTACCGCTCTTCTCCTGATTCTACTGTGCTACTTCCTTTGTATTCTGTGCCTCTCGTTTTACCACCTCGGTGCCCTCCTCCTTTGCCCCCCTGCTCAATGCGCCATCAGGTGGGTTCAGCTACGCTGGGATGCAGAGCAACTCTCAGAGGCAGTTCAGCTACGGCCTGTCTCAGGCTTCGAGGACCAGGACCCAGTCTTCAGATGTCAGTGAAGCCTTGTATAATCTGGACAGGGTGCTGCACGGTAAGTCTGCTGCATACAAGCATGACGGCCCTCGATGTGTTGGCTGGGTGTGATGTGCGCAAGTCTTCATTCATCTTCATATCCCGCTTCTCTGATTGTGATAAATGGGGTGACACTGTTTCCAGTGATCGTATCCTACAGTGTTCTTACTCCTGAGTCTGTCTGTCATCTGTCAGATGCACGGGTCTCTCCTGGGGTCCCGGACACCCCCAGCAGACTTGTGTTTTCTGCTCTGGGACCAACTGCTCTCAAAGTTAGCTGGCAGGAGCCCCACTGTGAAAAAGACATCCTGGGCTACTGTGTGCTCTACCAGCTGCTCAATGGAGGTAAAGAAGCCCTGGCAGAATCACGTAATGCATTAGATCTAGTATTTGTGTTAATCTAATAAATATGTTTAAACATGTTGGCATGTGGCAGAAATCTAGCTTCTGCATGCTTACAGTAACTTGATATAGTTACTGGAAAAACAATGTATTGACTTCCTAAACATTTTGCTTGTGGAGTTGATTTGTTTGCCTGCAGCATCAGTGTAGATCTCAAACTGTTTTCTGTGTGCCACACATTCATTTATATTCTGACGATGCCTTGATAAGTCAGTTAAGTACTTATGGCTGATGCTAAACACACTGTGTGCTCTCTTTTAGGTGAGATGAAACGCATAAATGTAACAAACCCAGCAGAGAACTCGGTGATTATCCAGGATCTGTTGCCAAACCACTCCTACCTATTCAAGGTGAAGGCTGAGAGCCAGGAGGGCTGGGGCCCAGAGAGAGAAGGAGTCATCACCATCGAGTCTGCTGTCGATCCCAAGAGTCCACTCTGCCCCATGCCAGGTACCGTTGTGTTGTGTTGTGATACTGCTTCTTATATCAACCACAGAAGTTATGGCTGGAACCTTATGCGTTCGTTTTTCTGTAGGCTCACCATTCACTCTGAGCACACCCAGTGCCCCAGGCCCACTGGTCTTCACTGCTCTTAGCCCTGATTCGCTGCAGCTCAGCTGGGAGAAACCTCGCAAACCCAACGGGGACATTTTGGGATATATAGTCACCTGTGAACAGCTGTATGGTGGAGGTGCGACTTTCAGGAAATGTTATAGGTGTTAAACTTTGTAGTTATACACAGTAAGGCTGCACTTTGCTTCCTGTAACTTGTGTCTGTTGTTTTTCCAGGCGACATGCGCTCCTTCCAGGTGAATGGAGACAGTGCTGAGACCAGTCTGACCGTCCCAAACCTGACGGAGAACGTTCCCTATAAGTTCAAAGTTCAGGCTCGGACCACGCAGGGCTTCGGTCCAGAGAGGGAGGGCATCATCACCATCGAGTCTCAGGACGGAAGTAAGATTTAAGAGGAATGACACAAATGGCTCCTAGATAGTGAAATAAATTGGTCATGTACACACATTTTGTCTTAAGGAAGGCCATAGAGGATACGTGGCGCAGTCCTAAAACAAGAGGAGCATGATTGTAAACAGCAGTCTGACTTTTACACTATATTTGCTGTAGATTATTGATATTTGAATTATTGAATTTTAATACATTTCAAGTAACGTGGAAATTTTTGTCTGAGTTAAGCACTACATAAAACTTAATGGTTCTTCAGCACCATGTGTGTTTGATAGAAGTTACACCTTAGATTTTAATATTTTGTTTTAATAGCCACTAGTGTCCTTATAAATTCATGCATGTCCAGTAGATATTACTACTACAGTTTGTGCTCTTTTGTGATTATGCAGTATTCTGCTGCTGTCAGTTATCAATCATTTCTTACATTTTGCAGTTCTAAGATATACTAACGTGTGCCTCACCCTCTGTAGGTGCTCTGTCTCAGTACAGCAACCAGTCTACGACAAGAAGAGAGGTTTTCCAAATGCCAACGGGAGTCACCACGCGAACCAACGTCTCGCACACCATGCTCAACGACCCCTACTTCTCAGGTACAAACAAAGGGTTCACTTGCACATGTGTTTAGATACTGTACACGCTCCCATTAATCGTTCCTCTGTCCGTCCAACAGATGGGATGATGATGACCACACAGCACACGGAGACCAGCGGCATGGTCACCCGTCAAATCACCAAGGAGGTGGTTCAGAGGAGCGTCACGGGAGGAGCGACCGTCACAAAGAAGATGTTTTACGAATCCTAAGATCTTATCAAACTGCCCAAACGAACACCCAAAGGTCCAACGTGATGACCAATCATCTTAGACCTTTATCTTTAGAGAGTCAGCTGTATCTCGCACATAATCAGTGAACCTTTTAAGACGTTTGTGTGTGTGTGTGTTTGAGAAACTATAATGCAACAAATACATGGAGAGAAGTCGTTCTCACATGTCGGTTACAAGTTTGTCCACTTTCATTTGAACATTTTCCTAATATTCACTGCAGTGTCTGATTTTATCTGTTAGATCCCGCTTCCTCTGTCGGCCCAGAACTGGTCAACACACACACTGGGGCTTTAGATCAGGCCAGAACTGGCCGGTAATCTGATCGTGGTCCATTAATCCAAAGTGACCTCTACCTACAGTTCGTCTGCGCGTGATGTGTTTTGAAAGCCACCAAATAACAGCCTATGTTTGCCTTCTGGAGATGGATAGATTGGCTTGAAATAGTTGTGGGTGCTTTGTAATGTTGTTTTTCATCCAAGTGGTCGAGAAAGGCTGTTCATAGAAGTATATTATATTTTATCAGTGTGATTAAGTTTTTTTTCCAAGACATATTTAATATTTTTTTTAGACTTTTACTTACAAGGATGTTTTTGAGGCCGTGTTTCTTATTTTAAGTATATTTCCTGCTGGCAAATAAGGGGATTATGTTGGTTAATGATCTCTAAGCTCTATTACAGCTACCAGGGTTTTTCATTTCATGTGCTTCATGCATTTTGTTTACTCAGCCAATATAGTTTATATTTTAATCAGATTAACATTTAAACTTTTAAGAGCTTGACATTTTAGAGAAACGGTATATTAAGACATAAAAGATTGTATTTGCTTTAACGCGAGTCCTACTGTATTTTGGCTTCATGTTTTCTTTAAATGACTTTTTTATTTGAGTGGATCAATTTTACACCAAAACAAGACTCAGTCAAGTATTCATATACATTTTGCATTGTTTCTTGTATTTTTCATGTCAATTCTGTTGCACTTATTAAAGATTTGAAATAAAAGATTTTTATCACATGCATTGAATTTATGTCTAAATCCAGTGTGACTCTTAAGGAGGAGAAAGATTGATCGCAGTCAGTTTATTTGTGTTCAGGAGAATAATGATCTTTATACTTTACATAGAAACAAAAACGCAGCTGCAAAAAGAATCTCATGTCTGACAAATGTTTACAGGAAGCTGGAGACAGAAAAGCAAAGCGAGAATTCAATGTTCACATGCGTCAACCCAGTCTGCGCTGATCTGAGCTGTAGGTGAGCAGCTGGTGGCACATCCTTCATGCTTTTACATTTACAATCATCTCTAGCTAATAAAATATTTATTGATTCATTAAAAAGTGTGTACTGCATATAAGAAAAACATGAAATGTGAGGTTTGAAATTCTCTCAAACCTTTCTGGACTGTGAGCAAAAAACTTTCACTAAGCTAATTAAACAATTTATCTTAACAATACAAACAGCTGGAAACTGTGTCTTCATGAAGGCAGAGTAACAGAAGGATGGCAGCTCACAAGGCATCCTGCAGAAAGAGTTCCACTGAAGTCCAGATTCAAAGTGACTAAACGATGGCGCAGAATAAAAGCACAGAGTCCGTGTTCAGCGGTTCAGGTCCAGAGGCAGGGCCCGGGGCAGAGGCACGGCTGTCTGACGTTTGGAGGCCTGATCACAAGGTCCTTCACCACCTCCACAGTCCCAAAAACAGGGTACAGTTTCTCAGTGAACCTCTCGCTGAAGGTGTACAGGTGGGAGCGCTTCTCCACGTCGTAGAAAGACAGCTGGCCCTGCTCATAGTCCAGGTACACTCCAACTTTCCTGGGCAGCACACTGCGGGGCAGCAGAGTGGCAGGCACCGTGAGAGCCTTCAGATCTGTGCCCCTCTCCAGCCGCAGACTCAGGTAGCCTGTGTCTGTGTTGAGCGAGCGGAAGCCCTGCCTCACCGCAGACACCTTGGCTACACCCAGCCTCCAGTCCCGCTCACCCACCTCCACCTCCCAATAGTGGCGCCCAGAGGTGTAGCCCTCCTGGGCCACAGCGCACCACCAGCCGTCGAAGCGCTGCTGGCACGCCGGGACGTGGCGGCTCTCCAGGCCGCAGCGCATTCGCTTTTCGTCACTGGAGATGAGCAGGTCGGGGTTGGCCGAGTCCGAGTCCAGAGTGACGTCCTCTGTGGAGTGACACAACGGCCCAGAGGGTTCAGAACACGACAAAGTCAGGTCTGAGATCATGATGAGCTCTAACGTGTTTTTATACCTGCCGCACTGCAAATCCAGTTCCACACTGTGAAGACAGACGTCTGTTAGAGCTGCTGCGAGCAACATTTGTACAATACTGAGAATATTCAGGATTTCTTGTCTTACCACTGTGAGGGATGTAGCGGACGGCGTCTGAAAGAAGGCCTGGTGTTATTTGTTGTGATTGCGCACAGATATCAGATATTATTTTAACCGCATGTCAGCACTGATTAGTTACAGCAGGATGAATAATGACGTCTGCATTTAGATTTATGGAAAAACATTAGTAACTAAGCTTTTAGGTTATACGTTACAAAGATCGTGCTAGAGACTGTACAAATACAAATACAAATTTTATTTGTCACATACAATCTTATACAGTGTACAACCTGCAGTGAAATGTGTTCTCTGCATTTTACCCATCCCCCCGTGGGGGGAGCAGTGAGCAGCCACAGACCGCGCTCGGGGAGCTAGCGCTGGGTGTCTCGCTCAGGGACACACACCTGGTATGGGGGTTGGCAACTCAGCTGGGAATCGAATCAGGGGCTCCTGCTTCCCAGCCCTCTGCCTTAACCACTCTGCTACCAGGCCGCCTCATTACTTGAACCCATTTTTCCGCTGTGACACATTTGGATCGTTTCACTAAATGATGAAGATATCAGATGATCTGTGAAAGCTGCACTCACCAGTCCTCTGGTTCCTCTGTTTTCTCACCAGCCACTGCTTAGTCACGTCCTCCTACACATGCGCGCAGGCAGACGATGGACACATAAAGGAACAGCGCGTCAAGTTGACTTCAGTGTGTGTTGGGGGTTGTGCCACATCACATCACACTGAGCTGGCAACAATCATTTTTCAGGGGTTTTAATGAAAGACATCCAGACCTTCTCAGGGCTGTCGGCATTCAGCAAGGCCAGCATGACGAGTTCCATGGCTGGGATCAGGTTGGGCAGACGGCCCCTCTTCCACTGAAACTCCAGGTCGTCCAGCATCATGAGCACCGGCTCGCCTGGCCAGACAGTGGGCTGGAAAGAAGAGGTCCAAAAGGGGAAATTATTTAAAAAAAGTTGATCACAACAACACAACAGAGGACATATGATGTGTGGAGGAATGACTGACAGAGTCGGGGTTAGCCTAATCATCTTTGAAGAAACTGGGTCAGACTTTAATCTGCAGCCAGCACACATTATCCTCATTGTCCAGCATTATATAGTCACCTGGGGTCTGCTTTTAATCCCCCACGCCCAGTCCATGATGGTCCTTTTGTGGGGCCCCATGTCGCACTCCCCTCCTGCCTCCAGCATGCAGAGCAGCTGACCTTTCCAGTCTTTCTTCTCCGGCTTCTCATGGTAGTCAGACAGGATGATCCTCGGCTGGAAAAGAGGAACATTTAATATTAATTAGCACAAAGCAGGATGTTTACTGTAGCTGTCAGGGGCTGGTGTGTACCTGCACTCTCTCCTCTATCACCGCGGCCCATTCTGTGATGAAAGCACGACACACGCCAGCCGGCCAGGTGTCCTCGCCGGTCCAGATGTGGCTGAGGACGTTCGACCTCTGTGATACAGGAAGACACGACTGAGCGCCTGTGGTTTTACGGGACACCGAGAAGTGAGAGCGGGGCAGAGCTCACCTGGCAGATTTTGTTCAGTTCTCGAGCTAATTCCATGATGAATAACTGACTTTCCACCAGCGGCTCCTTCTTCTCGTGCCTCACTCGCTTACGAGACTCCTGCACATAAGGCAAAAAGTGATGACGTGAAGTATGACTTTTCACTTGCAGCAGATATAGTACTGCGCAGCCGTACCTTGAGTCGGATTTTGAGCTTTTTGGCCGGCTCAATAAGGAACTGCAGGCAGTCCTTCATCATGCTGGCAGCTGGAGAGCGAGGCCGATGCCCTGTGGTAAGATAATAAAAAGCTTTAGTGCACCGGTGCTCACCTCCGACAAGTGCTGGAGCTGAACTGCAGCTGACTGGGCTACTGACGCCCACACAAATCGATGAGACAGCAAAAAAAAATCAGTGGTTTATGAGAGGAGGTAAAAAGACGTTTGTTTTTTGAAGAGAGAGAGAGAAGCACTGCGGAGGTTTCATCACAGAACTGCACTTCAAGTCCACAGAGAGCTCATTATTAGGGACTCTGAGCTATCATTAGGTGAGGAGGAGGAGGAGAGACGCACAGAGCACCCACACATCGGATGAAAGAGGGAAAAGAGGCTATCCACCCACATCACACACACACGCGCGTCGACAAAGTGAGCGGCGAACAAAGACACAATATAGAAACAAGCAAAAAAATAATGCACAGTAACAGGATTTCCTGACGTGTGTGAGTCAATGCATTGAAATTAGAAATGTATTCCCAAGGAGATCTGAGGCAGCAGCAGCAGCACGGAGCACTTTTAAAACACTGCGGAGGGGGAAGATTGTTGGACCAGTTTGCTGTTGATTCAGCAGTCCACCCCTGCATGGCAGCATGAGGCGCTGAGGGGATTTGCTGTTCTTTCCATGATTTAGAGGTGGCAGCTGAGCCAGAAGGATGCTGGTATCGATTCGCCAAGGACTGAGTGGGATATATGGTTTTGGGAGACTGAAGCACAAAACTTATCAAATAAAAGTTGACCTTCTTTACTTAGCCTTGATACTTTTGTTTCATTTGTTTGGGTATTTTCTCTATAATTGTATCCGTGATGCAGATCTACTACAAACCGTTACAAATGCACTATGATAAGTGGTGGGCAGGAAGAGCTGTGCCACTGAGCCTGGGAACTAATTAAGTAGATGCAGTGTGGGTGTGTTTAGATGCATCTCACGGTAAATAATGGGCCATATTCCAGTAGTCGCCTGTCAAATGGTGAGGAGCTTTGTTTTACTCACTCCTGGGGAGACAGAGGGTTTATTTTTCGCAGCGGAGGGAGAGCGTGTGGGCGGCAGGAGAGCTGCATGTGGCGGAGAGGAGCTGGAAGATTAGAGGAAATCCAGGATTACCGCCGGTGCCACTGCTGCACAAACCCAGGTAGTGACTTTCTATATCGGGAGTGACAAAGCAACCTCTGCCTGGAAGTCAGCATCGAAACACACACGTTATAATTCACGGAGCATAAAGAAAGTTTAAACGTATCCAGTGTGTTTGCAGTCAGACGTAGCCTAAATGTGTTATTGTTAAAACGTTAATGCATATAATGTTTATAAATATAATGTATTACGTAATATATAAAGCAATAAAGATGAACTAATTAAGTGCGCGCGTGCGCAGGTTCTCCAAGGATGTGCAACAATTATTAAGGCAAACAAATCAGATTACGACACATTAAATCTGTTTTCTATGAGAAGTAAGGTCTGACCTTGTTATATGAGACTTCCCTCTGCGGACAACTTTGCGAGGCTCCTGTGCGATATTTACCCCGAGCTCCGGCACCGACTCCGTTCAGGAGAACTGCACGCGCACCGCTTCGTCCTCACAACAACTGCGACAGGAGACGCGGAGCGCGCGCTAGTATCTGCCAGCGCGTGCAATTACGCGAGTGAGCCGCGAGGGGTCGACATGGCGCCGCTGGACCAGGAGCGAGACCAGCAGCACAGTCCTGGGTGACAGGGTCTTATGGGTTTGTTTGGCTCAACCACGTTTACATTAGTTTACATATCACGTCCTTTACATTATTATTATTTCTGTATGTTTTTAATGCTTAATGAGTGAAACTGTTTGCATTTCAGCGGTATTTCTCTCTCTGTGTGTGTGTGTGTGTGTGTGTACCTGGAGGCTGAGGAATGGGAGGGTGTCTCGCTATGTTGGGAGGCTTCGCGGAAGTGTGAGCGCAGCGCGCGCCGCTGGGTTTAAATGACGGGGACAGTGCGTCAGCCGCTGATGACAGCTGCTTTCTCACCATGGCTCCCAAAGACCCTCTGCTAGGAACACTGAAAGGTAGGAATCGACGTTTTTTCTATTGTCATTTTGATTTGAGAAGCAGCTGGTTGCGCGGTCCATGTTGCTCCTTGTTGCGCACCAAAACGTTTTTTTATGTCTCGATCATTTGGGCTTTATTTTCTGTTGCAGATGCGCAGAAAAACACTGCTTCGTCGTTTGTCTTTCCTGCCTCTCAGTGTTGATACCACACAGCTCGCAGGAAAAACTGCTGCGTATCTTTGACCACTGTCATGTTTTCTCCCCAGTGTGTGTCCTGAACCTGCAGTCTGATGGAGAGGTCGTGAGAGATACCAACCCTCACCTCGCCTCCTGTTGCGAGCTCATTGAGCTGGTCCTCAGGAAGGGGCTCCAACGTCAGTATATGTCAGATAACAAGTTATGCGTTATATGCGTTCATATCTGGCACACAGTATCTGCTTCTGTATTCTGCTTCGTGATTCATGGTTGTTTTTACAGTGTGAGTGAGTCTGTGTTTGCTCTGTCTCCAGAGCCAGTTCTCAGTCTGGTACAAAGAGACTACTGGCAGTGTTTTGAACAGCTTCCCCACCAAGACGCCTGTGGCAGGTAACAACGTTGTGCATGGCTTAACTGAAAGGAGTGTAACATAAAGAATATATTAAAAGTATACACATCAGTAGGCAGCATGTTATTCTTTTTGTCGTGCCTGTTGTCTCTGCGGCTTGTGTAGGCTGTCCGGTCTGTCCTTGGCGGTGGAGCAGACCAGAATTTGCAGAAAGCTGCTCTCAGCTCAGGGCCGAGGCCGCTACCTGCTCAGACTGGCCCTCAGCCGCAAGATCCTGCCGCAGTTCATCACACACGTGTTGCACACACCCAGAGTCCTGGAGGTCAGAAAAACAGAGCAGATACATTTATTATGCTGCAGTTTGTTTAGAGACTAGTGCATCCTTCTGTTTACTTGCTACTGTTACTGTAGATACTCCAACAACTTCTCTAATATGCTGAATCTGTTTCTCTCCTCCAGTTTTACAGTCCGACTATGTCAATTCTCAGGAAAGAAGAATTTATGGGTAAGGTTTTCGGTACTTGATCTCATTGTTTCCATTAATTATAGTGGCTTAAACAAAGCCAAGGACATTGTTGTCACCACCACTGCCACGAGACGTCCAACATCAACAGCAGGCTTTAAAGCGGCACTGTTCTTTCTCTCTCAGAGCCTTTCATGTCGCTGCTGCTGGTTCTCACTCACGTGGAGTTTAAACTTGACATGGAGGTCAGAGCAACATATTTTTGAGCCAACAAATGCTGTAAATGGAAATTTGAACCCGCAGCCACAAAAAGTCACTTCACATAATTACTCAACACTAAAAACTCTCTCTTCTCTTAAGTCAGAATTGCAGCTTTCTGGATGAGAGCTGGGTCCTGCCAGTAAGTAACAAAGATTATTGTTTAGAGTTTTATTGCAGAATAACATCAGTGTAATTATGGCCTGGGTTCCATGGAAATTCATGGACACGTTGCAGTGTGTGAGAAGGTCTGCTGAACTTTTGTAAATGCCTTTAGGTGTGTGAAATATATGACGTAGTGCCCTGTCGAGAGGTCGGGATGGTGTTGAGGTTTGTGTCTTTCACTCTACAAGAATACTTCCGTTGCTCTTCCCAGTCGTTAGACCCGTCCCACCCGTTGATCATTTTCCTCTCTTCCTGTCTCCCAGGTATCTCAACGGGCGCGTCTTTGTCCTCGACCTGATGCCTGGTAGTCAGGCTGATGTCGACCACTTCATCTGTCCTGGTGATATTATTGATGAGATCAACGGGACCTCGCTGAGAAATTCCAAGTGTGGACAGGTAGGAAGATCTTCAAAGTTTCAGTGGTTTGTCTGCTGGTTTAGAAGACAGTGTCGAGATGAATCCTAACATGTGTGAACCACGTTTCTCCAGCTGACATATTTATTTGTAATAGGATAAGCACAATTGTTCTCACAAATTTTTAGTGATACCTTTTCTAATTTAATCTTATGCATTACCAGCCTCAGCAGAGATCTAATCATCCAGAAAAACTGTGATGGCCTGTAAACAGCAAACATTTTCCAAATACTGTAGATGCAAACAGTTAAATTAAGGATCTCCATTAAGCTGTGCTCTCTCTATCTCTCTCTCTCTATATATATATATATATATATATATATATTAACATAATGAGGTTTGTTAGGACTAAACACTACAGAACACAATGTGCTGCTGATTGAACCCATGAGACACAGGCCAGTCACACCCTTGACAAACTCTATTGTTTGCATAATATAAAAAAAGTTGGTGCTCTTTAAATGTGTTTACAAGTGCTGACATCCTGCCTCATGTTGTCATACATAACCTTACTCTGGATTTTCCCAGGCAGGTGTAGTTCTGTCTCGGCTGAAGGGATGCCCTCTGTCCATTCATGTCCTACGATGGCGGGCCCATGACGGGACAGTGTATCGGCCGCTTATAAAACTCCTGCGGGTCCTGAGGACGGAAAACCCCTCACTGCAGCTCAGCCCTGCATCTTCCCAACAGTCGACCTCTAAAGACCAGAGGCCTTCTCCGTCACAGTGTCTCCAAGATGGAAGGCAAGCTGGTTAGCAAATATTACAGATAAACAACTTTTTACCAAATGTAATGTTAACAGACACCATCCCACCTCTCTTTAACAGAATTGTTTACATTGTGCAGTTCTTGGGAAAAGCAAACATAGGAATGGTTAGTATTGTTAATATATGTTAAATGCAGTAATTGTCCGTGTATATAAAGCGTTTCTCGTAACTGGTTGGATATCTTTTGTTTTTCTTAGATTGGGTGCAAGGAAGTTCTGCAGCATGCTATTCCACAAGTGTTACAGAAAAACCTGCCAAGCAAGGTAATAAACCTGACAGCAAATTAGCCCCAGTGGGTAATAAATTCTGTTGGATAACAGAACATCAGCATGCACTTACATGACATATGTGCTGCAGGAAGTGCTCTTGGATATGAAGGAAACACACCTGACATGCACAGACAAAAACAGCAAATTGGTAAGTCAGTCCATGTTGGTGCTCAGGTCTCTACTTTACAATCCTTATTTCTGGCTGCAGAATAACTTTTTTTCCTACTAGGAGCTGTTTCAGCATCACTATCCAGAGATTTCATGTGTAGGAAGGTTTGGTCAACCAGACTACACAATATTTGCATTCTGTGTGGTGTAAGTATCAGGCGTTAATGACGCATTTAATCACTGTTGTGTAGGCCTGTTGTAGTTAAGAGCACACATTTCCTTGGAGACCTGGTGATGCAATACCAAAGTGTTCAACAGCCCTGTCATTGGCTGGACCTAGATGTCACCTAAGCATATGGTTGGCTCTTTTCACAGAGACTCCCCCAAAACACCTGAGTCAACAGGCTTCTGCTGCGTAGCACTGAGAGCCAGCACCACCAAGGAGTGTGAAGAGATTGTGTGTCGTATAGGTGAGACAAGTGCAAATTCCATATAGAGCTGTATATAGTTTGATAAATTAAATTAAGACTAGTTTTCCCCCTTTCCCCTTACAGCTACTGGCTTTAAGCATACAGAGTGGTTTGTATGACAGTGATTTTGTTAATGTGCTGTAAATAAATTTTACTCGATGTCTGAATAAATACAATCAGCTACAGTACACAAAGCTTTCTACTCATAAAGACCTTTAATAGAAAGACATGTGACAACATTTTCATAGTAGTATTAAATGTAGCTGCCAAGATTTTATGTTGGAAAACATGTAAAAAGCAGTCCAGAAAAAGAGGGGTCTGCCATGCTCGTTTTGTACAGAGCGTAGAGTCACTGCAGTGAGACCTGTTGAGCAAGGCATGCTGGCATTTTGTTGTGAATGGTAGACTGGTGAATACTGGACCCCCCCATGGAAGATGCGACAAATTCATCCACAAGTCAAGGTAAATTCTCCCCCAAAACAGATGCCTATAATGGAACTGTAGAGGTGGTACCGTGGTGGTTACACAGAGCAATGACCCATGTAATAGGTAGATCTTACTACTGCACTAAATTTTCAACTACCTACAGATTAGTCAGGCTTGTGGAATGGTCGGTGTATTGTCTCAATTTAAAATACAATACAAAATTCATCAAGAAAAAAAATATTTAAAAAATACCCCCAAAAATAAAAATGTCCACAAATATGGTTAAGTATGATAAATAAGATAATTTGTCTTGGCAACATTGCCACCAGCTGCCTAGGCCCTCTCTCCCCTTATCCTACGAGCCAGCTGGATGTCTTTGGGCATAATGGTGACACGTTTGGCGTGGATGGCGCACAGGTTGGTGTCCTCAAAGAGACCCACCAGGTAAGCTTCACTGGCCTCCTGTTAAAGAAAGCGTAAACATGCATTACATCTCTATATCATGCCACAGCAATACCACTCGAAAATGTTCCATTACGCACCTGAAGAGCTCCGATGGCAGCACTCTGGAAACGCAGATCAGTCTTGAAATCCTGGGCGATTTCTCTCACCAGACGCTGGAAGGGCAACTTGCGGATGAGCAGCTCGGTGGACTTCTGATAACGACGGATCTCCCTCAGAGCCACGGTTCCAGGCCTAAACGGTGAACACTTCATTATAACAAGCGTCGATTACGCGGTAAAAGAACCAAACATAGAAGTAGCAGCGCCACACACCTGTAACGATGGGGCTTCTTCACTCCCCCTGTGGAAGGGGCGCTCTTCCTGGCTGCCTTAGTAGCCAGCTGCTTCCTTGGCGCCTTTCCTCCGGTGGATTTACGGGCAGTCTGTTTGGTACGGGCCATCTCGTACTTGCTAAATGTATACAAATGTACAGGTTATTTTAAAAACCCGTCTCAGAAGGTAAAATAAAACACAAAGCACTACTGCCATAGCTTGTCACGCTAACGCGTTAGCCTAGCATACACCACCAGATCCCCCTCCCCCATGTTGTTGCTTGTGGGAGACGACGGGTTTGCGCAGGCAAATATAAACCCGTCTACCAGAAAGGATTGAAATAAGAATCACCGTTAAATGAGATATAAAGTCAAGCTACCTACAACTTACCAGCGGCACCGACACTCAATAGTCAGCGTTTACTCAAACACAGGCGGCCGTGTCACAACACACGGTCTTGTTACCAGCTTAGTGAGCCTTTGCTTTTCTACTTCGCCATTTTCAGTTTGTCGTTTCACAGCCGACATTGACTCGACAGAGCTAAACCAGCGTTAGCGCTCACGCAATTAGCTCAGTTACATTTATTTGTGTATAACGCTGAAAGAGACAAATAGCAGTGACCGTGTCAACACGATTCGATTTGTTTACAATATGTAGTTTTATTTAGCGAGTTATAACCGTTTACGTTTAACTAGAAACGTCAACGGTTACGGTAAGAGATTCCATTGTTCTATTTTTAGCTACGCTACGTTAGCATGTCGACACGTTAGCCTTTTTTCCCCGAACAATGCCTGTCGACACAGACGTATACCCCGAGCTACAATGACAATAAGTTAATGTAACACATAATCAACACAAGACAATCATATTTACCCTTAGAATATCAGATGATGTGAGGTAATCTCCGCGACAAAAAGTCCGTCACAACCGACCACTGAGACCGATATGTATGGGTGGCGCCGAGGCCGGGTATTAATACAGACACTGACGTCATGTTAAAAAAAATACTACGCAGCCATTGGTTCACTTTTTAAACTGACATGTAGTACAGCCAATAAAAAGGAGAAAATAAAAAAAACGTTTATTGTTTTATATAGTTTCACTTCACTTCAAACCATGTCTACCACTATGTATCTTAAACCGTCATAATGTATGATGTATTCTCATATATGTTGCAGAATTTGAGCGACCATTGGTTAAATTTTGGTTGGACTTCATGTCCCAGAGTTCCGTGTTGTGTCAAGTTGGTCCTCTACTACTACTTCCTTATGCTATGCGCAAGCTCACTATCGTTGTAGAATGCGGATTTCCAAGCTAATCAGAATAGCTAGCCAGTAAGCTAAAAACAAGGTTCTTGTTGTTAGGCTTTAAAACGGGGAAATGTCTAAAATACACCCGCAACCCCCTTCGTCTTCGGCAGCGACGAATACCGGAGGGGCCTCTTCGTCTTCTTCGTCTTCGCCCGCAGGGGGCTCGACATCTCCCGCAACCGTGTTGAACGTACAGCCTGAGAAACCTCAACATTACACGTACGTAGCTAGTTAGCTGGATAAGCTAGCTAAGTATACACAACCTCACGTGTGTCAGCGTAAACCAAACTACAAGTATATGGCATGTGGAAAAAAATAGTGAAAAATGTAGTTGTTTTTGGAAATAACCAAACCACCATAGTTCAGCTATAATGTGCTTATAAACTTAAGCAGCTCTCGATAAAGAGGCCTAACGTTACACACTATCAGGAACGTTTGCCACTTATAAACAGCGTTATTCAAGTTATGTTCTCGGTTTGAGTAAATTATAGAAGACCCTTTTGGGCGGGAGAGGTTCATCTCAGCAGCCGAGGTTAGACATGGAGCTAACGGGAAATAATTACTATGAACCAGACTATTGAAATAGATATATACAGTAAATATGTATACGCCTCTCTGTATAAGTAGCTATAATACTGTTATAAATAGCTGTTAAACAACATTGTGTTTCCCTCTCTTGTTAATTCCCCCTCTCCCAGATATCTGAAGGAGTTCAGAACTGAGCAGTGCCCCCTGTTTGTGCAGCATAAATGTACACAACACAGGCCTTTTTCCTGTTTCTACTGGCACTTCCTGAACCAGCGGCGCCGCAGGCCCATACGAAGGCGGGATGGCACATTTAACTACAGCCCAGATGTTTACTGTACCAAATATGACGAGGGAACGGGAACCTGCCCCGATGGAGATGAGTGAGTCACACTGAGACTCCAGTGCAAGCAGTACTGCTTTACGTCATGTTGGCAATAATTCTGTTGGGCTGGTCAATAGACTGAATTTATCATGAGATAGTGAGGGACCCTTGTAAAGAGGAAGTGTTTTTGTTGCTTTTATTCTGAATTGCAACACTGGCTTCATTGTATGTGGGAGGACAATGCTGATCACAGTGTAAAGTACACACTATTTTTATACTGGAGGTTTTGTTTATGTAAATAACAGCAGGAAGAAGCACTTGGCTTTTTGTGCACAACCTCACAGAGCTCAGACCTCTTTCAATTGGTAAATTATGCTGGTATCTCAAGCATTGTCCCTGAATCATCAAGACATTACATGATAAAAGACCTCCTTTAGTTAGTGAAAGTCAGTGAAGTAGTGGTTGATGATACGTCCTATCTGCCATTGTAGGACAGGTTGAACATTGTGCATTAGCTTCTGAACTTATTAATACTGCTTCTCTGTTGGTCATTTTCTCTGTGATGTGTACAGC
>JAUMHF010000011.1:2934707-2965896 GCA_032359275.1 Microctenopoma steveboyesi | reverse complement strand
AACTGACTGCTGCTGCTACATGGACACAAACTGCACTAAACTCAGCACACTGCACACACACACACACACACACACACACACACACACACACATACACACACACACACACACATACACTGTCTTGTCTCTTGTCTCTCTGTCTTCTTACAAAGAGTGTTGTAGTGTTGTATTTTTGTCTGTAATTTGCCTTTAATTTATTGTATTGTTTTTATATCTGTACTGTCCTAGAAAGCTACAAAAGACCAAATCAAATTCCTTGTATGTGCAACATACTTGGCGAATAAAGGTGATTCTGATTCTGATTCTGATTCTGATATAAAATTCATTCTACAGCACATGATGTGCTATATTTTTTTATTTATCCCGCACTAATCAGGACCAATGATATCACAAATGTGAGCTGGAAAAACAACATTTGAGAAAACTTATTTTGTGAGTTCCCCCACATTTTAGTGCAGAACCACAGATCATCAGAAGTTTGCCTGAAGTTCTCTCACCTACAACTCTGCAGTTTTCCTCTTCTTGATGCCCACTCTCTCCACCCACCACCATAGTCAAATCTGTGTATTTCATGTTTTCACCTCACATTTCCTATGAATATTAAAAGCACATCACACACATGCATCTTTTTAAATGTAATACCAGTTGAGCATACAGTGTATATATATATATATATATATATATATATATATATATATATATATTTTTTTTTTACATACTGTATAACCTACTAAGTCCAGTTGCTATTGGATAAACCTTTTTTGAGATAACCATGACCTGGATGACTGAGAACCTTCACAGATACATACTGTATGTTACAAACAGCGTGAATGTTGAACGTGTGTTTTGTTCCAGATGCCCGTTTTTACATCGGACAGCAGGTGACACAGAACGCAGATACCACCTACGCTACTATAAGACAGGCTCATGTATCCATGAAACCGATGCAAAAGGCCACTGCAGCAAGAACGGCTCACACTGTGCCTTTGCACACGGATCACATGACCTGCGCAGCCCAGTGTACGATATCAGGTGCCCAAAACAATCTAATGTAAACAAATAGCTAACCGTGACTTCAGAGCAGCTTCTGTAGGTGTGAACATTGGTGTTGTTTACACTGTGAATTTAACAGAGAAGTACAGGTGATGGAGTCTCAAGGAGGCTCGGGAACCTCAGAGGGAGGAGGAGGAGGAGGAGGAGATGGGCAGTCAGGGCAGGCAGCAAGTACTGCCCTCATAGAGAAGATCCTAAGTGAGGAACCACGCTGGCAAGGTGAAGAAACGGTTCTATCCAGTGTACAGTCCACATTCACATCTGCCCCGTTGTTTCATTTTGTGTCTGCTCCAACCCTTCAGATAACAACTACGTGTTGTCCCACTACAAGACAGAGCTCTGTAAGAAACCCCCTCGTCTGTGCCGTCAGGGTTATGCCTGTCCATATTATCACAACAGCAAAGACAGGAGGCGCAGCCCACACAAGCACAAATACAGGTGATTAAAAGAGGAGAGAGATTTAAAGATCCCAGTGATTTCACTTATTCATTTAAAGAAAGCAACCGTTTGTTTTTGCCACAGAGCTTTGCCATGTCCAGCTGTTAAACAGAGCGAGGAATGGGGAGATCCCAGCAAATGTGAGGGAGCAGAGGGATGTCAGTATTGTCACACGAGAACAGAACAACAGTTTCACCCAGAGGTTCGTCTCTTTCAGCAGATATCTTTGAGAGTCGAATGCAGAGATCACAGGTGTTCTTTTATTCCAGATCTATAAATCCACGAAGTGTAATGACATGCAGCAGAGCGGCAGCTGTCCCAGAGGACCCTTCTGTGCCTTTGCTCACATTGAAAGTCAGTCCCTACAATAGATCTCAAAACTTTTCTCCACACAAAGTTTAAAAGGAATGTTGTATTTTTTATTTATTGATTGATATTTTTAAATCTCACCCAGAACCTTTTGCTCCTGAGGAAACACAATTTCCCACCCCCAGCTCCCCTCCACCACCCAGACCTCCAGACCCTCTTCCTGCCCAGGAGGTTTCGTCAAGTCCCAGCAGACACAGCATGGGACCAGGGCCTGGTTCTGTTTCAGACCCCTTTTGCCTGTCTGCAAGGTCATGCCTAGCAGAGCAGGGGCTGCTGGGTAGCGTTTTGTCCCTGTCTGAGAACATGTGTGGAGGAGCTGAGCCTCTGTCCCCTTGGGCAGGAGAAAGAGGGTATGGCAGGGCACCTGGATTTGAGCGGGAGGATCAGGTGATCAGAAAATGGGAACAGAGGGATTATGGGAGTCTGATAAATTATACAATGACTCACAACCTACATGCTTTGTCTTTATTGTTCTGTTGTTTTTGGTTCCAGGCCAAGCAGCGGAGCTTTGCTTTAGAGCAGCGTGATAGAGAATTAGCATCAGCACAAAGCAAACAGGTACAATTAAAATCAGTTAATTAGGAAACAGCATAGTTAAAAACTGAATGTGGAAAACTTTATCTAAAAGCCCATTCTTCCTCCTTCAGGACTTGTTGGTGTTTTTACCTGTGGGCAGCCCTCTAAGTCTATCATCCAGCATCCCCTCTAGTCTGGCTGCCACTCCACCCAGCCCGGCCCCTCTCGGCCCACTGGGATCTAGCATCTCTTCAGGCATGAATGCTAACGCTCTGCCTTTTTACCCCACCAGTGAGACCGTGGAATCGGTTGTAGGTAAGTCAGGATGTGAAAGTACTAAAAACTCACGTGGGACTGTAGTGTGTGAAATATAAAAAATATAGTCTGGTGATGTTTGTGTTACAGAATCAGCCCTTGATGATCTTGACTTGAATGACTTTGGCATGTCGGCATTGGATAGGAGCTTGGACACCAGCTCTGCTCTGTCCAGTGTGGGAGTTATGCTCGGTACGAAGACACAAGCTTAAACACACGCGTGCACTTCAACCAGTTCACGTCATGAAGCAGCATGCATGTACAAATCATATTGATGTCTGTCTTCAAAGGAGGCAGCCAGCTTCAGAGTTCTGCTCCAGTCAACATCCCGGGGTCTTTCAGCAGCTCTGCTCCTTTCAGCTCCCCTTCACCGTCTCCTCCAATCAGGTCACACGCGTCACCATTCTTTTCTACTCACCTGTCACAGCCTGGACAGTCGGAGAGCGGCACCTTCCTCGGGCCATCTCACAGCTCCTTAGGTTTGTGCACTTTGGTTGAAGACATCGACTTGTGAAGTGAGGGATGGAAGGATTTTGACAAAACAGAGTTTTTCTTTATAGGTCTGAATGGTATGAGCACAAACATCTGGGAGCACTTCCCATCAGCCCAGGGTTCCCCTGGTACACCACCCACCCTGCTGCCCTCTGGCCCCTGTGCAGAGACTTCTAGGCTCAAACAGGAGCTGGAGGAAGCACACAGGACACTGAAGCAGTGGGGTCACAGTTGGAGACATGCAGCTCAGGTAGGTAGGTAGTGGGGCAGGTGTGCAAACACGTCTGTGATAAGAAGCACATTTAAATGCATTGTAGTGTCTAGTAGTTTGTATGTACTTACACATGAAACATGGGACATAGAACATCTTAACCAGGCTTCTGACGTGTCTTTAGTGATAAGGAAAATAGTGGGTAGTGAAACATCTGTACACAGGTATGAGTTATCGCACAGGCATTTGACAACCAGGTTTCTCATGTTCCATGCACCATGTTGTATGCCGTTTATGAAATGTGCATGTAGACGTACTCATGGCTGTGTTTGTTAGCATAACAACCTGCACCTCTGCAGTCATGAGGTTCATTTTTCAGTGGATATCTTGTGTTCTGCCTCCTTTCTCTTGTAGTCGTGGGCTGCACTAAAGGCAGATGCAGAGGAGTCACGTGCCCATGCAGCACGATCAGCCATGGAGGCAGAGAGAGCCAGACAGGCCGAGGAGGGGGCACAGAGGCAAGTTACTCTCCTACATGATGTGTTGGAGAGCATAAGGAGTGGAGATAACCCCCATCTAGCACTGCACCAACTCCAGTTACTACACAGACTGCCCTTGGAGTCTGTCCTCAGTTTGCAAGCGCAGCTCTGCAGCTGCCTACACGCTGTGGAGCAGGTAGGACCACACACACGTCTGCATGCAACTTAGGAAAGTGGTGTGTTCTGATGAAGTAGTCATCTCTGATTTTCCCTGATTGTGTCTGCCCAGGTGGTTTACAGAAAGCAGCGGCAGTGCTGCGTGACTTGTGGAGAGGAGGGCTCAATGTCACTATCCTGTGGCCACGGACTACAATGCGAGAGCTGCTCCTCGTCTACAGAGTGCCCGCTCTGCCCTGAACAAACTCTGCAGCAGCCGCTCTCCTGACCTCATTGGACCACCGCCAATTTCAGACCAGTCCTTTCTGATTCCACAGATACCAGCTTTGGATCTCAACCACCATTGAAAACTACAGTCGTTTCTACAACGTGGTAACAAGAAAAGCACTGATCTGGTTTTGTACTTTTAACATGCCGTGATTGATAAATGACCAGCCCATCGAGCACTGATCACTAAGAGAAAGCTCTTATTGTGGAGTTTAGGATTAATCATTTTTCCAGTGTTACCCATTTACTAGTTCTCGTCCTTGACCAGCAACACTGTTCTTTACCCATGTTCTTGAATTGTGAAAGTAACTTAAAGACATGCTGTTATTACTTTGCTAACCCTAATTATGAAACATATACCTGAATAGTTCAAAATCATATTTTCATATGTTTTTAAGCACAAGCTCACACTAAAGACGACATATTTATGTGATGAGTCCGAGGTTGCCGACGTATAAATTGGTTTCCTGTCATCTTACTACAACAACTGCCAAAACAGTTCATATGAAGTGAAAGAGGAAAAAAATGCAGACAGTTACTCGTAATAACCTCATGAATATGGATCCTCTACAGATGCAGCGCAATGATCTGCAAAGAAAATGTTCTACTAAAGTACAGGCACTAACTGTATATGTTGTAGAATAACAGTACGTATGGATGAGATGTATGTGCTTTGTGACAACACAGACGCGAATGTAAAACTGCAGTGGTCTTGTAGGGCTGGTAGTTTCACTCTGGTTCATTCTGCTGTGCGATTACATCCAATTCAGGGCTTCATGAGTAATCATCCCATGATTTCTGGAGAGAGTAACTCGTAACGTCCAAACAGATGGATGACACGCCAGATTTGGCAGATTTTTATTGGAGCCTTCTTAAGAAAAGCAACAGGTCTGAGAGGAAACAGCTAAAGGGCATATTTAGTTTCATCCAGACGATAACTTTATATTGCTACAGCCAATTTGGGACCGTCTTACCAGTGTGCTGGTACTGCTTTGCTAGATCATATTGAATTTTTTTTTTAGCTAAATAAATTTACAATAGCAGATATTAAGAAAATATTTAAAACTGTCTATTGTTTTAATTTCCAACAGATGGCCTCTGTTAAAGCACTCAGGTTTTCTCTAATATTCTTTTACATAAACTGAAAGAGGAAAGTGTGAACACAATCAAGGCTAACACATAAAGTCAACTCATGTAGACTTTGAAATTATCAATTTTTTAATTTTTACTTTAATATTCATGATAACTCACACATACACACCTATTTTCACTGACTCTTTTGCTATGTTTAAACTCAATGTGTGACAGGTTTCTCTGCCAGAATTGATACATTTGTAGTAAACTCTTAACATTTCACAGTGTAAACGTATGTATGATGTCATACATTTCTCTTGCACTGATTAGACAAAGTGTCAGGAAGCAGATACGTAAGAAAATTGCAGGTGTGAACATGTTCATGATCACTGTGATGTTCTTTGGTAAAACCCATGCTCGACTCATCCAACACCAGTGTTTTGTTTGTTTTTGGTACAGATCATTAAAACAAATTGTATATTTTTGGAGGAAGGTCTTGTCTCTGTATGATTCTTACAGTGGTATTCCTTCCTGGGACTGTTTCTCTCTCTGTTTTCTCTTCTTTACAAAGGCCTGAGTCTCCCGTTCTCCTTTCCTGGACTCCAGCAGTCTCAGAATGCTGTCCTCTGAAATATAAACACAACAACATCATCAACTACAAACATCAAACACGTTTTCAGCTTTTCAGATTTTCTCATGACTTTAGCCAGAGTGCAACTAGTTTAATTAAAACGTCCTTTACAGTGTTGCACCACTGTGAGATATTTTCAAACGTCTGAATCAAAACTCAAATTAAGAAGGTAACACAAAAAAGTGTTATAGCTATTGTGTAGCTATTGGGATAACGGGCACATGTTTATCATCCAATTCCAACATGATAATTTTGAAACAAAGCTTTTAGTTAACTCTAAACCAAGAATATAATAATGAAGTATTCCACTGAGGTCCAAATGAAGCCGATGAGGGAAGTGCTGATGAGGCAATAATACCAAAACAATGAGCTAAAAGATGCTAAAATGTTACGCAGAGTTGTGTCGTGTGTGTTTTTCTACTATTGTGACCTTTTCCACAATCATAGATCAGAGTATTTGCAGCTTTAACACAAGTCCTCTTCAGTTACATACTATAAATGACTGAAAAGCTGCTTTCCTGCTCCAAAGCCATACCGTTAGGTTTAGGATGCATCAGGGGCAGGCGTATCTGAGCAGGGGTGGGGTCCTGCTGTGGCGTCCCGCCATCTCCTTCCTTGCCTCCACCAACTCCTGGTATGGACTTGAGGCCCAGGAAGGCCTCACCTTCAAAATCATCTGCACTCAAGGTGTCATGGTCCAGGACGGTCACCGCCAAGCAAGCCCCTTCCGCCTTGCACTGTTCCAAGGAAACCAGACTATGATGCAGGGGTGGAGATAAAGAAGGTCAAAAACATAATAAACACAAAGACAACCCAAACTGAGAAAGGATATTGTTAAATGTTGTAGGAATAACTTACAATTCAAACGCCTCATCGAAAAGAGGATTGAGGTCACAGTTTTTGATCTGAGTGCAGCGAGGTTCCACCTCAGGAAAAATGTGGTTAGGCTCCAGACACAGCTGCACAAATGGATCACTATAACCTGGCAGAAATGTCGAAGCGTTACGTCACCAGGAAAGACGCACACATCGATGTGCATGTTCTTCTATGTGCTGTATCTACATGGCATGTGCTCCTACCATTAGAGTCCATCGGTAGAAGGTTGACGGCATTCAGCACCTCAACACGGAGCCTGTGGTCCGATCTCCTGTAGGAGGTGAGGAGGGTGACTGCACCGTATTTCTCTCCACTGTACACGTGCTGTCAGGCACACAGAGTGTATGAGAGTATGTTAAACAAATGGACTAACACAATGCACATTTATAACGCGCATCGCTCTCACCTGCTCTTTAATTTTCCTATCAAAGAACTTCTGCACAAGCTCCCAGCTGCTCAGAGAGTTGTGAGTCAGGTGAGCTTTGAGGATCTGGGCAGACAGGAGAGACAGATTTTAGTGTGTTTTCCCTGATGTTTCCCTGTTTGTTCTGACAGAGAAACCATAAATCAGACACTACTGAAAAAAATAAATGCTGGTAGTTTCTCACCTTGTAATCATCAGAGTGGAGTGTGCTCAGAGGTAGTCCGTTCCCCTCTGCATGGAAGCACTGCTCGAGGCACTGGAATACACAGAACAATACGTTTTAGTTTAACACTGAGCTGCGGCTGGCAGCACAAATGAATAAAATGAACCTGACTAATAAACTGCAGGCACAGTGGAGTGACAGTAAATGTCAGCATCATTCTGCTAATGTGCTGAGAGCGACATCTGTGATACTGTTGACCAGGTTCATCAGCCTAATTTAGCGTGTTGGCAAACTAACATTGCAATTTAGCACTGAGTACAGAAAACCTGGCGACCACGAATGTCTTTAGACCCATTGCAAGGTTTTCTGTAAGTCTTGAGATTAGATTAGATTAGATTAGATAGTCTGGACAGAACAGAAGACACCTCTGGAGTCATGAAGCTAGGGGGCTTAAATGCTTGTGGGACTCATGGCCCGCACCAACTGTGACTGCAACGATAATTCAAGTGAGGACGCAGGGCTGAGGACCAACCTGCAGTGTGTAAAGCAGTCTCTGACAGAACACCATCAGCCCTTCCTGTTGTGGATGCTGAGTAGCCACCTGGTAGAGGATCTTCACCGAGTTATTCCACAAGGGAGTTAGGAGACTGGACACGGGAGAAAAGCAGCGACATAAACCACACTGACAAACTAGATTGAACCAACTTAAATCCACCACAGCTACCAAATAAAGACAGGAGTGATGGGTGGATGGTTCAAATCTCGTTTTGTACCTGTTGAAGTTCTCTTGAACCAGGTTTTCATTCATGTAATGCAACTCTTGCTCCAGGTAGCGCATCAGAGGAGCTGCAGCCTGAAACAGAAAACAGGCTGAATATGGAGACAACGCGACAGGCAGCAGCTTTTGCGTTTAGTGGTCACTGATGCTCACGTACATCCTCTGTGGACTTGGAAGGAATCCTTCGCCTGGTTGACATGTTTCTGACGTGAGTCTCAATGTCTGTATTCAGCTTGAGAGACAAACAGATAAAGTGTATACCATGTTACCATCACGTTTAATAATCAGTACTGTTTTCAATCACACTCGCACATACAGTAGTGGACACACCTTCTTCCCGAGAGTGTCTAAAGCGGAGCGGATCTCCCGGCTGAGGATGCCCTGGGATTGCTCAAGTTGTGAAGGCAGCGTGTTGTGGAACTGGCTTTCCCCTATGACGTTTTGGGTCCGATCTCGAAGCCCCGCCCAGTTCAGCTGGGTAGGAAGTCGCGTCAGGACAGACCTCAAGTGCTCCAGGTCGTTCACTACCACACACAACTACAGAGAACGGAGACAGTTGACATTTTTCCGTTTGTTTTGTAGCATTACAAATGAATCTCAAAGTCTTCTTGTCAATGTGCTCACCATGTTGATAGCACTACCGTGGTCAGAATTCTCAGACAGCACCCTGACCCGCTCCTTCAGGATGTGACAGTAGTTCACCACAATCTTACACACATCCTGAAAACACACAGACAGGAGCACAGTCGGCCGTCAGAGCTCCCACACTCACATAATCCAAACATCAAAGCATCACACTGAGACTCACCTCAGTGAGTTTGACCATGAGCATGAAGGCCTCCTCAGGGTCGGGCCACGACAGCTGTTCCCACAGCTGGCAGATAGGTTGGATACATGCCACCAGGTCCACTGCTGAAGAGCTGTGTTTTATTGGCACCGCACCAGTTTGCAGGGGCTGAAGCTAGGGGCAGAGGAGATACGAAATATAGGGGCAGCCCGTGGGTGATGTGTGCTATTATAATATATCAACACTAATGAACAAATAACCACACACGTTTTACCTCGTCCACCTGCACAGCCCTCTCGACTCTGTCCTGAGTGGTGCTGAATGCCTGGTTGAGCCAGTAAGGCAGAGCCTCCCTGAAGCTTTCGTGAAAGTTGGTCAGCTCCAGCAGACCCCTGGAAGATAACACAGACACCTCATCTTCTATTTCAGTGGATGGATCTTTATTGTTTTCAGTGCTATGGCTGTAGTGTATTCCTGGAAGCAGAGAAGTGATCCCCAACATTGTGGGAGTTTGATTCCTGACCTTTTCTGTAAGAAAGCCTTGTCTTTGTGAATAGCCTGCAGGCTCAGGTACACGGGGAACAGGCTGTTGGCTAGAGGCTGCTCCATCTGACCCTCCATCAGGTATAAGGTTTCCCTCACTTCATTTGCCAGCTATGGAGGTGAAATGTGGCAAGATGAGATCAGTTTGTCTATTTTGTTTGGAAAACTCAAACTGTTCTGTTAGTCACTGACCAGGGAGTCAAACTTGTGATAGACGACAGTGAACACATCCACTTGCACAGCACTGAATGATCAAGAAGATACAGGTATTGTTAATAAGGTTAAGTTAATTAGTGGAAAATAAATCCAGCATTCGTACTCTGACACCTTACCTGACAAAAACCCTGTTCCACACGTCCTTGTTATTCTTAATGTCTTCCTGCACCTCCCGAATCAGCCTGGAGAGGGCGTTCACAATCTCCGATAAGTCCTGTGCGACAGCACGGTGCAAAAACATGACATTAGTACTGTGACATAAAACAGCAGTATCATTTCAGCATTAATTTACGATGTCTTTACCTTTGTCATGGGCTGATGCAATCCCCTTTTGATGGTAAACCACTCCTCTGTACCTGTCTGACAGTCACCTCTAATCATGAGTTACTGTGGTATACAGTACACATACACAGTACGTAATGATCTCATTAACATCTTTACTGACCAGTATGGCATCGCTGACCTCTTCATGCAACTCAAACTGAGCTGGGTTCAGTTTCTGAAATGCCCGAGTCTTACAGATCTGGACCAAGATTCTGAAATAGGAAAGAAAACCCCTTTTTTGCTTTGATACTTGCTTTGCACACCTATCGTCATAGAGAGTCACATGAAATTCACTCAGTTCAGAGGACTAACTTTTCCTGGTCAAAAAGACCTCATGTAGCCTGGAGGTGTGTTCTGGATCATTTTCCTGTTGAAAAATTCTTCTCTTCAATTTAACCATGAAATCCTGATTAATGCAGTTGATGCTTCATGAACTTTGCAATGCATCAACGTGGACACAAAGCTAAGCTGCTGTTTTCTGTCCATTTTCGAGGCTATGCTAACAAACGCATCCTTTCTAACTGCAAACACTCTATGTCGAATAAATTATGAAACTTACAAAGACAATGCCAACAGTGTGCAAAGCTGTCTTTGAGATTAAAATTATGTAGCTGTTTTTTGCCTCTTTGAAAATTATTCCCAATGTTTTGACTGTATATTAACATATATGTAACATTTGGCTGTACCTGAGTAGTGTGTGTAGTTTTGGGGTAGCATTGGGAGTTGGGGGGAAGATGTCTCTGTATTTGGCCACCAAACACAGTCCATAATGCAGGAAACCATGAAGAGAGTCCCCAAGTTCCTGTTTCTGTTAAGAGAGCGTGACACCTTTCTCAAAACTCATTTGTGCTTAAATATCAATTCCTGGTTAGACGTTATACCAAGGACAGAACTTCCGTGGAGCAGTCATACCTGTTGGTGGGGCAGCTGCTGCTGATGCCAGTGGTACTCTATACTGGTGAGCTGCTGGAACAGCACAGACGAGTCCACCTCTAAGCTCTGATACAGCTTACTGTAAGCTACCCACTTTCTGTCAGGGGTGCAGAGGTCCACAAACTTACTCATAGTGCAACACAAAAGTCAAGACATGACACATAGACAACACACACACACAAGTGGTGACACAGAATAGGGCAATATAAAGTCACTATCATAATATATTGGTATCATTTGGATGTTTATATGAAGTGTCAACAGAAAATATGTTGTGTACTGTTAAGCTCAGTGTGTCAGGTTCAGAATGGGATGGGAAGTGTCTGAGAACTGCCTTCTTCATGTCTCTTCATCAATGTGTTGTTGTGTTTAAGCCTGGGCTTCGCCTGCTTGTCCTGACAGACATGGTAAACAGGTGTGCACCCACTTTAGTTTGTTACAAGGACTCCAATCAAATTCACCAAACTTTTTTTGTCCTTTTAAAATGAAACCCACAATAAAAAGTGAAAAAAGGGAACAAATTCTGAAGCAACTGTATATCACAATGATTGAGCAGCATTGCACTGCATGTGTGCTTCACTTGGAATCTGTTATATCAACATGTAAAACAAAACCAAAAGTTTCACAGAACAGGTCATTTGGAGGATCAGTATCGTGTAATGTGTTCCTATAGGCTGAGAAATAATCATATACTGTTACTGAATAACCCCCGTGAAACATCATTTATCTGAATGACAGTGGGAACGGCGGTAACGCTGCTTACGCCAGGTCCTGAAGAAAAGGGGAGAGGTCGTTCTGCGTAGCGTACAGCTCAAGCAGAGTCTGAGCCTCACCGCACAGGGCACCTTTCCATGGGGCAGAACTCTGAGGGACATGCAACAAGACGAGAGCTTAGGAAGAATGAAAGAACAGGAACGGACTCAAACTGGACTTGAAGAAGTGAGCTTGTTGTCTACCTGTTGTTTGGAAATGTAAGCTTGAACAAACTGCTGCAGAATCCCACAGTAGTTGATGTAAGCACTGCGGCCAGCACTCAGCGTACCGTCTCTCTGTAATGAATGAAAAACATCAGCTTCCACATGCTACTGAGGTCAACAGCTTCACAACAGGCTAGAAATCCCATGGGTTTTTTCCACGTTCTGTAATAAAAACCAGTCTCTGATGTTCATTTGATCTGAACTATTAAAAAGACAGCGCTTACTTACCGCTTTATGGATGAACTTGAGATTCAGGTGGCACTGGCCACGATCAGGATAGGTCTCGGTTCTGGGTTGTAAATCGTGCCAGTTGTCCTCGGTGCAGTGGAGATCCTACAGAGATTAGTATTAGACTACAAAGGCAGCGGAGAGTACAATGGCAGCTATACAATTCTGAAAACTGCTAATTACTACCTGTAGTTTTAGGACAACGTTTCCCAAAAAATCATCTGTGCCTTTCTCCTTTTTGGCCTCCTTGATCATCCTAAAACGGTACATGTAGAAGTGTTGAGCAGCCTTGAAGCTTGGTTAACTGTTGTGTGTAGGTACGCAGATGGTGTGATACCTTCTCAAACTGTTAAAGTTGGTTTTGATCTCCTCTAGTTTCTGAGTGAGTGACACCTCTTCATCCTTATCCCTAAAATAAAAACGGCGCAGTGAAGGTGAATGTAAAGAACGGGATAATTTTAAAACAAACTAAGGAGAACTATGAATGTTTGCGTACCACATCTCAAGATGGAAGCTGGCCCCCGCCATATGTCCAAACTCTCTATTAAAAAAAGAAACGAATAAGCAAGTAAAGCAAGGTTCAACCTGACTCATCTGAAATCCAACAAATTCAGACTCACAGTACGAAGGTTTGGTTCCAGATGGGATTCAGAGTCTGCTTCTTTATGTCCGTCTGGTAAAATTTGTCGACCGACACAGCGTCCTTTACAACGTGTTTAGAGGGTTTGGCTTTGGACCAGCGCGTTTGATTCTCTAGCTCATCCTCTAGTATGGTCAACAGGCAGTATGGGTCACTGAAACCTGTTCAAAACACACAGTTCTGTGGCAGAGCATGGTGACACGCAACATTACACTGTTTCACAACAAAGAGATAGTAAGACAGGAACGAACAATGAAAAAGACCACACGATTGACAGGAAGTGAAAATCCATTTGAGAACAGAAAGTCGCCTAAAACACAAGTAAGTATGGAGTAAGTACATCTCAGTGTGTGTTAGGTATTTCAACTTCTTTGTAGGAGAATCAATTCTAATTCATCTAAGTGAAAATAAACAGTTAATTGAATAGATAGCACAACAATCCTAACATGCTGATGGAGGCTATTCCATGTCATCCTATTACTGGTTATTACCACTTTAAACTCTACTGCTGCATAATGGTTGTCTTCAATCATCTTTTGAACTTATCAAAAATGCAGCTATTGATAAATAGTGAGGACGCGAAAGTAAACATATGGTTTACCCTTAAAGGACCATGAAGAAAAGTGTCAAATTTCACAGTCAGCCACATAATAGTTGTTGATGAACCAGTCAATTAACCGCCTGTAATCGCCATCTCTAGAGCTATGTGGCTAGAAAGAGTGCATTGAGATGCTTCCCACTCACTACGTCATTGAGGAAAGTTCAAATTGAACAGTTAAAAGTGACAAACTCACCACTGACATCTTTTCCTAAGATTCCCTTTGCTTCCTTTACTGTGGCCATCAGGCAGTACACAGGGGGCTGGAGGGGCCAGAGAGATCATTACATACGTTGGTACTATGGTAACAAAAACCACTTTGCAACCTCAAATACGCAGATGACACATTTTCTGACACGGGTGGAAAATAACGATTCTTAGTATGAATTCTAAATATAGATATGGGGCCGTAGAGCCGCGTTAGATGGAAAAATATGCTGACTTCTCTTTCTCACCTCTGTGCTCTGCACTTTCTCCAGCAGACTGTTGTGCTCTGACTCTGTCATAGTGAAAGCCTGGTACACAGGACAGAATCGCCTCATCGTACACCAACACAATAACGGAGTTATGAGTTATGCGGTATATGTGTGAATGCAGGGGCCTCACCTCCTTGATGTACTGGTGAAGCTGGCTATCTGTGAAGACCTCAGTTGTTGATGGCTTACCCAACTTGTGAGCAATGGTGTACAACAGCTCCTTATACATAGGGTTTAGCTTTAAACAGAAAGAAACTAATTAAGGGAGGGAGAAAGAAACATGGAACATACTAGGCATCACATGAATGATACCTGCAGCTCTTTGTGTCTTCGAGCTTTCTCCTCTGGATTTTCATCTTCCTTCAGATCCTAAAGGCAAAGAGTGAGATTTGTGATTCTGTTGAATTCATGTAGAGAATCAAGGTATACTGTTGTTAAATTAGTGCTGTTCAAAGGTCACGCAGAGTCGCCTACCCTCCTGTATCGCAATTTTCTCGTCAACCCCAGTTTACGTACATGACCTGGAGAAAACTGACAAGAGAAAGACAAAAACAGACTTCACACATTGTGGCTTATTTACTTACTTTACATTACTGCCCACTATTTTCCAAATGATGCTATTTTCAATTGGCTTCCATTAATCTTTATTTTCTTAGACTTAGAAATGTATTTGTGTAATTCATCAGATATGCTAAAAAGGTTTTGTTATATGGCTCAAGCTGAGAGAAACTATTCAATAAAGACTTGACATTTTCTGTGTTGGACTACACAGTTCAGGGAGTCTGTAAGAGGCTTTTAGCCCTGCTAGTGGTAGCTAGATGTGTCTGTCAGTTATTTCAACAACTGCTGGTGTTGAAATAAAATGGTTTACAGTGAAATACTGTAAATTTTAATTTGTACACATATTCATGGTGCCCAGAGAATGAATCCTATCAACATTTCCAACATTTGGGCTTTCACTTCTACTGGATGCAGGAAGATTCATACAAATATTCATGCTTCAAGGATGTTCAGTCCTATTAAATGGGTTTCTGTGCATCTTCGTGCCTCCTGTTCCTGACATTTCATCTAGAGCCATCTAGGCGTGGGCAGAGACGGGCGTCAATGAAAGTATCAATAGCATCAATACCAATGTTAGATAGATACTAGCATGATGGGGTCAAAGTAACTGTTTAGCAACCTGGTGAACAAAAATGTGAATGGTGGTACATGTAGTATGTGTAAGTAAACATTTACACATTACCAGCGTGGCTGTAGACTGAATAAACTAAAATTAATGGAAACCAATAGCTTAGTGTTAAGTGGCAAAACCAGCATTGTGGTTTGACTATTAAGATTGTAGTACTACATTTGACGAATTATAGAAGAAATAACTCTCTTTGAAGGTGCACTGCAGCATTGAACATACCCAAAGCATGCCTTTTCTGTATCTAATTCTAGCTCCTACCTGCATGCCAAACGTATGTAATGTAATCTTATATAACTGGGAATTGCAAGACTGTGTTTTACCTGTCTGAGTCGTGTTAAGCCATGTTCCTGTAAAAAGACATGCCAAAGAAAATCATATCAAATCAAACTCAAACATACAAGTATTTAAAGATGGTTTCAAAAGCTTCCGTTTGTGGATATGATATTCTTGTCTTAAGAAACACGCATGTTTCTGATAAGGCCCGTTTCTGTGAGATACTTCCTCTCTTGCTGATTATGAAACTGACTTAGTAAGTAAGGGCAAAACTAAATATTCAAACCAGGAAAATCACCCCAAAGAGAATCACCACTGACCGATCCTAGAAATAAGTAAATAAATACTTCTACACAACCACAAATGTACAAAACTGTGCATGTTTTACTTATAGTTGGGGTATTATTAAACTCTGAATACTTTCTGTGGCCCAAAACATGGTTCAGTTGATCCTAAAAATAGCTGAATGTTCTGCACATGCACCAAGAAATACAATGTATGTAGAAACACAGTGCATGTCTTCTTTAACCATCTGAGCTATGCATACTGAACATCCAAAATAGTTATGAATCATAGTCATAGCATGCCCAAATAGCCGTTTGGACAGAGTGACTCATCGTTTGCGTGCAATATTTAACACGGTTGTTACTCATGGCAATTTTTAGTTTAGGGGATTTTTTTCAGGTTTCACAAAGGAATTTGTCTTAAAGTGCTTGAATGTGTAGAGAAACATTAAAAACAAAACTTAACGTGTTTCAAAAGAAAAGAAGAGGTATTTAACTCCATCAACAGCTTGCTTTCTCACACTGTCAATATATAAACTGGGTGGTTAGTAACTAGCGAGCCAATGTGAAACAACTATTGATCATTTCGTAGCCATGTCATTCTCCTCGAGTGCCGTATGATCCATACCTGCTCAGGTGGTTGCAGTCGATTGTCTCCCATGTTGGCAGGTTCACTTTGACCTGACATAATGATGCTATAATTTGTCAACCAGCAGCTCCTGCCTGCTAAGCTGCTGAGCTATAAGTGAAATAAGGAAGCTGTGAACGCAATGTGTGTGATGGACCACAAAGCAGCCGGAAGTCATCACTTCCTGTATAAGGTGGAAATGTCAACAACTGTGACTTATGACTTTTTCTTCATCTAGTATTCTATGCTGAATGCAAAATAACACACCTCATGCTCCTGTGTTTGTCTGCACACACAAACCCACATGGTCATTCCTACCCACAACACAGACCCAAACTGCTGCATGTCAAGTTGTTGCCCAGGCCTACTGTTGTTATTTTACTGCTATCACCATTATTATTGATCCCATCATACAATTAAATACTTCACGTTCATTCACAGCAGCTGATAAAGAAAATGCGCATAACATGAGACAGTCCAAAGCAGACTATACTACTGAAATATTACTCTAAATTAACATATAAATATATGCTGCTAATAGAAAGTCTAAATTCTTAGCTATATAGGAAAAGAAAACCAACTGATCTTTTCTTTTATGACAAAAAATCGTGTTGTATTTAATTACATAATTTGAAATGATAAATTGATTGATCTAAAGAGCTGCCAGTGACAAAGACAGATTAAGTTTTTAAAACACACAAAACCAAAATTTTTTAACTAATTAATTTAGCATTATCCTAAATAGTACCAGAAGTGTAAACCATCCTGACCTACATGTGAGACTTAGAACCCTGGAGAAACGTCTTTTATTTATTACTTACCTCAACAAGTTGGTCCCAATCGTTTGTATCTAGGTTCTCCAATAAATTACAGCAATGTTATAACTAATTTATATTTAAAATTAATCAGAAAAGTAGTTAGAGCAATTTTATCTGAAAACCATTTATATTTTGAAGGCACGCTGACGTCACTGAGTGGGCGTTTCACGCGGATGGCGGAAGAGCAGGTGCAACATCAGACCCAGCAACAGCACAACAACCGTTATCCACGCAGGGGGAGAGGATACCGAGGCTGCAGACAGGCCTGCTCATACGGCATCTGTTAGACTAACACCACCTTTGTTCCGTCTGCTGCCCGAGATTCTGCGGGATCGTGGACATGACTCTGAACCAGAACCACTCGGAGTCCGGCGGAGTCATCATCAACAACAGTGAGAGGTAACGTTAGCCGCGGTCGCGGGCTAGCTAAACGGCTAGCAGTTATCGTTAAGCAGACAAGTTTTACTCCGAGAGACTGAAACGTCAAACCAAACTCCTTAATACAACTACGCAGTTTAGATGTATCTTTGCAAACTAATTATCATACTTCACATGCTAAGATAATAACTAACTAATTCCCCACAGTCACGTTACACAGTTAGACCCGTTAATTGAAATGACAACTTTTAGCACGTTAGCTAATTTATCTCAGTCTGTTTTGCCTGAAACAATTTATGTTGGCGTTTACAAGCGCGTTACTACATTTTACGTAAGTGCTTATTAGTTCATCGCATGTTGGACGACAACAACACTGGCTGCCAGTCAGTCCAGACGGCATCAAACGTGGGTTTAAAGGCTAGCTTGCGAGTGAGGCTCCGTTAATTGTCATAGATGCGTTAAAAACGCCATGTTTCGTAGCGTCGCATCTTACTGAACCGTGTCTCGCACTCGTGGCCCAAACGTGGCCTTCACCTCGTTATATCATCGCTGCAGTCATCCGTAGCCGATTAGTAGCTGGACATTTAATTCTGTAAATATTTACTTGTTGTTATATTCAGCCGAACGTGTGTGAAGACATAACGAAGGACTGCGCTGTTTTGATAAGTTTTAACCATCTGCATCTTGGCCTGCTTTCTAGTGTTTTGTCACATCCAGACCTGGACACTGCAGTTTACACGAAATAACATCATTGGCAGATTCTTCTAGATCGTACTAGAGCTTAAAGCTAAAACCATTACTGCTAACCCAGAACCAGCAGAGTGGTAAACTCTGATGCGGGCATGTAGCGCTAATCCTTCTACCACAGGACTGTTTGGTAAACACAAATATTATCACAGCACCACCTAAGTCACATCCAAATGTTGTAGACTGAATAAATGTTGTGGGATGTAATATTTGATTGTTCCTGCATTCTTCTTGTGCCACCAGTGTGTTGATGAACTATGATAATGTGGAGCTGGCTTTCTGTGATGTGGACAGTCTGCCAGAAGCCTTCAGAAAGAGCAAGAAGGGCAGTATTTACCTAACTCCATACAGGGTAAGAGAAACATCCCAGGTGTCATGTTGTTAGCTTAAGACAGACAGCCTCGTGCTGACGCTGTTGACAGCAGGTTCACAACAACCTGCAGACCGTTCCACTAGTAAACATTGTTGTGTTTTACTTTCCCTTAAAGGTAAGTAGGGAAAAGCTGAGACTGAATTTGAGTACCTGTGAGTGCTAAGAGGTTTGTCCTTGTTGATCTTTTCTCATAGGTGATCTTTCTGGCTAAAGGTAGGGATGCACTGCAGTCTTTCATGATGCCATTCTACTTGATGAAGGGCTGTGAGGTCAAACAGCCTGTGCTGGGAGCTAATTATATCAAGGGCACTGTCAACGCAGAGCCAGGAGGTAGGTCTAAGAGTGTCACTAAGGTTTTACTTATGCATGAACTGTTGGTAACAGCGGATTCCTTCTTGTATTATTTCTCCTACAGGTGGTTGGGAGGGTAGTGCTACTTTCAAGTTTGTCTTTGCTGCTGGAGGCGCTATAGAGTTTGGCCAGTACATGCTGCAGGTTGCAGCACAAGGTACAATGACAAAGCAATGCTAACACTAGTATAACTTTTATGTTTAGGTCTGCTGGTTTGGTGCACTTTGATTCATTTGCCTCATCATACACTGTCTCCTCTTGTTCAGCATCCAGAGGTCAGCCAGTGACATCTGGGTTTGGTGGATGCCCCTACATGGCCAATGGGGCCTATGCTTACCCTCCTCCCCCTGCTAATGGGATGTACCCATCTGGACCTCCACCCGGTTACTCCTACCCCAACCCTCCACCTCCAGGTAGATGTTGTAACTAATAGCATATTGACTGCCACATGTTACTTTCACAATAAAGGCCTTCTTTATTGCAGTGTGTGTGTGTGTGTGTGTGTAATCTGAATCTCTGTGCTCCTGCTTCACAGATGGATTCTACCCCAACCCTCCAGCATTTGATGCTTCTGCCTCCTACATACCCCCACCACCATATTCTGCTCCATTAGGCCAGCAAGCACCACATGATCCAGACCTCCCGTCCTCAGCAGCAGGTGTGTTTCTCTGGCAGAGAGGTTCCATCAGATCTGAATTAACGCGTGATAGCCCCAGGTGTTAAGCTCTGAACAGTTTAAGAGAATAATAGAAAAAATGGCTCTGAGCTGCTACAGGACCCCCGCCTTGTAAACAGAATAGGTTTTGGATTTTGGAAATTTTCATAATGATTTATTTAAAATGTTTGTTCACTGATAATATTACCATATTGTCTGTAAATCACGTCTTCATCTGTCGGTGGTGGTTCAGTCGTCACAGTGATGTTAACAGACCAAACTCCATTTAATGATATGGGCCGATATGAACCACATCATCCTCACCTACTAACCAACCTCTCTGGTTTACACATTTTAAAGGAACCTAAGAAAACATTTTCCCCTGTACATCATAACAGTTGAATCAGCTGTGAATGAATTATACTTATGTGTCTCACTTCTTGTCATTCTTGTTTGACACCACCCACCATACTTACCCAGGGATGATTTGTAAGACCATGTTTAATTAACGCCCTCCCTTCTCTACTGTCTTTCTGTGTGTGTGTGTGTGTGTGTGTGTGTGTGTGTGTGTGTGTGCATGCATGTGTGCATGTGTGTTTTCTTTCCTCTCACCCCACAGCGGAGGCGAAAGCAGCCGAGGCGGCAGCAAGTGCCAACTGCGCCACGATGCCTCCGCCACATGTATACCTGCCCCAGGTAAGATGTCTTCTATCACTTGAATACATTTTTAAACTGAAAACAAAAAGCGCTAGGATGTGATTGTCCTCTTTAAGTTAGATAAGATTAAGTCACTTCACAGGTTTGACTTATTTGTTAAAGCGTTTAAAAAAAAATCTTGTTCATAAAACAGGATTCAGGTTTTAGCACTTAATGGCCAATGAGAAAATAAAGAATGTGCACTATATTGTTACTGTTGTCTCAAAGCACAACCTGCTTCTCCTTCCAGGACAAACCTCCTCCCTACTCCCCCCCAGAAGATAAGAAGAACCAGTAGACCTGCTTTATTTCACCTGTGTTCCCGTCTTTCTCCTGTATCCTCTATTCTACTGGATCACCTTGTTTCTTGTTCCATTCACTGGACATCGGTACAAGTTCTGTATTTAAGCATTTTCTCATCATCTCATCATCCAAGTTGCTGGCCAGGTCATTCCTTCTCCTGGTCTTCCCCTTTTCACCTCAGATTAAACACTACATTCCTGCAATCATTCGTTAACCTCGTTCTTCTCAGATGCACCTTTACTCGATGGTCATTAGAAGTACTGGTAGCAATCTGTGGGAGACGACAGAAGAGGTTTAGGCAGTTTTCTCAGTGTAGTTGGGGGAACTTTGTCACCTGACATAATTTTTGCATTTATTTCCTTACAAATGTCCTAAGAATCATACTGCCACCCTAAAACTTTAGATTCAGCTATGCTGTTAAACTCACTTATAGGTTCTGTCTATTAAATCAGACTCAATTTAATTATATTAGGTAACTTGTCCAAAGGCAAGCTGAATGCAATCTTTTATTTTTCTATAATGATTAATTATGATTCTATTTTGTGTGTACATGCTTTTGAATATTTAGACTTTTAAAAATGAGAATTTCTCAAGAACACTAATCTAGCTTTTGTAAAGAGAGCAGATTGTCAGGTGGCCTGGACTGCTCCGACGTGTTTTAGTGGATGGGAGGACTGCGAAGATTAGAGCAGCATCGAGCCCAGCAGAGAATCCCTGATCTAGGATTAGAGCAGAGTGAGGGCGGCCAGTGCCTGGAGGGACACATTGCCATGGGGTAAAGTGATCTTCATAATGGCGGCCTGGTAGCTCAATGGGTTAAGCATCAGACTGGAATGCAGAAGGTTGTGGGTTCGCACCCCGTCTGACTCCTAATCCATTCCTACCAGGTGTGTCCCTGAGCCAGACACACAGCGCTAGCTCCTTGTAAGTCGCTTTGGATAAAAGCGTCTGCCAAGCAAAGTAAAGTAAAGTAAAGTAAAGTAATGTGGAAGAGCAGAGCAGTCACCCAATGATGTCACTTCCTGTTTTTTCATACCTCTGAACCAGAGTAACCATATGGTCATTCTCTCCACCAGCCTGCTTCATTTTTCAATCAACATTTTAACATTAGACGCGTTTCTACTTTCTGTGTTGTGACATTAAGTCTCAATTTGAGGTCAGTGTTATAATCTGATCAGAGCAGCTCAGTATCTGAGTCGCTGCTCTTCCTTCCTGTTTGGTCAATAATCTATGAACTTTATTTGTGGCACATCCGTGGCTGATTCTTTGCACTTTCAGAATGCTATGCATTGGGCTCCTGTTTGCTCTGTCATGGCTGTGTGTATAATAATAACAATAATATTAAGGCTCCATATTTATTTCAAAGTAATTTATTGAATAATGTAAAATGGCTTGAGTAAGAAAAAGCATGATCTCCACTGATGCATGTATGCATTGGATTGGATTTTATTAAATGGATCTTGATTCATGTGGAACAGATGGTCTTTGTCTCCATTTCTACAGTGTTGCTCTGTCACACGGTGATGGGCGTTTTACTGTGAGCACAGCACAGTAGCAAACTCAACAGAATGTTTTTCAGTCGGAACAGCCCGAAAATGTGCTTTTCAGTCAGTCAGTAGTCCTTGTTCACACTTCTTAACATCTTGTGCAAATCCACAGTAGTTTTTCTTTTAAATCATGATGAGAAAGATTTTTTAGGCCAAAAGCCCAGTAACAACATAAGTGGAGTACAGCAGACTCTATCACAACACAGCATGACTGCTTTAAGACTGTACAGGCACCGTTTGTGCATTCATGCTCAAATCCCAAGATGATAAATATGTATATCCTCACTTTTTTAATTGCAGTAACATCACCTGCCACCTTTTATGGTAGGTCAGAGGAGACTGTTCTCTAAGCAAGTGGCTCACATTTTTCTGTAGATTTAATTTCATCCAGAGATAAAAAGTGTTATGGTAGAAAAAAAGAAATAGAAAAGGAAAAAATCTGTGCAAGTCCGTTTGTGCATTAGATTTTCCATTTAGGCCTATAGGTTCAATTTCAAGTAGGACCAGAAAATCTGGCATATTTTTTTTAGACAGCTTATGCTTTAATAAGTCCTCTTCAAATGTAGTAAATGGTAATGCAGTGTCCTCCTGTTGTTACTACACCTGCACTGGCATCTTCCTGTGACTTGTTGCCTAACCTGTGTGTGGACCGCGTTGGGCTTCATCAGTGTCCGTCTCCAGATAAGATCATCTTGTGTAGTCAAAGTACAATAATCTGACATATTGAGTTACTGGTGGAGATTATTTCATACATACTATGAAGAAACGAAAAAACTAAATGAAGTGATGCTGTCGCTAAACTAGAACCCTACGGTGTTTTAGAGTTTGTAACTATTCCCTTAGCTATGTCACTGTGAACAATTAAAGCCAGGTAGACAGTTTTGGGGAGAGGAACTCTATCGCACACAGTTCAGCTTAACACAATATATGAAGGCAGTGATTTAAAAAGAGACCAAAGAATTAAAACCCCTCTTTGATGACTCAGTCACTGTCCAAGCTTGATGTGCTTTCATATCTGAAAACTTCTCTCTACGTGTCACCTCATGTGGAGCAGAGGGTGATGCTGACCCCCTCTCCTATCCAACATGCTGGGAACAGCTCCTCGGTGAAAACACAGTGAAAAGCGTGGAGCCTGGTCTGCGCATCTCCGTAGTAGGTGAGTGTTCCCGCCTCGTAGTCCAACAACATCCCGATGCGGTTGTGCTGGGAGCGGCCGGACAGAGGCTCGCGCCGGCCGTTGTGCCAGGCGCTGAGCTGATGCTCGTCCAGCTGCAGGCTCCATGAAAGGTCATTCATACCCACCATGCACCTCTTTCCCTTCTCCTTCCTGGGGATGGTATCGTAGGTTACCTGATGAGAAACAAGTAAATTATCTGGGTGAACTACATCTAGAGATTCTTCAGTCTGAACAAATCGGCAGACAGAGGCATTGAGTTCTTTACCCCAAGGTACGCCCAGGGCTTGGACACCTCCAGCTCCCAGTAGTGCTGTCCACGTGTGAAGCCTTGAAAGCAGAGCACCTGCCAGGTGTGATCGAAGCGAGCTTCGTTGGCGGGAACTGGGCGTGGCCCAGAGGTCAGATGCTCAGCTCTCCTGTTCTCCAGGGAAAGAAACAGGTGCCCATTGGCTGTGCGGGGGTCAAAGGTCAAAGAACATCGGTCTGTAATGACAAAGACATATTTACTGCAGAATATCTTCGCAGTCTTCGGTTAAGGATGACAGAAGACACATCTGGACTTTGTTGTGCTGTATTATTTAATTTGCTTTTCTAATCAGAAGAACCAGAGAAGTGCTTTTTTTGATTTCTAATGGATTGAACAACAATACAATCACAAATGATAGATAAGCCTTACAAGCACTGAGGCCTTCCTTCCCACTGGGGTGACATGGAGCAGCTGGACTGGGAACCACAGCTAGGATCGGCCTCTTATCCTGAGGAGAACCTAGAGACCGATGACAACCATGAGAACGCAGAGCCAGGAGTCCACAATAAACTGCTGGGAAATCAAACTGACTTGCTGGTTACCGTCTTTGTCCTGACCCACAGCGGTGCTCACAGCTTTCTCCAGATCTTCGGACACGAGCTTGGAGACCCGCGACAGGACTTCTGTGACAGTATTTAATCGCTCTTGAAGGTTCGGCGTTACATCTGTGGGAAGAGCCTCAAAGCGCGGAACTTCTATGAGCATCGATCCCTGTGAAGAGATCAGCCTTTCAAAGAAGACCTTGCTCATTTGATATTTACCAAACCACAAGAATGTGCTGAGTGATTGATAAATAAAATACCTAACACAGTGAGTGTAAGATGTAGGCAAAATGTGTTAGCTTGCTCTATAGGACACGATCCATGTGGATATTAAATCTAAATGATCCATAATCAATATATATTCTCTTTTCCTTTTTATTGTTGCTGCACTAAAAAAAACACTTTGCCTTAGTTGTGTCATTTAGCACTTCAGCAAAACTGCCCAGAGGCTAATACCCACGCCTCTGCTGTCATCTAACAGCAGGACACGTGCTGAATGCTACCCCCACAGTTGGGTGTGGTTGGTTAAAATGACCATAGTTGCCCACGGTGACCACCTACACAATGCTGCTTTCTATTTTACTACATCTTCGCTGGTCTGGTACAAAAGATAAAGTGAAAATGTGAACCTGACAAGACTACGCAGGCTCAGATTTATGCAGTGTGTAACATGTAAAGTATGTATCACATTGTCACCTTTATTGGGCTTTTTGACTGGGTCTTACTTAATATAAAATAATTCATTTTCTGTGCCATTTGATCTAGAATTGTACAGGAACTAACCAAACTAAAGACAATATAAAGTGAGCACTTCAAACCTTAATGAGCTCTGTGTCAGTGAGGTTATGCAGAGCTGCTATCTGGCCTTGGTTCTCTTTGAGCTTTTGGGAACGCTCATTAAGTTCAGACAGCCGCTCTTGCGCCTCAGAGATGGCAGCCTCTTTCTGCACATTAATGAATAGCTCTGTTGCCTCCTGCTTCTCAGACAATATTTTCATCAAGGTGGAGAACTTGAGGTTGACCCATGTTGAAGTTTGCTGCAGAGTCACCTGTTGATGTGAGAATGTCAACAATGTCTTTAGCGGTGTCCTATTTGTGACAGGTTTCTTTCGTTTTCACGTATCTCCACTAAAAAGGATCATTTTGTTAGTTTAGATCTGAACATTTGTTGGAAATGCAGTGTACAAAATCGGTTTGATTGAAGTACAGAGGATCCTTTGGGAGCTTACCGTAGCTTGATTTATATTCTCAGCCAAGTCGTTCATACTTTTCTGCGTCTCCTCAATGAGTTTCCCCACTTCCTTATCTTTCCTTTCGAGCTGCATCTGTAAAGAATCAAAACATATCAGCCTGCATGTGCGACAGTGACACCGATGATCCACTCCTACAGTGCCAGCTAACTGGATGTAAAACTACTGTGCTTTCACGGATACCTCTTGATTTTCTCTTTCTGCTTCCAATAGGACCTTTTCGTGGTTTGCACATTCTGAGATGCCACACTCGCAGCACACAGCCATTTTGTCTTGCTTGCAGTAATAAACCAGAGGCTTTTTATGACGATCACACAAGAGCATGGCTCTTACTCCTTCACTGCCCCTCGTGAGGGACTCTCTACAGGAGGGTCCAGTAGTGTTTGTAGCCTCAGTTAACACTGACAGGGACACATTACGCTTGAGATTGGGCCTGGTGTCAAACTTCTCACTGCAGATGGGACACTGAAGTCCAACAGAAGCCTTGCTCTTACTGTCCCAGTAAGTATTGATACACTTAAAACAGAAGGTGTGTCCGCAGGGAATGGTGACAGGGATCCTGAAACGTTCCAGACATATAGCGCAGATCAGGTTTGAATTTTGAGACTCCATCACTGAACAAACACCTAATACCTCTGTAAAAAAACAAAAAACAAATGGGAGATTGGTCATGGTCAACAATTCCTGGACATATTAGTTTATCATATCTGCACCACTCAATTTATAAGAAACAGCTTCTAATAAATGCAGAATACAACTTAACATTTTTGTGCCAGTTGTCACTCTCAACAAAGCCACAGGCATCATCAATTTAAGGCTCAGTCCTTAGCCTAATGGAAGCAAACGCTAACGCTAGCTAACATTAGCCTAGCTAGATTCATCACGTTAGCTAGATCTCTTGTGGACAAACAACTGCCAAAATAATGAAACGGTCACATGATGTACTTCTATATTAGCGCACGCTTTACACTACCCAGACAGATGTACTACAAAATGACACAATCTGTATCCTTAACACTTACACAGATTCATTCGTTTTCAGCATCTGATTGTGTGAATACTGAATTTCTCTTCAGATGAACCTTCCGTGATGACGACATACGCAAAATTGACGCATTCACGTGCTGCCCGGAAAACTATTACGGTCTACTATGATAATTAGTACACTTTAGTTACACTATAAAATGTGCACTGTAATGGAAACACTGCTATTCGTTGAACTGTTATAACAGTAGCATTTACCGCTTCCTGTGACATAATCCCTAGATTGTTCCCATTGTTTATATACAGACCATTAGCTCACGTCTTGGGTTCAGTTGTAACTAATGACGACTAAACAAAATAATTTTTTTCTTTCTGTACCATAGACGGTAAATGTCTATAATGTGGTAAATGTGGTAAAATAGTCTGAATATACCCACGAACCTACCAATAATTCACTGTCTAGTGTGGTTTATTGGGACAAAAACTGTATAGTGATTTATTAGAGATTAGAAAAAAGAGCACGGACGCAGTTTGCTCCTCTCGGCCACCGTACAACCCGGAAAAAAAAGTATAATTTCAACATGGCGCTGCGCAGGGTTTGTGCTACTATCTTGCGACATGGGCAAGATTTAGGGGTCAATAACGCTAGGACATTTCTCACAACAGGTATTGTAATATCAAAAATTTTTTATGTCAGTTATACGTTTAGGAACTTCGTGCCTGAACGTCAGTATCACATACGGTGCGTGTATGTTGCGTGACATTAGCCCACACGCTGTCATCCCCTGTTCAATTACATGTGAACGCGTTAAAACTCTTAGCAAAATTAAATTTAAATGGGGCGCACTGATGATTTTAATAAACAGAAAAGGAAGAGAGGTGTGATGTGGGTCTAAGATTTAAGTGGGATCTATGCATAGAGGATGTGCGCAAGTTTAGCCTACACAGCTGATGCTACCATGGTCAAAGTCACCTCAACTCCTTTTTTAAGGATGTAGTAATTACTATAACCATTTTACATCGTTCAAGAAACAATTATAAGACTAACGTCAGCACAGAGATTACAGGGGAAATCGGACCAGATTTACCCCAAGATAAATACTGCATATGCACAGCACAAGCAAATGTGCATAAATAAACCATTTAAGTAGCACTGGGAGTGAAAAGTTCAACCAGAAATATAAAGATATCATTAGAAATAATCCATGTGGATACATTTCTAAACATGTAAATAAAGGTACGATTCTACATTATCTATAGTAAAATAAAATGAAATTAACACACAATATGAATAAATGTTGCTAGATAACAAATTGTTGGTGATGTTTCCACATAACAGCATTCCTGTGCAGACGCGTACCTCCATTAGGTCTCATGCCAAACGAGGACATTGACGTTAATAACCTGGAGTCAATAGAGAAGTATCGCAGCTACAATCGTTACTTCAGACAAGCTGGCGAGGCGATGAACAAACCTGCCTGGTGGAAGACGTACCGCAGCTACCTTGACAAAGCTAACCCGGAGCATGGTGAGAAACCCTGGTGGCGTGAACGTACAGTGTTTTGTGACACAAATCCACAGCGTCAAGACGTTTGTATTTGTTGCAGGTGCAGAGAGAGTGGATATCGGTCTGCCGTACTACCGTCCCAGCAGGATTAAAGAAGTGAAGGGGAGAAGGGAGGTGATAAAGAACAATAGGAAGAATGTAGAGCTGGAGAGGGCTTGCCGTCTGCGCACTTGTAAGCTCACACAGAGAATACTTAACAATACGTGTTTCTTTTAAATATTTCTCAGAAATATTCACTAAAACATTCCTTGATATGAAGAGGTGCTGTTGATGTGTCCTGTGACCCAGGTCCTTCTAACATTAGCTTAAAGTGCATATTGTTTAAACTTTGTAATTCTGACATAATCATTTTGTTATTTATTTTATGTTATAATTATTTTGCAGTTAAAATTCATCTGGATCAAGTGCAGGAAACCTGGGAGAAAAGCAGTGGTCCCTTTTCTATAAAGCGACTGGCGGACCACTATGGAGTATTCAGAGATCTCTTCCCCATGGCTGAATTTTTACCTCAAGTGTCACTTCGTATTCGCTATTGCCAGGACAACAGTGGGCAGGTGTATTATGGGAATCGTCTGACACCAACTGAAGTACGTTAAAGGAATGGAAAGTTCACCAGTCTTTCCATCTGCCTCTCCTTGGGGTTGAGACCACCTAAAGCTAAACTTTAAACTAAAACACATTATTCTTCTTTTTGCGCTGTACCCTCTTCCACATCTTTACACATCATACGTTTCTTTTTCTTTTCTGCCTCTTAACAATATATTTCTTTCTCTAGGCAGCATCTGCCCCTCGTGTCGACTTTGACTCAGAGGAAGGCTCTTTGTGGACCCTTCTGCTTACCAGTCCAGGTCAGGCCCGTCGGAGCAATACCATCAGCTTTCATTGATGAAATCCTGTCCCAACATCACAGGGATCTTTTCCTGCAGGAATGAAACAGAAATGATGTCCTCCATGTCAGCACTTACAGACAGTTTTGAAATAATCTTTTTCAGATGAGCATCTTCTGGATAATGAAGCAGAGTACATCCACTGGCTAGTGTAGGTATTTCAAAGCAGACATTGTAACATATTCACCGATGCAGTGGCTCTCAGCGGGCGGGTTGCTTTCTGCTTTTGAACTGTGGGTCTATTGTGTGTGGCTTGTGAGCATTTGAGTCAACTTTGTTGCTGAGAAATTGCTGACAGACAACTGTCTCTGTAGAGGGAACATACCAGGTGGAGCCGTGCGGGCTGGAGAGGAGCTGTGCCATTACCTGGCCCCTTTCCCTGCCAGAGGAACGGGTTTCCACCGCTACATTTATGTCCTATTCAAGCAGGAAGGACCCATCAACTTCCAGGAGGATGTCAGGCCATCGCCATGGTGAGCAATACACAAATGCCAGCACTTTTTACCACACGAACTTAAACGTCCCTGTCTTGAGCATTTGTTCATGTATGAAGTAGAAATATACAGTGAATATATGTTGCCCTTCCTCCCCAGCCATTCCCTGGTGGATCGTACATTTAAGACGGTGGATTTCTACAGAAAGCATCAGGACAAGATGACACCTGCAGGTCTGGCGTTCTTCCAGTGTCAGTGGGATGAATCTGTCACCAACATCTTTCACAACACTCTCGGTGAGTCAAATGCACCTGTGTACGTGTTTGTGTGTGCACACTAGTAGTCAAAAGTTTGGACAAATAAAATAATGACAATGTAGACAAATTTTTAATATTAATATTTATATAAACAAACATAGGCCTCTAATCATCAAACATTGTTGTCTTTCAGTTGTATGTTTGAACATAGACGTTTATTAATTAACTAATCATTAAAAAGCATTTTGTGACGATGGTAACACAGCTGAAGACATGGAAAAGATTGTAAAGTCATGTAAAGTATGTGGCAGTCCTTCATAAACGATGCGTTTGTCTTTTTTTCTGCAGACATGAAGGAGCCTGTGTTTGAGTTTGTCCGACCTCCCGTGTACCACCCCCCACAGGTCAAATACCCGCATCGACAACCTTTGCGCTATCTTGATCGATACAGAGATGGAAAGGAACACACATTTGGAATATATTGATTATGAGTTATGGGAGGATTATTTACATTTCCTCCATGTGGAAAGTTGTGTTTTGCATATTATGTTGAAATAATAAAGAATTTAAAATGTGCGTTAATGATGTATTATACTCTGCTATTATTTCTCTTCCATGCTGCCAGATTTTGGAATTACAGGAACTGTACTTAATTGGTTCAGCTCTTATCTTCACGACTTCCAGGTATCCTCCAGATGACGCAGGCAGCCACATTTTGGCCCACTAGCCAAAATACGCCTACTCCACAACTTTTTCAACTCTGTGAAAAAGCTGAATTAATATAGGATGGATATGGTCTCTCTCAGTCAGAACTCTGGTTGCAGCATTCTGGATTAACTGGATGCATTTTAAGGCATTATTGGGACATCCTATCAGTAATAACTTACAGTAGTCGGGCACAGTGGGAACAAATGTAATAGGAAAATTAGATATTGGTCTATAATTGGCTAAAATCCCCAAGTCAATAGTAGTTTTTTTTCAGTAGAGGTTTAATTACGGCTACCTTGGTAGGGCTTGTGGTACATAACCTGTCAATGGAGGTAGATTGATCTGCTCTGATATGGACGTACTGACTAAGGGTATGATATCCTTAAGCAGTCTAGTACATTTCCATACTTTATGCTGATTTAATGAAGTCTTTACTTTCACATGCAGAATATTCCGTTTAGTCTAATAAGATTAATGAGTCCAAGATGATACCTGATTTCATAAACATCGTTTTTAATTAATGTTAATGATCACACCTGCTCAGGTTGTGAATGAAATATGGGTTTATTTGAGGTTTTCTAATAATTGCATTCACTTCTTTAGTTTCTACACGGTTTCTCAACTCATTGAGAATTGGGCCTGCACTATATTGTTTGGTGAAAAAAAGCTAAACAATTAATTAGGGTGAGAGATGAAATAAAACCCATCCGAGTTTATTTCCTTGCAAAAAGAGGCCAACAGTCGTGCAGAGTGCCGGAGCATCCTGCAGAAACGAAACGTCGGCGGCGTCACACCTTCCCATCAGTTACACACTGCTCTTCTATCTGACAAGCAAAATTGTATCTCCTT
>JAUMHF010000011.1:2923360-2934607 GCA_032359275.1 Microctenopoma steveboyesi | reverse complement strand
TAACCCAATTTCTTTCCTAGTACAACTGCTGCACGACATGCAGCAATACAACGCTGAAGGCTCCGGCACGTCTGACGCGAGTCGGTTTGCCCGCGAAGGCTCCGGCACGTCTGACGCGAGTCGGTTTGCCCGCGAAGGCTCCGGCACGTCTGACGTGAGTCGGTTTGCCCGCGAAGGCTCCGGCACGTCTGACAAGATTCACTGACCAAGTTTCAGAAAGTGATGCAGTGACTGCAGCTACAGCAAACACGTTATCTTGGGACTACAGATCAATCAGTAACTGAAGATCTTCATCAGGTCCAAGATGGGCCCCACTCATCCTGTTTTAAATTCAGGGAATAGATTCTTAGATCTATCAAGATGTGTCTGTTATGTACCTGCTTTGAATAAAACTGTAAAACAACTTTAACTGAGAAAGTTTGTGGAAAAATCTCCAGATTCTTTATCAATTTTTTTTTTTTTTTGTGTGGGGGGGGCGTGGTAGAGGTATGATCCAACTTGCCTGCAGTTTCCATGTCAGAGTACACTGCATCTAAAATTCTCTCCCAGTAAATATCGGAAGGTTCTCAGTCATCCAGGTCGTGGTTCTCTCAAAGGTTTTATCCAAAGCAACTGGACTTGTTTGGTTTCACCCTTCCAGAGGGAATCGTTCTGACTGAGTAGCAGGTTTATACACTCTGTAAATATAAACTGAACAGGTCACTGAATTTTAATAACCTAACTTGCCATATCCATTTTTGGTCACGTGGGGGCAGCAGAATCAAAGATTTTCAGAGCAATGGTGACTTATTCCCCTTTAAATGATTCTGTTTCTTAGCCAAATGGTTCAATATGAAGGACAAAGTCGTGTTCAGCTTAGCAAGTGTAGTAATTCTCCTACCGAAAATCTGAGGTATATAATACTGTATTTTGACATGTACAACAGGAAACGGATATTTTTCAGTGCTTCGGAGTACGCATTGGCTTTTTAAAGGTACCGTTTGTACGGGGTGAAACGAGTCCATGTTTAATACTTTTAATCAACAGTCATTCTCGAACCACCTGCAGCATTTCCTCCACAGTCCGTATTTTCTCTCTGGGTTTTCCACTGGCTTTGCCCCTTCTCACCTCCACGTTGTCAATCTTCTCCCAGTCTGAGAAAGTCACTGGTTTAACCCCTGCAAACAACACAGAGCACCGGGTTGCTTCACAGCATTTAAAACAATCTGCAGAAACACAGGTAATGATCAGATGGCCTGGCAGCAAATCCTCCACGTAGAGTAGAGCTAGAGCAGTCCTATGCATTTTCTAGAGAGTGCTTCATTGTTGAATTACTTAAGAAAAACGTTACTTCCCCCTTTTTTGATATTCTTAAGAAAATACAGACTAAATTATAAAAGGTTAAAACAAACATTTGGTTTGTGGATTGTGATTTGTTCTGAGCCTCATTATACTCCTATGAACACTCTCAGGTCAAACAGGGTTCAGCATGACGTGGTAAAATGACATAAGGAAAGCAGTACCTCTATTTTCAAGCAGCTCGCTGATGAATTGTGATCCAGGTTTAGAAGAAGACACGTCCAAGCTTCCAGAGTCCATGTCCTCCACCAAAGATCGTGCAGTGTCAAAACTGTTATTCATTGTGGTGGCTATCACCCCAGTGGGGCCGGTTTTCAGCCAGCCGCTACAATAGAAGCCTAAAAAGAAAGATACGTTCCCCACTGGATAAGTTTGAAGTTGTCTCCCTTGATTATCTACGACTCCTAACACACAAACACACACGCTGAATTACCTGGAGCCTGGTGAACGCGACCCATGGTGTTTGGGACGATGGCTTTGCGGGGGTCAAAGGGCACTGATGGATCGATGGGGAGGCTTTTGTAGCCGATACTGCTAACGACCAAGCCGCAGGTCACGTCCTCCACTTCTCCAGTGAGCACTGCGCGGGCTCCCTCACCTGAACCCTGGTCACACAGAGAAAAATCAGCTGATGTCCTGCACATGACTGCTGTGCACGAGAGACAAAATTGTGTTCACCTCAACACGGCTGACTGCCAGTCGGATGCCAGCTGTCCTGCTGTGGCTCGGATCCGCCAGGACTTCAACGGGGCTCCGGAAGAATCGAAGGCCCCAGATGCGGGAAGCCTTGTTTCTTCTCTCCTCTTCTTTCTCTCCAGGAGGTTCCAGAGCCGTCTTTAGCATCAGCTGTGTCAGACGCTTCCTGGGTCTCGGCAAATCTGAAAGACGTCCACTTCTTTAAATTTCAAGTGTTTTATTTTACATTTAATGTAGCTATACCGTTCAGTTTGTTTATTTTATTACCTACATTTCTAACATTTTAGTAAAAACAGGCCGACATTGTTATTTTCCCAACCACAATAATCATACTTTATATAATATATACCAAAGTGATGTTCACAGATTCACCTGAATGTTAGTTTTCACACCCTTTGCTGCGGTCAGGTGTATCCTGTTTGCTGTTTTGTGTATGTACTGCTCCACAGTATGTCAGTTTGTAACATTTAGCACGGATAGCACTCAGTAGTGATCCTTCTACACCATAATGAAATAAGGGGGGGAATCTCTGTAAACGTGTGCAGGTTTCTTTACATTTAAAGCACATTTACATGCAGAAAAATGAAGTGGTATAAAAAGTTTTCTTCTTTTTTGTGCGTAAAATCATTTAAGTGCATTAATATGTGGCCTTCGTCGTTTCGTTAGTGAACATGGAATGACTGAGTACGTGTCCACGCACGTGCACATAAACTAGATAAAAGTTATCAAACACACACTTCTGAAACCTGCAGGTTTTTCATCTTTGCTTAAACTTGCTGATCTTTATAAATTTCCTGTAGCTGCACGCTTTCTGTTGTACTGGTGTAACCACGAACCAGTCATCACTTCTGTGCTTCTAATATTATCACTGACAATTCAAGCTTCGCAGTACTGAAAACGAGACGCACACCGTATCTAAAATTATTTGCAGCTTATTAGCGTCAAACAGAGATGAGATAAACGTTGATCTCATCCGTGTTTTTATAGGTGTTGGACGGGCTCCTCTGCAGTCAGCCGTGAACGGAGGCGAGGTTGTCACTGAAAGCCTGGCTCTGCACCATCATTGAGCTCAATGTCATTTCTCTAGACAGGACGGGCCAAAATCAGAACAAGGACGGTGCAAGTGTTGCATCCTTGCATAAGTCCTTACTTGGCATCAAACACACACAGTTTCCATTCACCTCTTTAAACGTGAGCTAAAGGTCTCAGCAATGTTCCGGCTGTTAACCACAGCATATGTTTCTTCCTGCCTTGTGACATTTTTAAGTGTCTCTGCATTAGTCACATTTCGTATGAGCTCATATGTACTTACGGTACACACAGTCATTTCACATGTTCTTATCAGTGTCGTTAAAAAAAAAGGACTTCCTCCCATCCTGTTGTCCTGCACACACTGTGTTCTCTATTACATCAGTTAAAATCACACATGCAATTACAGAGGTCTAGAAAAGTCCAAACTGGTGAAGCATTCAAATGTCTAGGTAAATATTGAAATGTTGCCTTGTACCTTTAAGAGCTTCTGTGACACCCTCAAAATCAGCCGGCACCATCTCAGGTCTGGTGTCCGGCAGATTCACCATTTCCCTGAGCTCCTGTGCACCAGGAAAACACAGCAGGGGATTAAACAGAAAAATCATATGAAGTGTTACTTTCACAGTTGATGAAGGTACGTCTAGTACAATCCATGGAGTTAGAAGTGGAGATCGGGTGAGGAAGGAGAAACGGGTGAAATGAATTAATGAAAGGTCCCATTGGAGGTGTAGTAGTGTGCTAGAAAGAGACTCACACAAGTTGAATTAAAGTTAGGAGGCTGGTTCTATACAGCATCTTAGATTCATGGTGTAGCTTAATGTGTCTCTGATAAGTAGTGCTCTTGAAGATTATTATAGTTTGTTTGCGATTTTTAAGGAGGCTGTTTAGGTTGTAAACCATAAAAAAGAACCAGAATCCTGGGACTGGGTGTAGTTTTCGGGACGCTGATGCACAAACCCAAGGCTGCCTGGTGCGTGTGGACCTGTAACCCTGGCATCTAAGAAACACGTAACCTTGAGCGTGTACTATTGGTGTGCTGCATTTATCTTTTCATTTTAGTCAAGTGTTAATTATACACTAGGCTTTAGTGGTATATTTATTTAAATAACCACAGTTGTGTCTTTCTGTAGGGTTTCCTCGTGGCAGCCAGTGGGCAGGATTGATTGGTGTGACCTCTAGAGTAGAAGTGGAGTGGTGTGAACTGGTTGTTTTAGTTTTACCTCCTAAGACCCCAACTCTTTCATTTTCATGCATTTTTAATTTCTCTTTGCTATTTGGGCTGATTGTGACCTGATGAATGTGAAAACAAAGAATTATCTTTCTACCTAATTATGTTCACATATAAATTTCACTAAAATAAGGGTTAATAAGTATGATGAATGAGCAAAAATCAACATTTGTCCGGAGAACAAAAACAAAATGAGAAACATCATTTGTTCCCTTTGAGCAACGGCTCATCTGAAGTGGGATGGACTAGGAGTCAGACAGGGTTTGGAACTTGCGACCTTCTGCATCCCAGTCTGACGCTTAACCCATTGAGCTACCAGCCATATTTTGGTCTAGACAACCCAACATGTGATGTCCACATCACAGAGAGAGAGGAGATCATTGCCTTCAGCAGTCTTTATTCTTCTCTCTAATGACATACACTCTCTGACACGCACCTTGATTGTGCAGGCAATCTGTACGGGCCCTCTTCTGCCAACGATGAGCACCCTCTGTATCTGGCTCTTTGCCAGAGCCTCCAGGGCAGGCTGGGTGATATCTGTGTTCTGTGGAAAAACAGGAGACGCCTTCTATTATGATCTCTTAAATGATGCTATTTTTATGGTAGGGAAAACCTTCTTTGAGCTTTTGGGTTTTCAGACACACAAGAAACAAACGTTCTCTCCGCTGCCACAGGCTTATTCCAAGATGACTATGCCAAACATCTTAAAGCGTGGCCCGGGAAGCACCTGCTCTCCCATCATCAAAACAAGACGATTACGCAACCCTGGATGGGAGTAAATGTGGTGATATTGTATAAGCTTACTGAAACACTGCCACAGTGGATGTGTGCTGAAATAAACATCTAGAAAAATTGCTCAGTCAGTAGAAGATGCTGATGTAACGTCATTCTGTCGCTTCCCATATCCGTCAGAGCACCATTGCTTTTCCTGCTGATCTTTGATTTTACTGTATCACTACTTTTGTTTATTTCCATATTTTTATCCTCCATACTCGAGGCTGCGTGTTTCTTACCTTTAAAATGTCAATGGGAGATAGCAGGACTCTGGCCACATCCAAGGCCACGTTACCTTGACCCAGAACGACTGCTGTTTCACAACTCAGGTCTGGATTCAGCTGAATTGAAAAAAGAAACCCAAGAAGAAAGTGATAAGAACAACGCCACTGGAGAAACTGAGATTTGATGACAAATGACCACAACAGGAAACAAAAAGTACCAGACTGACTAATGCGACACCTCACATGCTACGCCAACACCAACTAGATTTACAGGAAACATTCACTTAATTCACATTTGGAAATGTGAGGTCTACCTCTCGACAGCTGGGCAGACCGTTGTACCAGCCTACAAAGTCTTTGGCAGAGTACACACCGGACAAGTCTTCTCCTGGTACCCCCATCCTCCTGTTTCCCTCTGCACCATAACTCTGCCATAGAAAAATATACATAAAGACTATTTAAGCTGTGCATATAGTGTGTATTCAGTTGGGTGTGCATCACCCAACCATTCTTACCAGTACAACTGCGTGGTAGGCCTGGTGCAGATCTTTAATGCTAACATCCTTCCCCACATTCACATTGCCATAGAAGCTGCAGCGGGGATGTTTGGCCGTCTGCGTGAATGTGTTGATGACATTCTGAGGAAATAAAGACAACACAAACGTTACAAGAAACGGTAAACTGTGACAGCTCCGTGAAGTTCTTCTGTGATTTCTAACCACACGTGTAGGTGTCTGCCTCATCTCTCTCCACTCTCGTGTTCAGCAGTCCAAACCCACTTATCTGTTTCAGATGTCATTCTATAAACATGCATCTTTTCTTTCTTCATGGGGGATGTGTTATCCAACTCACCTGCTGTTGTTAGTGGAATTTTCAGGTCTTTTGTTCTGACAATTGCTCTCAGACACCTGCATGTCGCTTCATGCAATGACACACAATCTTTTGTTTTGCATTGCTTTCATACTCAATAATTACTGTTTACTTTTGGCTTCTGTGTCAAGTCAATTCAATTCGCTTTATTAAGCTACTGGTTATTTCCCATAAATTGTCGAAGGAGGCAGTCTGAAAGACTTGGTTTTTTACTCTTGTCTGGACACGTCGAGTATTGTAATCAACACACCCAAACATAGGGGTGACATGTCAGTCATCAACAAAAGATCTGTAAGTCTTAAACAGAAGTAATAATTATCAGAGATCACGATCAGGGAGGATAAACCGTGCAAAGTGTTTTACACGAGTTCTTATAATCATACAGTGCAACACTGCAGCCTACCCTAAAGCTGCAAAGCTGGAAAAGTGGAAACCTGTTGGGAGTCCTCTCCTTTTACCCTAAACCATGTGTGGCAATTATCTGTTTTGAAACCCATCTTAACAGGGCCGTTTCTGAGTCCGTGGGGGCCCTATGCAAGATCATTTTGAGGACCCCTGTTTTGAATCGATATAACAAATTTAAACCCTTTAATTATCTGTTGCCATTTTTTGTTTTATGCGATTCAACAATTTGGTTTATTACATAATGACGAATGTAAAGAGCAGAAGTGCCCAAACATTTTAAAAACTGATAAATTTGATGATGCTGTAAAGATGCCTGTAGGAAAGAGTGACAGCAAAGATGAGTTTTAAAACAAAGTTTTAGAATGTGAATGAAGTCACCCAGACAAAAATGTTTAAACTTAATATAACCAGCCTGGTTATATCCTGCATGCTAACGCAATAACATACCAGATGAGCTAACAAAGACAAACAAGACGTCTGGTTATGAGCAAACCATAGTTAATACTCTGGTGCAGCTGTTTCTGCGATACATTAAACATTTTCCAACAGTTTATAAAAGAGCAAACATAATCTGAGAGATGTTTGAAATAAATGTAATTCAAGTAGAGACCTTGACTTCAGGATGATCAGGAGCCACTCCGAACCTGACCAGGCCAAAGGGGACAGGCAGACGCTCGTAAATGTCCACGTCAACATCTTGACGTGCCTAGGAGGATGAAGAGAAGGACAACAGACACAGAGAAACACCTGTAAAAGTGATTCCCTCTGATATAATTGTCACAATTAAGCATTAACTGAAGAGGCCTCTTATAATTCTCCTCCCTTCAGGCCTGCAAATCCCTTTTCCATCAAGGTACAATGAGGGTATCTTAATGACCTGTATAATAATCGGGTGATGCACACTACGTTGCTTTTGTTCAAACACTGGTAGGAACAGAAAAATTAAGATATAAATAATTGGTCAGAGGAAGCCTGTAGGCTATAACGTTAAAACTGCACGCAGAAACATCCATCCATCCATCCATTGTCTTCCGCTTGTCCGCAGTCGGGTTGCGGTGGGTGCTGGAGCCTATCCCAGCTGCCTTCGGGCGAGAGGCGGGGTACACCCTGGACGAATCGCCAGTCCATCGCAGGGCCAACACATAGACATACAGACGAACAACCGTGCACACTCACATTCACACCTACGGACAATATACAGAGACCAATCAACCTAACATGCATGTCTTTGGACAGTGGGAGGAAACCGGAGTACCCGGAGGAAACCCACGCAGAAACACTGTTTATATATTCCCTGAAATGTTAAAATATATAACACTTTGTTCTGAAGCTACAGTTTACGTGGTTCAAGTGGGAGTATCACAGTCATTTCTGTCCTAAATCACTGCGTTTGCAGTAAAAATGAGGTCATCTGAATATGATTTGAACCATACAACCAATAAAAACTCATATCAAAGAACATATCTAGGTTTGTTTAAAGACCAGAGCTTTAATATGTATAAAGTACACTCATATTTATATATGAGTTATATTTATATAGGTGTAATTTAGCAGTAAACTGCTGCATTTTGGTTGTTTGGCTCCACCAATCAGTTAAGTTTCAGTTTACATGCACATCTGTCCACTCTTCACATTCTGATCACATATATACAGATTTTGATGTTCTACATTTATTCATACTGTTTATCTATGTTTGTCACTATAATGGATAATAAATGATACACTTTTGTGTAAATTGTGAAGTTTGAAGGAGACTTATTGTCCAGTCCTAATATCTATAATCTTCAACATGATCAAAAGAGGATATACCTTGATCAGATGCTGTGCGGTGTAGAAACCTGCAGGACCGCTTCCTACAATACAAATCTTTGGTCTGCAGGAAGAAAACGATGCCTTTCCGAGTCCATTTACACCTGTGGAATCACCAGTGATATGGTAGAGAAATTCCAGTCTGGGAATGCGTTAGAATACAGCACCTGCCAATTTCTCCAACAGTAATAAAGCAGTTATGACCGCAAACTTTAACCGAAGAGCACCAGAGTGAGGTAGGAAATTGTACAGCATTGTCTGTTTTGTACATATAAGTGCTACTTGGACTGCGCCGACTTGCTGAATGATGTCGGTTTGCTGATTTGCGTATTCGTCTCTTTAAAAAAAATAACTCCTATGCCAAAATGAAACGTAGACAACTCACAATCAACTAAAGTTTGTATTGGGTTTGGCGCATGCTTTTATAGAAGACTAGCCCCGATTTTTTTACGGATTACGTACAGTATTAGATTATAAAATTCCAACAACATACTTAATACCAGTGCCCACCATCATGAAGTCGATTTATCCATCTGCATCCTTCCGAAGTCCACAACTTAACCTCGGAAAACAGCAGTTTAACGTTGTGAACCCTCATGTTTGTTCCCAGGCGGTCTGACCAAGAAAGGTAAATCCAGCGTTTTGTTTTCCTGATATTTATTAACCAGCTTAGCTGCCTCTGCTCTGAGCTTTGAACACTCGGTAGGATTAAGAGCAAAAGCAAAGGTGTAAAACGCTTATCTTTCCTGAGCGGTTTTCTCCAGCTGTGTGCCGATGCTAGCCGCTAAAATGCTAAGTGTTGCGCATCTACTTTCTTTTGTTATGCGGATTTTATCTTAAGTATTTTATCTGAAATATATATGTACCACACAGCTAAAAGTTTTTAATGTAAACATTAACACATTTTCAAGGCTGGACCTTGCGTTACACTCTAAACAGTCCGTGGCAAAACAATAATTTGGTACGTACGTTCCGCAGATGCAGCGTAGCCTACAGGTAAAATAATTTAGCACATATCAACGAGTTTTAAAAGTTCTGTTACACAGTAAATCATCCAGAGTTAGTGTTTGTTATTATCTTTCCATAACTAAGCTAATGATATTTAATCATAGGGGAAATTCTGCTGTCAAAGACACAAGTGAGGATTTTGTCCATGATGTTCAAATTTGGAAATCAAAGCATGGAGACAATAAAACATAAATGAGGTAGAATTTATCTTTTTCCTGTGGACAGAATTGTTGGCCTTTTTTAATATTCAAAGGAAAAGCACAATTGGTAAAGCCCTTGGTTTAATTCACAGTAAATGTCTAAAAAGGCAGGGCACAAAAGAAGCTGATACAATAAGCATATTGAGTTGCATTACATGAAGTTAAAATGAGATGCGTTACAACAGTCACGTGTGTCACACCTGTACCCCCCACACCAGGATGTGGTTGCTAATGACATTTGCTGCAAACACAAATGTGTGTATGAAAGGAAATGAAAAGCAGAAAAAAACAGGGAGACACCTTTCTAAGTGTTAAACATGTCTCTAAAGTCGCCTCATGTCCTGAGATGTTTGTTGTTTAGGTGACAGCAGGTGTTCATTTGGCAGAAAGTGTCTGTGACTGTCACCTCGTATCATCCTAGCATCACTGAAATCCTCTGAAATCAAAGTTCTGTTCAGATGTTATCCAGTAGGGATAATGCTGGACGCTCTGCTGAGGACTGCTATAATGTGGCCTTCTGGGTCTTGGTGGTTGCACAGCTCTGGCTGGTCTGAATTGTTTTTTAAACTGCTGAAAAACAGGATATATATTGCATTAACATAATGACATTCTCACAGTTTTTTACGCCTATGAAACTAAATCTGGTTCATGCCTACCTGTCTGCATCTTAAAATCAGTGCGCCGATGAAGACGAACAGTATGACAGTGAATGCTGCCCCACTCAAAGTAACCAAAATGTAATTTAAAATCTGGTCCTCGCATTGTTCGTGGGGATCGTGCTCTGCGTGCAAAAGTATCAGAAGAAGTAGAGAGGTAAATCAAGGGGAATGAAGGGGCAGTTTTTACACACCTTTAGGGTTAGGGTTATTCAGATTCACACGATTGATTTAGATTTTTTTTTACCTCTGACTATCACAACAGTGCCATTGCTGGACATTGATTCATACTTGAATGCTGAGCTGAATTGGCTCCATTTGCAGTAATACAAGTCTGTGTCGTCCAACTCCAGCAGAGACAGTCGGATGGTGAATTCAACACCTTCCTTAACCTGCTTGTTTGCAGTCACGTGAAGTCGTCCAGCATATTCTGTAGCTGTGGTATTTTTGGTGACTTTACCTTTGTCTAAGGACAGATAAACAACGTCTGTTTTATCGTGGAACTTCCTGTGCAGGTAGAGCCCTAGCACACCAGGCGATGATGTGGAGCATGTGATCTCAGCAGAAGAGTTCACTTTCATGTGAAAGATGGATGTCGGACTTTGGAAAACTGCAGAGAGAGAAAGACTGTTATTGACTGCTTCACCTTAACTGCACAGAAGTAAATCCATTCATGTACTGTCCATGTCAGGAACACATACACGGTAATATGACCAATTTAAACACCAGTGGTATTTATCTAGAGTTTTTTAAATAATCACCACCTGTCCCAATAAATAATCACACCCTCTGCTCTCATTACCCACTGGAGGTGTCACAGCCTCTGTAAATAAAGAGTCATTTTACAGCCCAGCTTTTAGAGGCACTGCTCAGAAGACACAAACAGGATGAGGCTGCAAACATACAGGAAAATATGACTCATCTTTGAGGACATTTAGTTTTCAGAACTTTTCCAGTATTTATCTCTCGCTCTCTGGGGGGGGGGGGGGGGGGGGGGGGGGGGGGGG